>CM076580.1:561615519-562119153 GCA_034641835.2 Pinus albicaulis | reverse complement strand
TGCGTTAACTGAAATTTAGATTATGAAATCAGATATGTTTACTGCTGGTGGTGTTTTAACCCTATATACTACTGCATAGCAAAGAAGTCCAACTACTTTGCCTCGAATTTAATATACAGTGTGATTTATATAGACAAATCTTTAACCAGTATACGCTGTCTCATAATAGTTTTTATTAACTGGGAAATCTCCACGTGATCTCGTGATAATTAGGGTTAGAACTGCTACTTACACATCGTGTTATCGTTTTTATCCTTCACTCTGTTCGTATAATTGAACATTAAACGATCCCCGACGTACCATGGTTTAGAACTGTCGGTACAGTCCGAGGGCTCGTTTGACATCGGTCAAAGGCATACTATTTTACTTAATCAACGCACCTTAATGTAGTTTAACTCTCCGCTATTGCAATTAGTTGTAGAGATCATATATGTATTTCATTGTAACTTAATTGTTTTGAAATTTGATCAACCTTTTTACATGTATGGTTCATATATATAATTCTTGTTTAAGTCTCCTTTTCAACGTGTATGGTTATATATCTATAATTCGGATTCCTATTTCCCTTTTTTGTCATATATGTTTCATTTATGTGTATAGCTCCTTTGTAGTCAAGGTTAAAAGGGTTCTAATTGTGCTAGTTATTGACACTTGGTAATATAGGTATATATATATTTTTTTAATTGCCTATACATGTATTCGATAGTGCATTTGGTGATATACATAGAGCATAGATTTCATCCATAACCATAATATTTATTTCATTGTTTAGAGGGGGATTTAAATTTCAATAGACTCCATAAAGGGTAGAAATGCTAGAATACTCCCATAGCGTAGAAGTACCTCTTTATATATATGAATGTCGTATTCCATATTTGTTTCTGAGGTTTCTACTCTATGGATTTATGTTCTACAACTAACCAGAATCTGGAAGGTGAAAGCCTTAGGATGGACTCTAGTAAATGTAGTACTAAAAATCACTCATATCAGTAAAATTCGATTTTATATGTAGCCAATTCATACTATCATAAAACAGAATAACAAGAATTTCAGAACATACCACAATTGAAAATGACCAACCTCCCAACCTTAGAGTCCTCTTTGTCTCCCAGGACTCACCCCCGAGCTGAGATCACCTCCCAAGACAGACCAACCTCTGATCTTCTTAGGAGCAGCTTATTTAAGCTCATATTTCCCCAAAGCATGTTTCTAATTCTGCATCCAGAATAGCAGGATGCTTTCTTTCCTGTTTAGCCTAGGCTTCCCATTTTGGGACTCTTTAAAGTTGTTTTAAGCTTTTTCCTCAGCTTTTCCAGCTTTTCTCACCTCTTCCCAACTACTTTCCTCTTCATTGGGGAAATTTAGATTCCTCCTCAAATCTAAATTAATTTCTTTCAAGGATTTTTGAAAGATTTTGGGGATTTGTTGCCTTATCCATCCTCATGGATTTGGCAAGTGGTCTCTAATTCTCATCTTGGTCAAAATGCACAATCATTTTATTTATTTCCTCAAATAAAATATTGAAATACATTCACACCATACTTATCCCTTGGGGTCCACCCCCTTAGGATTAAAGTTCAAATGTCTAACTTTAAAAAATTCAACACACAAATTGGGGGTGTTACATATTCCCCCTCTAAAATATAAACACCGTCCTCGGTGTTCTTATTCAACTACTAGAGTTCTTTTAAACAAAAATGGATATCTCTCCATCATTTCAGCTTCCCTTTCCCAGGTGGCTTCTTCAGCAGTAAAGTGCTTCCACTGCACCTTTACTCTGACCACTGTTCTGTTTCTTAATTCAATTTCTTCCCGCTCCAATATTTGAAGCTGTCGTGCAAACTCCCCTTCTGGTTCCACCTGTACAACATTCCAATCAACTATGTGAGAAGCATCATGCACATATATTTTTAATAACGAAACATGAAACACATCATGAACTCTAACATGGAGTGGCAAGGCCAGTTTGTAAGCTACTGGTCCCACCCTTTCTAAAACTTCAAAAGGACCACAATATCTAGGAGCTAATTTTGCACAGCTTCCAGCATAAAGTGTGCTCTTTTTGGGCTTAATACGAAAATACACATGATCTCCCACTTTGAATTCTCGGTGCACTCTTTTCTTATCAGCATAGCTTTTCTGGCGATCTTGTGCTGTCTTGATGTTTCTTTGTATCTGTTTAACAATTCTCTCCATCTCTCAGAGTATCCGGTCCCAAATACCAATATCTTCCTCTGAGGGACTCAGCCAAGGAGGTCAAGACTTCCATTCGAATAGTGCCTTAAATCTGACTCTTAACTTCATTTTAATAGAAGATTGGTATCGTTATTATAGCAAATTCAAATGCTATGCATACTCCTCCCACTTTGATGGTCTATCCATCATATACATTCTCAACATATCCTCCAAAATGTGAGATTCGGCCCTTTCATGCCATCATCTGTTGAGGGCAGGGTACTGCAATCCAGGCTTAGTACCCATCCTCCAAACAATCCTTTCCAAAATGTCAGTCAGAACTTAAAGATCTCGATCCGAAACAATTACCTTGGGAACTCCATGAAGCCTTACTATCTCCTTCTTCAGAATACATTCGCTACTTGAGCTGTCCCAAAGGTAGACTTTACTGGTATAAAGTGGGCAGCTTTTGTGAGAGTGTCTACTACTACCATTACAGAATCATGTTGATATTTGGTTTTGGATAACCCTGTTATAAAATCCATGGAGACTATGTCCCATTTCCATTCTGCAATTGGCAAAGGGTTTAAAAGACCTGTTGGATGTTGATGCTCAACTTTGACTAGTTGACATTCCATACACCTACTTAAATATTCTGCCACATCTCTCTTCATTCCTGGCCAGAACAACTTCTTTTTCAAGGCTGTTAACATCTTCTGGTATCCTGGATGCCCTGCATAAGGCTGTTTGTGATATTCATCCAAAATTTCTCTTTTTAATGACTCTACATTAGGAATATAAAACCTGTTTTTGTAATATAGTAGCCCTTTTTGGTTTTGAGTGAAGTCAGTTTTTCCCTTTTCTGTAGTTTCACCAAGAGTGTTTCATAGTTTGGATCTTGGCCCTCTGCTTTTCTCACCAACTCTTCTACCTCAATCTAGCCACTACTCCCAATGCTATTTAAATTTTGACAAGCATTTCTGCTTAATGCATCAGCAACTTTATTATCTTTTCCTTTGATATGTTTTATGTCCATATCAAATTCACTTAAAAAGGATAGCCATCTGGCTTGTCTTGCATTCAGTTTAGTTTGGGAAAAGAAATATTTAAGGCTAATATGATCAGTCATCAATGTGAACTTTTTTCCCAGAAGATAGTGCCGCCACATTTTCACAGCATGGATAACAGCTGCAAATTCTAAATCATAGGCACTATAATTCTGTTCATGTATTTTCAGTTTCCTAGATTCATATGCACAATCGAATTTTCCCGCAACAAGACTCCTCCCACCCCTTCTCTCGTGCCATCCGTACATACAACAAACTCTTGATCAAAGATCAATCTTTAATATAGGGGTCAAATAAGTTTCTTGCTTCTTTTAACCGCTCGAAACTATGTTGACATTTTTCAAATTCACACAAACTTGACACCTTTCTTTGCAATGAAGTGATGGGATGTGCTATGGCAGAAAATCTCTCCACAAATCTACGATAATAGCCTGCTATCCCCATGAATGACCTTACTACTGAAACATCAGTCGGAACCGGCCATTCTTTAATTTCTTTTATCTTTTCAGGGTCAACTGCAAGCCCTTTTTCAAAGATAATGTGACCCAAATATTGAATCTTATCCTTGTAAAATTCCCATTTACTGAACTTAGCATATAACTGATTTTCTTTTAGAGTTTGCAACACTATCCGCAAATGTTCCTGGTGTTCCTCTTTGTTTTTGGAGTAGACTAAAATATCATCTATGAATACTAGAACAAACTTATCCAAATACTTATTTAACACACTGTTCATCAGGCACATAAAGGTGGCAGGGGCATTTGTCAGTCCAAAAGGTAGGACTACAAATTTGTAGTGTCCATACCTGGTTCGAAAAGTTGTCTTGCTAATGTCTTCTTCTTTGATTCTAAGCTGGTGATACCCAGTCCTTAAGTCAATCTTTGAAAATACTGAAGCTCATCTCACATGATCGAAAAGATCATCAATTCTAGGTAAAGGGTATCTATTCTTGATGGTCAAATTGCTCAGTTGACGATAGTCAATGCACATCCTAAAAGTCCCATCTTTCTTTTTCACAAATAAGACAGGTGCTCCCCACGGAGACACACTTGGTCTAATGTAACCTTTATCCAATAATTCTTGCAGCTGCATCTTCAGCTCCATAAGTTTAGGCAGACTCATTCGATAAGGGCCTCGAGAAATAGGTGTGGCTCCCGGCACCAGATCTATGGAAAAATCAATTTCTCTTTTGGGGGGAAGATGAGGAATCTCATCTAGGAAAACTTCTTTAAATTCTCTTACCACAGGTAGTTCACTCAGCATATTTTCTTCAGTTCTCTGTTCTACTTCTTCCACATGTACCGCATAGACTTGGTATCCTTTTCGAGCTATTCTTTTCAATTGTAAGGTTGATATTTGTCTTACTGAAATGGATTTTGGTTTTCCTTTTAAGGTAAAAGGTTTCCCCTCTTCATCCACACAATGCAGGGTTTTATCCCAGCCGTTCATCAAGGCTTTCTTCTTTTCCGGCCAATCCATTCCTATCAGCAAATCATAGGATCCTAATGGCAATATGTTCAAATTTACTTCTGTTGAAAAGCCATTTAATTGTATTGCTGTTTTGGGCAATTTATGTGTGACCTTTCTCTTAGTTCCAGTGGCCAGCTGTACCAACCATGACTGCTGAAATTTTTCAGATTTAATTTTACATTTTTCTACAATTCCAGGACTAATGTAACTCAAAGAAGCACCCGGATCAATCAAAAACAAGAATAGGTAGGTCAGAAATCTTAGGCTAGTCTTCCACCATGGTCAGTTGATGTTCTGCTTGCCGATTTTCCAATGCTGCACTGATAGTTGGTATATTTCTGCCTATGTCATTTACTGTTGTTGCTTCTCGCTCTCTGTTGATCATATGAATATTTCTATGGGGGCAGTCTCTCATCATATGGGGTTCTCCACAGCCCCAACATTTCAATGGTTCCTTCATTCGATTGTCCTTCCTTTATTGTTCCCCTCTTAACGTTTCCTTGGGCTACTCTGGGACTGATAAATTTCTTGGCTTTCTTTTGGTTTATTGAATTTTTTTTCCGCTGATGATCTCTGCCAAAATTCTTTAGATATGTTGGTTTCTGTCTTTTCCCCTTGAACTCACCCTTTTTCAACCAGCTCTTCCCTTGTTCAGCCTTTCCTTTAAACTGCTGATAGCATAATCTTTCTTTTCTAACCGCTCCGTCCATTGTCTTTGGGTTGTCAAACTCAATTTTCTCCTTGTACACAGTAGGCAAGCAATTCAAAAACCTTTGGACCTTTTCCTTTTCTTCCCTAATGTAAGGGACATATCTCAGTAAATTGGTGAACTTAGTGACAAACTCATCGATAGTGAGCTGTCCTAGTCTAAGTTCATGGAATTATTTCGCTTTATCATCATAATAACGTTCGTTCAAATAACGATTTTTGAACTTAGCCTGAAAATCTTCCCAAGTAACTATCTTTTCATCAATGGCATGCACCATTTTTGTCTCTTCCCACCATGTGCCAGCCTTTCTTGTAACTCGATTTACACGTACCTAATCCGTCCAACTGGGATCGCTTCTCATATTTCAATACTTGGAAATACTTGATCATGTTCAAGAACCAAGCTTCAGGATCTTCTTCCTTCTCCCCATCATAGGAGGGAGGTTTGATCTTTCTAAATTCTCCCTGCAATTCTCTTTTCTATTTATGTTGCTGTCTAGTCGCATCCTCATCCTCAGACTCATCCATCTTTCTTTTTCCAGAACCTTCGCCTTCCTGGTTGTTCCGGGAAGTTAGCTCTCTGATGAGCTTTTCCTGCTCCTTACTAGCTGATGACAACATGTCATTCTAGCTTCTTAGTTCAGCCAATTCTCGTTGCATCCTGTGCAACATAGCCATTACCGGGACATTGGGATCTGGAGTAGCAAATTTGTCACGTAGATCCACATAAATTCCTCCTCTTCTATTTACACCACCGTACACACTATACATTTGATTAGTAAGACAAAAACAATCTCACAATGTTCAACAATATTCTAATTTAGTGAGCATACTATCATCAAAACTTTAATTTTTGCACTTGACTCAAGCACATTTTTAACACCTCCACTTTAAGGAAAAAATTTCATATATACTGGGGTTCCATTTTGCTTCGACTCCTCTAGTGTCTCATTTAAACTCAAGATCTCTGTTCCCCCACACCTTCCTAATAATATTCAATATTCCTTGTGCACATTAAACACCATATAGTATAAGCTTAGACCCTAGGTTCATTCAATTTTTTTTTCTATACCTTCATATAAGTCATACCTACATATACCACTTATAGATATAACACATATATTACTTCTATCTATGTATATATATGTATCCTTGATAATATTTCTTGAGTGCACATAGATATACATATATATACATATATAAAACATATATATATATATAGGCCACATATAAATATTAATTAAATGCGCACCCATGTACATAGCTCATATATATATATACTATACTCCTTGGTATTATTCTTGAGTATTCCCACATATAAGCATGTAATAGGTGTATACATATATATAATATATAACCCACGTATACGCCTTGTTATACGGTTATCATATACTCCCAACATCCAATTTTCATCGATGGAATATACCTTGACAATACTTAGGAGTAGCGACTAGGTATATAATATATATAACACGCATATTAAATAATTTCCAAATTTTTATACATAGAATCGATATACCGTGTAGGTCCACCACCATAGAGATTTTTCTAACCCTAATCGCAACTGTGTTGGTATGGCTTTCGTGCTATTACTCGCAGGATTGATCGCGGCGTATCGTTTTGCAGTCTGTTCATAATTATTCCATAGCCGCTTAATGAAATGAGGTTCAGGTCTGCGTAGCAACTTCAAAGGTATTGCCACGTCCTGTGGTTTATTTTTTTTTCTTTTGGCATTCCGAGGCTGTGCATACCCATGTTGACCCATACGTGGAGGGCGCAACCGGCGTGCCAGTCCTTGGTCACAATACACGCATCGCACCGTATTCGACTGGGTTTAGCGTAGAAATGTGGTTTTGTGGCATTCGATGTTGTTGCAGACTGGGATGGCGCCTCACTCATGAGGAAAAAGTACCAGCTGTTTGTGTATTTCGTCCCATGCCCGGCAGGAGTTTGACGGGTGGTTTTGATAGTTGTCAATTCATCTGGCCAAGTACTGTGTGCGCCGTTTGGTGCCGCGGAAAATTTATTAAGCTTAGGGTTTGTACCCTATCTCTGTGCAAACGAGAGGTAGCTTCTTACCTCACCAGGTACCCACCTATGGACGTGGCGGAGCTTCCTAAATCAATATAGGGATTTACTGACTTCTGGGGCAGTGTAATTAGGGTTGCAGGCTCCCTTTTATTGAGGCTCTAGGGCTCGATTTCTTCATTCGACCATTCCCATTCATTTTCTGAAGTAGAGAATCATTGTCTTTCACCACTCACTTCGCCTATGTTGGATGGTCAAGTCGAATAAGTTTTCAGCTTACTGTTTATATTCTCTGGTGTTTTGTTTTTTTTTCTTCCTGCAGGGTTTCTTCACCTGCTTGGAATTTATTTTCTGGATTACCTCCTATGCAGTGACGCGGGGTCTTAGCAGAGGTGTCGGCTACTGTCAAACAGAGAGAAGTTCAGCGTAAGGTTTCAGTTGTGTTTATTTCCCTTTTCGTCCGGAGACCTCTTTTATTCCTTTACTGTTACAGATCACCGTGTCTCCTCAAATTTAGATTGTTTTTCGCATTTTTTTTTTTTTCCAATCGGTGCTCTGGTTTGATTGTAAACACCGATTTTTTTTCTAACCTACTCTAATAAAATCCTAAATGGCTGCAGGCTAATTCTCGGTATGTCACGGCCTCATTCAGCACGTGTTTTATGTGAAGAATATGTCCTTTTATTCTTGTTTCGATTCTTGGAGCCGCTTAGATTTATTTGCATTTCGATTTAGGTAAATAGGCGTTCATAGCTCTTTACACATCGTACTGTTTTTATTGGTTTTACTGTTGTAAGTAGCAATGTAACGCGCGGGTAGGAAGAAATTGTCTACTTACAGGTAACCTCTACATTCCTCCATCCGGCTGTAGGAGTGATGCATCAACTTGCGGGTTTGTGATTTCGTTCAGATCTAATATCGCTAGCTATTCGCACTTATATTACGGCTAAATTTTTTTTTTTGTTTATTAATTGGCTCACGCCCGGCTATGGTCAAAGGTGCCGTGGCCAGACAGACTCATTATAGGTTGAGTGACTTCGTTTTGCGTTATGGCGACATGAACAGAGTCACGACTCTCACTTGGGTAAACTCTGTGCGTTAACTGAAATTTAGATTCTAAAATCAGATATGTTTACTGCTGGTGGTGTTTTAACCCTATATACTTTTGCATAGCAAAGAAGTCCAACTACTTTGCCTCGAATTTAATATACAGTGTGATTTATATAGACAGCCCTTTAACCAGTATACACTGTCTCATAATAGTTTTTATTAACTGTGAAATCTCCACGTGATCTCGTGATATTTAGGGTTAGAATTGCTACTTATACATCGTATTATCGTTTTTATCCTTCACTTTGTTCGTATCATTGAACATTAAACGATCCCCGACGTACCGTGGTTTAGAACTGTCGGTACAGTCCGAGGGCTCGTTTGACATCGCTCAAAGGCATATTATTTTACTTAATGAACGCACCTTAATGTAGTTTAACTCTCTGCTAGTGCAATTAGTTGTAAAGATCATTTATGTATTTCATTGTAACATAATTGATTTGTAAATTTTATCACCCTTTTTCATATATGATTCATATATAGAATTCGTATTTAAGTCTCCTTTTCAACATATATGGTTTATATATCTATATTTCGGATTCCTATTTCCCTTTTTGACATATATGTTTCATTTATGTGTATAGCTCCTTTGTAGTCAAGATTAAAAGGTTCTACTTGTGCTAGTTATTGACACTTGGTAATATATGTATATTTTTATTAATTGCCTATACATGTATTCGATAGTGCATTTGATGATATACATAGAGCATAGATTACATCCATAGCCATAATATTTATTTCAATGTTTAGAGGTGGATTTAAATTGCAATAGACTCCATAAAGGCTATAAATGCTAGAATACTCCCATAGAGTAGAAGTACTTCTTTATCTAGAAGAATGTCGGATTCCATATTCTAATGTCTTTACTTTCTTTACCTCAGTTCTGCTACAATATTTTTCAAATATACCTATGAGCATATAATATCACCTTGTATCTACATGAAACAAGAAAATATTTAATTATCTGTAGGGACTAAGGAACTTCAGATTTAAACTGACCTTGGTTTAGAGTTGCTGGGGTTCTACTCTATGGATTTATGTTCTACAACTAACCAGAATCTGGAAGGTGGAAGCCTTAGAATGGACTCTGTTAATTGTAGTACTAAAATTCACTCATATCAGTAAAATTCGATTTTATATGTAGCCAATTCATACTATCATAAAACAAAATAACAAGAATTTCAGAACATACCACAATTGCAAATGACCAACCTCCCAACCTTAGAGTCCTCTTTGTCTCCCAGGACTCACCCCCGAGCTGAGATCACCTCCCAAGACAGACCAACCTCTGATCTGCTTAGGAGCAGCTTATTTAAGCTCATATTTCCCCAAAGCATGTTTCTAATTCTGCGTCCAGAATAACAGGATGCTTTCTTTCCTGTTTAGCCTAGGCTTCCCATTTTGGGACTCTTTAAAGCTGTTTTATGCTTTTCCTCAGCTTTTCCAGCTTTTTCTCACCTCTTCCCAACTACTCCTCTTCATTGGGGAAATTTAGATTCCTCCCCAAATCTAAATTAATTTCTTTCAAGGATTTTTGAAAGATTTTTGGGGATTTGTTGCCTTATCCATCCTCATGGATTTGGCAAGTGATCTCTAATTCTCATCTTGGTCAAAATGCACAATCATTTTATTTATTTCCTCAAATAAAATATGCAAATACATTCACACCATACTTATCCCTTGGGGTCCACCCCCTTAGGATTAAAGTTCAAATTTCTAACTTTAAAAAATTCAACACACAAATTGGGGGTGTTACATGAAAGAAGTTAGATAAGGTCTGGATCCCTCTGAACAAGTAGTGGAATCTCCCACGAATCTCATAGTAAATGGGGTAGCGGAAGATGAAGTTCTCCTTTGACTTGGTCTCTTGGAGGTGGCACAACTGGAAAATCCTGTCTAACCATGTAATCTGATGGTCAGTCTCAATCCACAGTTTATGAGAACCTACTTTGATCTAACCCAAGGGAATTCGAAGTGCGTGCATCCAATGGCGAAGCGTGTAATGGGGCCAAAAAATGAGTACATCCCTCAACAACATGAAGTGCTCAGCAAAGAAAGCCATGTTCGGACGTAACCCATCCTGAGGGTTTATCCAAATAACCTGTACATATTTCCTGTAAATATCCTCTCAGATGATTTTATTCATCTCTTGTTTGGTTGGTAGGAGGTGGCCTGGTGCGCACAAAGAATACTTGATTGGAGGGAGTTGGTCTATCTTGATACCAACTGAACCAAAGAGATCTGAGACTCTAGCATACCAACTTCGGGATCGAGCCAAAGGACTCGCTACTGCAATGGACTCTGATGAAAGGTAGGCCAAGTATGGATATTGATCCCGCCCCTTTGTTGTATCCGCAAAACCCCGAACACGGTGAAGAAGAGAGATGATAGCAAACACTGTCTCAAGGTGAAAGGGGTGAGCTCCAGACTTTGCAAAAATGATGGGCTGAGGAACTGTCTGCTTACATCGAATGATGCGACGAAGAAGGGCGATCTGCACTCTCACTGCAGAAGACCAATCAGACTCTAGTAATCTAGGACCCCAAACCTATGAACCATATAGAACTGTGGGTCGAAGAAGACTGTCCATCAGTGACATCTTGGCGGATATGTCCTGAAAATGATTATGAAAACATTGTCTCCCAAGAAGTGCCAAGGATCCATAGCCTTGGTTGATTCGAGGCTGGAGTGCAGGCCGCAAGCTAAAGCGAGGTCATGTGAATAGTACCCCTAGATAGGTGTATGAGTTGGTGATCTCAATCTCCTCTCCTCTGAAAAAGAAATGGAGGTCACAGAGGAACTTCTTCGACTTGTTGAAGATCATATCCTTGGTTTTACCTAGGTTAACCGTCAACTTTCGAGGATCACTGAAAAGGGCCATGGCATCCAGCTGCCTCTGCAATCTGCCAGGGGATGGGGCTAGGACCATGTCATTTGCAAACAACAAGATAGAAATCAAGACATGATGTAGAAGGAAACCATCACAGTCCTGGATGTGTTCACGCAAGAAGGACTCCAGCTCATCAATATAGATCCCAAATAGTGTGGGGGACAAGGGACAACCTTTTTTTACCCCAACAGTGCTCCGGATAAAATCTGATAGCGCATGTACTGTGCACAGACAACCAAGGATTGACTCATATAAGTGCATGATGGTTGACAAGAGGGTCTCTGAGATGCCAATATCTCTGAGTCTTTGGAATAATGCTTCTCCAGGGACCAAGTCAAAAGCTTTTCGAAAATCTACAAAACAACAGCAGACTTTTGAAGAGTGATGTCGTTCCTCCTCAATGATGGCCCTAAGTGTAAGGATGTGTTCAATAGTCTGGTGCTCAGGTAGAAATCTAGCCTGTCCTCTAGCTCTAAGTTGTTTTCACTCAAGCTCCTTGGAGATTTGGAGGTGGAGGGATGTAGCATATAGTTTGGAGAATGTGTGGCCCACCATGATAGTCCTATAATTGTTGGGATCTGAGCTGGACCCCGATTTGTGTATCGAGTGAATTATGTGTTGAGACCATGTCGATGGGAAACCTGTACAGACCACATGGTTGAAGAGATCAACCATGTAGGGAACCAGAGCATGAAGACCGTGTTTAAAGAACTCTTCCTGGAAACCATCCTCATCAGTTGCTTTACCATTGTTCATCACCGGAATGACCTCTTTGATGTCACTATCATAGAATACGAAACTTGAAGAGGGAAAAGAGGTCACCTGAATCTGGGGTTGCCCTGGGATGTCATAGAGGGTGGAAACATGGGAGAACATGGACTAGGGGTTAAGGTTGGAGGGGAGGAAAGAGTGGCGGGGGAGGATAGTACACCAGAAGTGTCTAGGGGAGTGAGCAAGAGAGGTACACAAGTCACGTCCTCTCTGGGAGACAAAGAGACATTTCTTGCAATGGAGGAGGCGAAAACATGAGGGTTTGATATTGGGGTAGGAGGGGTGAGTATGGATGAATGCATGTCAAAGCTGGTGGTGGAGAGCTTTGCATTTCTCATCATAAAATCGATTCATAGCGAAATATTTGGGTTTATGAGAGGTGGAAGTGGGACCGAGAGTGGCGGTAGGACTTAAGGGCAACATCCAAAATGATGGATGAGAGATAGTTGTACTTGGTCTATGCAGAGTCAAATAGTCAAAATTGGTCCATGGAGGGGATCATCTGGAGAAGGTGGGAAGATAAGATGTCTAGTTCAACCTCATCAAAACAAAAAGTAGTACATGGTGAGCCCTTAGGGGGAGGTGGGGTGAGAATGGGGGGTTGTCAGCATGAAGAGAGAAAGAAATAAGAGCATGGTTAGCTAAGGGGGTGGGGGAAACAAAAAAGTGATGAATGAAGGGGAGGAGGTTCTAGCTAGAGAGGACACAATCAACAACGATTTCTCCTCCACTATGAGGCCGACATGTGAAAAAGCGGGAGTTTGGAAAACGCGGGAGGCCATTAAGAATCAACAGCTCCTAAGATTCGCCCAAGTGTAAAAGATGTCGACCATAGGTGGTAAGGGACCCCGACGCATCATCAGACATCATGTGATATCCCACTGACTCTAGATCGATCTCCTGGATGCAGTACACGTCCTCAAACCGATTGTGAAGAGCGATATGGAGGGCTATAGTGCGGGAGTTGAAGTCACCTAGAAGAATAACCTCCCCAATTGCTGAATACTGGGCTATGCCGACATACAAATTGAGTACAAAGGGGTCCCCGCCAGGCCCATTATGAATGGAATATGATGAAGAAGAAGGAGGGAAGTAGCAAACAACAATGTAAATGTAAACAACGGTTATTTAGTGGTCCTCACTCATTTAAGATTCAAATGAGTCATTTAACTTCTGGTTTCTTTTATTACTTAAATTATTTTAAATTGTGAAATATAAATATTGTTTAATAAATTGATACTATTTAGAGGTCCAATACATATTTATGACATGTGGAATTCATAATGAATATATATTTATAATGACTTTTTAGTATCACATTATTTAACCGTTTTTTTTTATATAAACAAATAAAATATCTAAAACTTACTACACATTTATTTTAGTTATTATAATTTGTTTAAAATAATATAAACTTAAAATATATACAATTGCAATATGAATTAATTATGAATTTAGTACTATAAATTGATAATTGTGAATATACATTTTAATAAAATAATATTATTTTTACACTGTAAGGCGTCACTATTTGAAAATAACTCTCCTGTGTGCATCGTGTCATAACCTGAAACCGTTAGATTATATGTTAGATGATTAAAACATATTCAGTTGTTGGATGAAAATACAATGGTAGTTGCAAATATTTACTTTACAATGCAGTTATGATAGCTCATTAGTTACTGGAGGGTTTATATGGCTTCTTCTTGTCCGTTTAGAGTGGCTCAACCATTTAGAATTCCCTACACTTGCAAGATGGATCCCAGTAGCTGCTTCTGCAGCGGCTCTTGAATGAGCTCATTGTTTCTTATTCTCACCCTTTGAAGGCTCAAACATGTATCGTATTCCAAAGGAAACTGCCTCATGATGTTATTGTTAAATATATTAAAGTTTGCAGCTTCCCATGCTTGCAAAGATCTGTCAAAAGAGTGCCACTCAGTCTATTTCCTACAATATCTAGCGTTTGCAGGGTAGAAAATTTCCCCAAATTCGAAGGTAAGCTACCATTCAAGTTATTTGTAAAGGTTTATAACCCATAAACATACACATGATATTTTCAGATTTCTCAGCTATGGAAGATTGCAAGCGACACTAGGAATAACCCCAACTAAACCTCCACTGGTTAGGTCAATCCCCACCACCTATTTTGAGCTCTGGTCACATGAGATACCCTTCCATTTGCAGGGAAAATATTCCTCTGCCTTCTAGTTACCAAGAAATCCATGGGGATCACTCAGTTCTTTCTTCACTTCCAACAAAACCAAGCCTTCTTGAGAGACACTCCGAGCCAATGGAAAGAGGACTAGTAAGCCCTGAAATTCAAGCCAAAATCGCAAAAGCTTGTAGGCAATGATACATCCTGACCAGACATACATATTTCTTGGTTTCAACGCAACAGAATCATACAGAATTTTAGTACCTCACAAAAGCAGAAAATGCTCATGAGTTCCATAATTTCGTCCCCACATTAATGATCCTTATCATTAGCGGTTCCAAGGCCATGGAGTTTCAGAGGACCCATACAACAACATTAAACGCCAATGATTTTTTTGGTTAAAATCTGTTGCAGAGTAGGGTTTAGCAATGTAACTGATTACGATTCACAAACACCCACTTTCATTAGAGAGTACAATCTATATGCCCAGATCTTGCTCCCAAATGTTTTAATAAATGCTATCGAATGTAAATGTCACTTTGTTTCGACTGCTTAGACTTATTAGATCTAATTTCTGTTTCGGAAGTTTGTTGGAAAATTTCTCCAATTATTTTAAATTTGTACTAAATATTTGGCTGAATTGGATACGTTTGATTGCAATGCGTTGGATTGAAGATTAAATAAGTTTAATTGAATACATTTGCTTGTAAATAATTGGAATTTGGAATGGGTGATAGATTTGGGTGTAGTAGGTAAGCTCGCGAAATTCTATTCTCGAGGAATGGAAGCAGGGTAAGGCTAGAGAAATAACTCAGAGCCAAGGTTTTGCAATCAAGCTAGTCACTAATCTCATAGCCTCCCCCTAGTGTTGCGCTGTGAAGAATCCCCCGAGCAGCGTACCCCCCTTAATGCGCGCCTCACCTTGGATCCATCTGCCTTACTAGTTTCACCAACCTTTGTGCCCCAATTACCCTGCGCCCCTTGTTGCGCATCCTCCATCAGCGTACCTTCCTGTCCAATAGCACCTCAGTGCACACCTTCCATCTCATGTCAGCACTGCTCCTCACCTCCTCTCAGACCCCCATCAACCCCCTACTTCATTTTACCATGGCTTCTATATTGCACTAGAGAACCATCAGAGGAGGAAAGAGAGGTGTTCTCCCTGGTCGCTACCACCGGGGGCCAGATAACCGCTTGGAATCCGTTGAAGGCTCCTCCTCAGGTAGTCACGTTAGAGAGGCCCCTAAGAGCCCCAAACTTGACCAAGAGGAGGAGGCCCCCACTCATGTAATGCAGAGAGGTAGAAGTGGACCAAGGAAATCCACCATTGCACACCAGGAGCACCCCTTGCCCCACAAGACTAAGCCTCTTCTGGCATAGGAGGATGAAGGGGATGACACAGACGTCTGGATAATGGACTCGGAAGGCACCCAGACGCAAGTCCCAAATGCAAAGTACCTGGTTGCTCCCATCCTATGCGCACCTGCTTCCGGGCCTCTGCGTCAACTCACTGTTAAAGAGGATGTCGCTGCACAGGAGTACGTCTATCCCATCGTGGAGGAAGATCCAAATAGAGATGATGATGTAGAAGACTCATGACTGGGCAGTAGCTCAGCTCTTCTTAGTTTTTTGTCATGATTGTTATTATCACAAAACCTCTATTTTCATTGGTGCTATGGCATACTTCATAATTTTGATGTTTAATGTTTTTTTCGGGCTGGTTTCGTCCACGGAGGCAGCCCCATACTTGGGCAACAAAGGTTGGGAATATGTACTGTTTTTCCTAAAATTTCCAACCAGATGTTTAAAATCAACCTGATATCTATGCCAATGTTTGCAATGCATAAGTTCTAATTTATTGCAGATCACTTCTTGATTATACTTACGCATATGGAGATTTTGCAAGATGAGTATAGAAGTTTGATATAATATTAATATGCAATATTCTAAGAATTTCAATATGTCATTCTCCATTTTCTTTGGTTTTATTGTCAATGTGAGATCTTCCACCTGCTTTGGAAAAATGCTATTTCCAACAGTCCTGTTAAGGAGCTGAGCTTTCTGTCAAAATTTTCCTGACGCAATCCAAAAGGGTTGATTCTTGGAGGTTTTGAACCCCTATTTGAAGGTTTAATATTAGAATTAGTTCCATCACTTCACAACTTGTTATTAGATATCATTTTTTTGGGATTCAACTGGGTTAATTAAGTCATTCATCTATGACCCAAGCATAAATCCTACATCATTTTCCCTAAATTCTTAAACAAAACCTAGATGAAAATACTGCACTAATTTATCACTAGATTACAACAGCTCTTCTGTAAACTATTTTACCCAATAAACCATTTTAATGAAAAATTATATACATAAGTGTGATTTCAAATTTCCATTTACTGTTGATTAACAACTGAATTAGTATTGGTTTACTGCTATCCTTACACACGCTGAAAATGGAACACTGAGGATTCTCATGTAAAATACTAAAATGTATTCGCAATATGATTATTTCAACACAAACTCATCATTAATACATTATCATCAGCCAAAGAAAAGTCTGTGTAGTATATATTTTACAAATATATTTCAAAGTGAAAGAAAATTTTTAACTTCATTACCATTATCCTGGGCCTATGGAGAAAAATGCAAAACATATGCACAGACTCTGACTGAATCATCTAGGGAGAATGTTTTCGAATTTTCTGTGCAATTACAAGTTTCAACCTAGTAACAAATTTGGACCTCAATATCTCAAAAACAGATAGAACTGCATTGACCAATATTCTCCCAATGTACTCCTGCCCACTATTACAGTTCAGCCAGTAGCCCCTATAGATGATAGGGGTATCCTTCTCAAAGAAAAGGATACAGATATATTAAATCAAGTTTCTATTTTTGGGGAACTTGATACAACAATACCCACCTTGATCTAATACGAGAAAAAAGAATAATGCCTACATTGCCTTTAAATACAGATACATTCCATGGGAGTAGTGAGTTTTAATGGCTTTCAAATGATATTTTCCTTGCCAGGTTTTGTAGTGGGTGTGACCACAAATCTGGCAGAAAAGCCCTTGTAAGGATAGAACTCAGAGTCCCGCCAACACCCTTCATCAAAATTCTATTAATAGCTCAATGGATCATACTGGGACTTAAGCCCTCCTGTTGGAGATTTTGTATTGCAGAAGATAATGCTCCTCCCCTCCCTCTTGAACTTCCTGACAAGATTTTTCCACTTGGGTCCATGGCAGCAACACACCCCTGTGTTCTTCATGGCTGCACCACAGCAATGGCTGGATTTTCTGAGACCCTTTTTCCACCAGTGGGAATGGACATCTAGGGATTCAGAATCACCCATTTCAAATCTGGCCATCAAAAGAAAATTGGAAGAAGGCTTGATAAGGTATCAGAACACCATATCAGAATGCATAGAATACAAAACTTCGCATCAAAACCAGGGGCCAAATGAATTTCCAAAAGACCTCTGCAAGTCTAGGCAGACAACTAGAAAAGGGTATAAATGGAGGCAATGAGACAATACACTGCCAAGAAATGCCATTTGAAATATCCAAGTATGGAGATGTTGGAGACAATGGGCCAATAAGGATGAAGGCCAACATAACAGATTAATTAATTTGAATATATTACGGTACTAAAATCCCAAGTATTTTTGTATTTGAAGAAGGGAGTAGTCTAGCGAGGCCGCGTTTGAACCCATAAAAGTTCTATCCGCCATTTCTGCGTTATTGCAAAAGTTCTATCCGCGAGATGGCAAATCCTCCCGTCATATAACATGGAATTCACGGCTCAGAGGCTTGGCAAGGTAACACCAAAGGAATAATGCAAAGACACATAAGGTGTGGTGGTGTGGTGATGTGGCAGAAGACACGATGGAAGTTGTGGGTGACATGGAAATTCCATATAGGCCAATGAGAGGATCCACGTGGCATTACTTCCTGATGTGGTAGGGCATTATTACCTAGACTTTAAAAGACCATAAATTTTTATTTTGGTGTCATATTTTGATAAATTTTATATTTTAGGAAAGCTCTCGATAAGTTGTATGTGATGGTGTAGCCCAAACTTGATTCTGCTAACTTTGGATATGAAGGAAATTTTGTAACCGTGTTTCTATAATGAGACCATGGAGATCGGGTTAGTATAAAGTAACACCTCCCATTCATCTTGGAAGGTTCAAGGGGGCGGGGACTTGTAAGTTTGTATGTTTGTTCGTGCACTTTTAAAATTAAGAAAAAAATAAATAAAAATAAAAATAAAATAATATATGCTATAATTAAAAAAAATAATATATTGTAAAGTAATTAGAAGTAAAAAAAAAAACCTGTGAATCAGATACTTTTCAAAAATACTTAAACAAAATATTTCAATAAACTGTTTGAAGATCTATGTCAATATCAACTTCATATATATCTATATATAGAAAAAAAGTAAGCTTTTATGGTTATAATTTTTAATTGGTCCTATATATACTCTATTTAGCATTCAAAAATACAATTTAAACAATGAAAGATAACACATTGTAATTTGCACTCTAAAAAAGTTTGCACGTGAAGAAATTTGATCCCTCTTGTATATTTCACTCTTAAAAAAATTACACTTGGAAGAAATTTATGCTAATATTAATGAAATGAGTGAGTTAAAAATCTTGTAATTATTAATTACATATGACTAATTAATAATTTGTTTGTTTTATAGTATTTTTAAAATAATATATTAGTAAGAATAAATAATTTTTTGAGTAAAGATATTTGGAGATGTCACTTCAAAGGGATTATTTTTTTGAAACGTATTTTCAAAAATCATTATTGATTATAAATATTTATAATAATTAATAATAATGTGATTTATAATTTAAAATACTATATAATAATTATTATTTATAATTTTAATTAATTTAATGTATGAGTGGATTAATTTAAAAAAATAATAATAATCAATTATTATATATAGTAATTATTATTTATAATTTAAATAGATTTAATGTAGTAATAGATTAATTTTTTTTAAGGCAAATAAATAATTGTTATGCTTATTGGATTGGATTTTGAGAAGTGAAGAGAGTTATTTGATAATTTTAAGAAAAAGAGATTTGAATATTTGTAATTCAAACAGTATATAACATATATGAAATTGGAAAGGTCATGACATATTAATTTTAAATTTGATTAAATCAGATATCATCTAGTCTAAAAATTTTAAAACATTTAATGATGGTTCATTAAAAAAATGATATCCTGCCTTTTTTAAATACCTCCTTTGGATGCGTGATAAATTTAAAAAGATATGTGATAGATTTAAAATTAAAATCATATGTGATAGATTTAAAATTAAAATCATTTTCCAAAATGACTCTACAATGGTTTAAAAAAATAATTTAAAACATCTATTTGTAAGGTGATTTCTGCATAGTAATTTGATGGTTCATTAAAAAAATGATATCGTGCCTTTTTTTTAAATAACTCTTTTGGATGTGTGATAGATTTAAAATTAAAATCGTTTTCCAAAATTACTCTACCGTGGTTTAAAAAAATAGAACGATTATTTTTAAAATAAAATGATTATTGTTTTAACAAAAATGGTTCCCTTGTTATTGTATTTTAAGTTTAGGGTTGCCTTGCACTGCTGTGTCCAGTGCAAGTTTTACATTTGTTTTTGGGATCTCGTTTTAGTATCTCCCAAAGTGCCGTGTCAATGCTACTTTTGTCTGTGAATCCTAAAGATGAGACAAAATATTTTGCAATACAATGCAATGTGCCATTTTCCATTAATTCCAAAAAACTGAACACTCAATGGATACACAGATAAATAATACAACATTACAAGTTTTATTATTAATTCCGAAAACTGAATACTCAATGGATACCAAATGAATAATGCAACATTACAAGTTTTATTATAAATGAAATGAAATTTCATCCATCCAACCGAAGCTGCGATCGTTTTTCCTCTCAAATATCGATTAAGTCCTATTTACAGTTGATATCATTCATTTATTTGCTCATTCGAATACGTCGTTGAACTGCTCCGGGGTGCTCTGAGTAGATTGCTACTGCAGCACTATGAGTTCCTAGCCTGAAGATTGAGGCTCAACCCAGAAAAGGCCGCTTTGGGATCAAATGTAATGTAGCTGGAACACTGTTTGCAGTTGCCAATAGCGAGTTGGCCATTAAAAATCTCAATGATTTAACTTATCCAAACCCCCGCTTTAAGCAATTGCTTCTCCTGCATCAGTGACATGAAGAATGAGCAGTAAAATTTCAAATGATTAATGAGCTGCCTCTTATCCAAACCCCCACTTTAAGCAATTGCTTCTCCTGCATCAGTGACATGAAGAATGAGCAGTAAAATTTCAAATGATTAATGAGCTGCCTCTATGCTTCGCTATTTTGAAGAGCTGTCGAATTTCAAATTTCAAATTGTTGTTTGGGCGGGTTTTTAATTCACATTTAGAAAATTCAAATGACGCGCCCATAATTTTAAGTTGCACAGACTGTGAACTTAATGACACGCCCGTAATTACATTAACTACGATATGATAGGTGGCGATGGCGACTGGATGGCATCGGATGCCCATCCTCTGACAACGTAGTCATAAGTATGTGATGATTCCCAAGCACTTGCGGAAGTGGGTCTCAGTTGCCGGGTAGCACAGGTTTTCTGACGGGCAGAGTTTCCGGGCCAAAACGCGGTCCCCGTAGACTACTCCAAAAAAAAGTAGCATGTTACCTTTTTAAAAGTTAATCCAAACGGCTAGAAATGATGTGGTTCCATCCCTTCAAACGGCTAGAAACCAAACGGCTAAAAATGACGTGGCACGTGGCACCGTCCCTCACAAATTAGCAGTTCATTTTAAAAAAAGGCTGAGGCATAGTTATATAATGAGGTTTTCGATTATCAAAACTGTTTTCTAATTTTGTGCATTATTGTTCGAACCGACTGTTCCAAGAGTACAGTGGATTTGTTTGCGCCTTTGTAATGTTATTTGTGGATGAAGAGAAGTGACTCCAGCAATAATTAATTTGCAGGTTCGATTGTAATGATAAATCCACATTAATTTCAATAAATTACATCTAGGTTTGCCTGTATTAAAATCTTAATTTGCTCATTTGAATTTTGTTGATGTTCTCAAATTATCTCATAATCTCAACCCTGTTCTGTTTCACTTGACTTCATTCACTAATTTAGTTAAAATTATTCAATGGAGGGTCTACCTAGTTTTTGATCCTTTGATGTTTCTATATTCTTTAACCGGTTTCTTTGATGTTTCTATATTCTTTAACTTGTTTTTTGGTGTCTTCTTGGCTTTTTAATTTTCATTGTTCTGTGAACAGATCCAGAATAAGTGAATAGAATCTCACTCAACCGCCTGTGAACAGATCAAGAATAAGTGAATAGATTCTCACTCAACTGCCTGGAAATAACAAGACTCTGAGTATACCTGGTTCAGCACAGCTGCAGGTAGGTTTCTTTCGTAATTTTTTGGAGTCCATCTTGAATGATAATAATTTGGTTTCAATTCAATTCACCTAAAATGAACCTTCCAATTCGATATGCAGGGCTCCATCTATTTTTTATTTTTCCTTAAACCTACAAATAAGATCAAATTAGCAAATAAGATAATATTATAAAAAACTGGAAACGTAGGACAAGAGAGGATAGTCTGTCTCGTACATCCAAAAAGTTGTGCCCACAATGCCTTTCGATAGTTGTCCTAATCTTAGTGTACTTTGAAAATCCGAATTCATAAGTTAGTTACAGACGTTACTTTTGTAAATATTTTTTCCACTGGGTTTCTCATTTTCTCATATGCCTTCTGAATCGAATTGTTTTCTGAGAGGTAAAACATAGAACGATAGTTGGCTGTAAACATGACTCTAAAGAAACCTAGTTTTGCGCTAGACTATAGGTAAGTTTCTGCCTCTTCATTTTCTTCTGCTTCTTGAACTAAATTAGTTTTAAGTAAATCCATTTCAATGAAGTATAGGCTGACTTCTCTATCATTTTCCACTGGTTCTAAAATTTTTGGATTAATACTGTGTTTGTACTCGCACCCATAATATTATAATGGTTCTTTGTAGTATGGATAAATTAATGCTATTAATACCCTGTTTGTAAGAGCATCCATTACATTGATTCTCTGTACTATGAAAAAGTTAACGCTACAGTGTTCATTTCGCTTATCTCAAATCTCATTCAGGGCATTCCTTCCGTTACTGTAACAATTATCCTAAGGGATTGATTCTTTTATGTGATGGATTGGAACAACCCTGTACATTCATGTCAGTTTTATTCTTCCATTTTCCTTTTGGTTTCCTCTACTCTCAGAGAAGCCATAGTTTCTTAGTTTCGTATTAATTCATTTTAGCTTCCATGGGCTTCAGTTACAAAGACAGTTATGTTTCCTCCTCTCAAAACAGACACCAAACATGAGTTCCTATTTCGTAAGTTTCTAACGATCAACTGTGCAATTTTAAACTGCTCAAAGAGGTGCTAGATAGAATTAGTTTGGAATAAATTGTAAGTCAATCTGGGTAAAATTTAAATATTTCTTTGTGCTGGATCTATGAAATATGAAGTATAAATCAAATCTCTCGCCATATTGACTCTTTTTTAATTTAAATATTTCTTTGTTCTGGATCTATGAAATATGAAGTATAAATCAAATCTCTCGCCATATTGACTTTCTTTTTTTTAATAGTTTTTCACGTGTGGCTTGAGGGTTTTGATTTCATAATAATTTGACTATGAGTTAATTTTTAATTTATTTTAAAAATATAAATATTTAAAATATTTAAAACAGAAATATTTAAAATATTTATAAATTAATAAAATTATAAACATTTTCTTTCAAATTTTACAAATAAACCTATGAAATCATTAGGTATCTTGATCGATTAAACCTATGAAATCATTAGGTATCTTGATCGATTATACAAATTGAACTGTTGCACAATAGAGATACCTAATTAGATCGAATGAGAGAAGAAAATACTGAAATTCTAATTCGATTCTATTTATTGATTATTTTTTTCCAGTAAACCACAAAAAGAATAAAGAATAAGGTATTTTCAGTTAATTGGGTATTTTATAGTAAAACCACGTGTCTTAATTTGGTCATAGTTGTAGATTCTATTCATCTTAGAAGCTCTGCTCTCCAAAGATCATTTCAGTTTTCAGTTTTCGAGGAAACCTAATTCGTTCATTTCAGTTTTCTTTTTGTTAACTTATTTAATTACGTGAACCGTTGGTTTTATGACAATAGTTTTTGCTTTTTTAATTAGGTTTAATTTATTACTTTTGTTTTATAGATTCAATCAATATTCTATTAATATTAGATCATTTTATTATGTTTATTTCTCTGTGGTTTTATTTAAATTGGTTTTTTTTTTTTTTTTTAAGTTTTGTAAGTTCTTTTTCTTAATTAAAAGTATTAGTTGATTTAATATGTGGTTTTCAAAATTAGTTTTGCATATTTTTTTAATAAAAAAAATTAATTTCTTTAAAAATTTAGTTTTAGATTATTGGAATTTTTAATTATGTTTTTACATTTCAGAAATATATCTTTAATTTAAAAATAAATTTTCCATTTATATCTTATAACTTATTTTATATTTTGTTTTTACTTTATTGTGGTTAAGTTCAATGTATTTTAAATTGTATATTCATACATTTAATTTATAAATACATTTTCTTATATTTAAATTTTTATTAATAGCATTTAATTTAATTTGTTTTTAAATGATCTCTTTATTAATATTGTTTAGTTTAATTTATGTTTTAAATTATTTTCAAATTAAATATTTAATATGTTATTTAAGTTCTCCATTGTATTTTATTAATGATAAAATGTAGTATGATATATATTTTTAATTAAAATAACATAATGTACAAAGAAAAAATGTTTTCATTTATATAATATAAAATGATAATACTTTTATATATAAATACTACTTTAGGCTAGGTAAAGCTAGGCTAGGTTAGGTTAGGTTAGGCTAGGTTAAGTTATGCTAGGTTAGGCTAGGCTAGGCTAGAGTAGGGTAGGCTAGAGTAGGCTAAGCTAGGCTAGACTAGAGTAGGCTAGGCTAGGCTAGGCTAGGTTAGGGTAGAGTAGGTTAGAGTAGGCTAGGATAGGCTAGGCTAGAGTAGCTTAGAGTAGGCTAAGCTAGAGTAGCCTAGAGTAGGGTAGGGTAGGCTAGGCTAGGTTAACTTACGCTAGTTTGGGCTAGGTTAGGCTAGGCTAGGTAAGGATAGGCTATGTTAGGGTAGGTAAGGCTAGGATAGGCTAGGTTAAGCTAGGAAAGGCTAGGTTAGGTTAGGCTAGGCTAGGCTAGGATAGGCTAGGTTAGGCAAGGTTAGGTTAGGCTAGGATAGATTAGGCTAGCCTAGGGTATTGTAGGCTAGGCTAGGTTAAGCCAGGTTAGGCTAGGTTAGGTTAGGCTAGGCTAGGTTAGGATAGGATAGGTTAGGCTAGGCTAGGTAGGTTATGTTAGGTTAGGCTAGTTTAGGCTAGGCTAGGTTAGGGTAGGTTACATTAGGTTAGGGTAGAGTAGGGTAGGGTAGGGTAGGGTAGGTTAGGTTAGGTTAGGGTAGGGTAGGGTAGGGTAGGATAGGTTAGGTTAGGTTAGGTTAGGCTAGGTTAGGTTAAGCTATAGTAGGCTAGGTTAGGCTACAATAGGCTGGGTTAGGCTAGGTTAGGTTAAGCTAGGGTATGTCACGCTAGAGCACGCTAGGCTAGAGTATGGTAGGTTAAGCTAGGTTAGGATATGCTACACTAGAGTAGGTTAGGGTAGATTAGGGTAGGTTTAGCCAGAGTAAGTTAGGCTAGAGAAGGTTAGGCTAGAGCAGGTTAGGGTAGATTAGGGTAGGTTAGGTTAGAGTAGGTTAGGCTAGAGCAGGTTACGCTAGGTTAGGCTAGGTTAGGCTATGCTAGACTATGCTAGGCTAGGATAAAATAGGCTAGGCTAGGCTAATATAAGCCAAGCTAAGGCTAGGCTAGAGTAGGGTTGGGTAGGCCAGAGTGGGCTAGGCTAAAGTAAACTAAGATAAGTTGGGCTAGAGTGGGCTAGGCTATAATAGAGTACACTAGAGTAGGCTAGGCTAAAGTACACTAGAGTAGGGTAGGACAGAGTAGCCTAGAGTAGGTTTGGCTAAGCCAGGATAGGCTAGAGTAGGCTAGTGTAAGCTAAGGTAGGATAGGCTAGGATAGGCTAGCGTAGGCTATGCTAGAGTAGGCTAGGGTAGGCGAGGGTAGGCTAGAGTAGGCCAAGCTAGGATATGCTATAGTAGGGTAGGGTAGGACAGAGTAGGGTACACTAGAGTAGGGTAGGACAGAGAGCCTAGAGTAGGCTTTGCTAAGCCAGGATTGGCTAGAGTAGGCTAGAGTAAGCTAAGGTAGGATAGGCTAGGATAGGCTAGCGTAGGCTATGCTAGAGTAGGCTAGCGTAGGCGAGGGTAGGCTAGAGTAGGCCAAGCTAGGATATGTTATAGTAGGGTAGCTAGGCTAGGCTAGAGTGGCCTCGACTAGGCTAGGCTAGAGTAGGCTAGGCTAGGCTAGATTGGGCTAGAGTAGGCTAGGGTAGGGTACACTAGAGTAGGGTAGGAAAGAGTAGCCTAGAGTAGGCTTGGCTAAGCTAGGATAGGCTAGAGTAGGCTAGAGTAAGCTAAGGTAGGATAGGCTAGCATAGGCTATGCTAGAGTAGGCTAGGGTAGGCGAGGGTAGGCTAGAGTAGGCCAAGCTAGGATATGCTATAGTAGGGTAGGGTAGGGTAGGCTAGAGTGGCCTCGACTAGGCTAGGCTAGAGTAGGCTAGGCTAGGCTAGATTGGGCTAGAGTAGGCTAGACTGGGCTAGAGTAGCCTAAAGTAGGCTATGCTAGGCTAGATTAGGCTAGACTAGGCTAGAGTAGGCGACGTTATGCTGGGCTAGAGTAGGGTAAGGTAGGTAGAGTACAGTAGGCTAGGCTATGCTAAAGTAGGCTAGGCTTATCTAGGTTAGGCTAGAGTAGGCTAGAGTAAGCTAGGCTATTCTAGGCTAGAGTAGCCTAGAGTATCTATGTTAGACTAAGCTAGAGTTCACTAGATTAGGCTTGGCTAGAATAGGCTAGGCTAGGCTAGAGGAGGGTAAGGTTGGCTAGAGTAGGTTGGGCTAGGTAGGCTAGAGTAGGATGGGATAGGTTAGATTAGGCTAGAGTAGGCTAGCTCGGGCTAGGATAGATTTGGCTAGGCTAGGCTAGGATAGAGTATCGTAGGGTAGGTTAGGCTAGGCTAGGTTAGGCTAGAGTAGACTAAGATAGACTAGGCTAAGCTAGAGTAGGATAGAGTGGGATAGGCTAGGCTAGTGTAGGCTAGAGTAGGCTAGGCTAGGTTAGACTAAAATATGCTAAGATAGGCTAGGATAGGCTAGGTTATGCTACACTAGAGTAGGCAAGAGTAGACTAGGCTGAAGTAGTCTAGAGTAGCCTAGAGTTGGATAGAATAGGCTAGAGTAGGCTAGGCTAGGCTAGCGTAGGCTAGGTTAGGCTAGAGTAGGCTAGGTTAAACTAGAGTAGGCTAGAGTAGGCTAGGCTAGAGTGGGGTAGGCCGGAGTATGCTAAGCTAGGCTAAACTATGTTAGGATAAAGTATACTGGGGTAGGTTAGGCTAGATTAGGGTAGGCTAGGCTAGATTAGGGTAGGCTAGGCTAGAGTAGGCTAGGATAGGCTAGGCTAGAGTAGGCTAGGATAGGCTAGCCTAGGATAGGCTAGTCTAGGCTAAGATAGAGTAGGCTAGGCTAGGCTAGGCTAGGCTAGGCGAGGATAGACTAGAGTAAGCTAAGCTAGATTAGGCTAGGTTAGGCTAGGCAAGTGTAGGTTAGGCGAGGTTATGCTATTGTAGGCTAGGATAGGTTAGGATAGGCTAGAGAAGGTCGGGCTAGAGTAGGTTAGGCTAGGGTAGAGTAGGTAAGAGTAGGTTAGGCTATAGTAGGTTATGCCAGGCTAGAGTACGCTAGGTTAGGCTAGGTTAGGCTATGTTAGAGTAGGTTAGGCTAGGTTAGTCTAGGCTATAGTAGGTTTGGATATAGTAGAGTTGAGTAAGGTAGATTAGGCTAGGTTATGCTAGAATATATTAGGTTATTCTAGAGTAGACTATGGTAGGCTAGAGTAGGCTAGAGTAGGGTAGGTTAGGCTAGCATAGGCTAGAGTAGATTAGGATAGAGTAAGATAGGCTAGAGTAGGTAAGTGTAGGTTAGGCTACAACAGGATAGTCTAGAGTAAGTTAGGCTAGATGTAATATACCTATTTCTCTACTTTTATTTAGACACTTGAGAATCCTAAAGGTTAAGTGGACCTAAAGGAAAACATTATGTTGACATATTATTTTTAAATTCAATAAATGGGTAATTTAATTATTGTGCAAAGAATAGAGTAAACTAGAGACCAAGGTTTCAATTCCATGAGGATGGAATTAAATCCAAATACTTTCCCAAAATATCCAAAAATCCTTTGAGAAAAAAATAAAATAAAATAGAAATATTAGATCGGAGGTAAGAATCTAATAGATACCTTATTAAAGTGGAAATTTACTCAGAAGAGGTTAAATAAAACTAGAAAGAGCAAAAAACTAGTTTTAAAGTGCTTTTGTGGAAAAAGCAAAAGTAAAATCTAGGCTAAAGGAAAATAACATTTTAAATTAATTGGATGCAGTTATGTAAACATGTTAAGGGAAAGAAAGCTTAAATAATCCACTCCTAAGTAGACAAGAAGTTGTCTACACTTTGGAGGAATTGGTCCCTGCTCAAGGGGAGTTGTGGATGAAAGCTCAAGGTTGGATGAAAATAGTCTTTACCAAAATTGGTATGCACAATTGTTAAATTTTGTCTTACGATTCTATTATAATGATGATATTTGATTAATATTAAATGCGATTTAGTTATGATTTTAACCGAAAACTTTATATCTTGAATTACAAGCCTTTGTGATAAGGTATTGTGTCCCTGGAAATAAAGTGTCATATGTATTTAAAAAAAAGTATAACTATAGCAGGTATAGTTAATTTCTCTCTATAGTTACATAGAATTCAATAAATAGTTGACCAACACACAAAATATCTAAACCCAAAGAGAAGGGTTTAAATGTGCTATTAGTTCTATCTTTATTTTTTTTATTACAAATATAAAACTCATCATTGGGATCAAACATAATTCTAACTGTACTAAGAGAAACATCGACAAGCATCGTAGAAATACATAGTTATTTCTGTAAACTAATATTGAAATATATATGTATTCATTTGAATGATTTATTGCACTTAAATTAATAAAGTATAAATTTGTACAATTAACATACTTCAGATTTAAACTATACAATTTTTACAATTTCCTAATTTAGGAAACATGCATACATATAGAGGCAATATTTTTAATAAAAAGGAACCATGAAATATTCATACATATAGATGAAACATGCATATCGAAAGGGAATCACAAACCATTTATATAACTGTTCAAATTATGTGAAATTCCTCTGGTAGAGATGAATAGAAAAATATAATAAAACTCAAGTAAAATATCAGTTACAACTATCCAAGTTATATTGAATGAAAGTCAATTTTTACTAAAATGAATTATAGAATGTACATATACATTGATAAATATCAATAGAGCCACATGACTAAAATCTGTACACTTGAACGACTAACCAGGAGGCAGACGAAAATTGTCGTCAGAGCCTTTGATAATAATTTGAAGAATTTGTGAGGAAATTCTGGGTAACATAATTTACCTGTAAGTAAACACATAAAATAGTGTTAGACTCACATCAGTTATTATAAAATAATGATGAAATGAAATTGTTATAATAAGAAATATTTAAAATTGTACCTGGTTAAAATACCAGAAGAGATTATTCTTGTACAAGAAAATGGCGAGATATTACATTCAAAAATTACATGAAATAAAATAAGTGTGCTACTTACAATCAATTAAAATACATATTGAGATTTCTAATTCAACTACAAGATTGAAAAATAGTAAATTAGGTATGAGCAATGGTGAAAAATTGACAAATCAAGAACAAGAGGTTTGTTCCCGTATTGGAAAAACACAAATTATTCTGAGAAAAGATAACAGTAATAATTCTATTTTATTGTGAGAAATTACAATCTAAGTGACATTCGGATTTTTTATTTAAATATAAATTATTAGATCCGAAATAGGGCAGAGTCTTACCCTATCAGCATAAATAAGGAAGTTATGAACTATCCGAAACCACATTAAAGTCCACGGACAAATGGCTCTCTCTGTGTCCTGAATATATATAACTTTTGGAAGGATATATATATATATATATATATATATATATATATATATAGGAAGTACATAGGGTTATGATAAAAGGTATGTAACAATTTTCCATAAATTAGAATACAAAAACATTGGTTAGTTTATTTGAAATTTAATGAATTTAACCCTATATCTTAGGGTGACAAGAAATTAAATTGAATTTCTAGAACGATAAAGTGATTATTAGAAAAATTTAAACCCTGTATCATTGAAGATAAAAATAGAAATATTTGAGGTAGAAACGTGTTATACGTTGCTAAATATCTTATCCATAGAAGTAGGAAAATATGTGTATCATTCATAAATAACTTGATAGAGAGAACATAAATTAAGTGAAGAAGGAGAATTAAAGAATAATTCTAAAATTGAATATAAGTATACAAGCTACACCATTGGGAAATAAGACCGTAAATGAGAAACAAGGTGACTGTATAACAAACACAGATAAAATGGTCTATTTTAATAACCTAATGACATGACCTTTATACAAAAATTACGATGGCACACTGGGAGTGCATATCAAATTTTCACCATACGGTGAAATCGAGATTGGTTAAATACATTAGAGCCATTATAGTTCAATCCAAACCAAAATCGTTTCAAATACTATACCAAGAAGGAGTGCAATTAACCATTCAGATAGAAGAAAGGGATAGAAAAAATAGGTTATCAAACTCAGAAATAAGAACTAACTATTTCCCAAAAAAATGATTTGGAGGGGAAGGTGGAAATTCACTAAGAAATTCTACAAGAGATCCATATCAAAGTTAATCAAAATTAATTTTAAACCCAAGTGACAAATCAATAATTTGGTAAATGAATTTGGGGAAAATGTAGTCCACATTCCAATCGAAAAACATATACCAATATAAATAAAAGTCTTCTCTCTTCTAAGGAGAAGTAAAAGTCAATTTATGGTAAAACCATTCAGTGAATGATAAACCTAGGAAATAGAGACTCGGTTAGAAGATTAAAATCTATAACTTAGGAATAGTTGGAGGTGGAATAATACATCTATTCCTGAAAGGTGAGTTCATAGGAAGGATTAAGAATACCATCCATACAACAACCAAATAAATTGAGTATGAAAACTAAAAATGAGAATGCACAGAATTAAATAACCTCACAGAAGTAACAAATCTTCATGTATAAATTCTATGAAAAAGAAAAAATAACGATTACAATTCTAATACAAAAAAAATTGGAGAAACAAACACAAAGATAAACCAGACTTACCAAACAATAGAGGGTCAAAGGTATGTCATCAAGGAGGTCGACTCTGAGTCATTTTACCATGAATAACTTGAGCAAATGAACCAAAAATTAGAGGGAAGTCCTCGGCTAGGGTTGAAAAAAATGACAAGTGAATGAACAATGTCGAAACCCTAACCTAAATCCTTCTAACGTAGAGAAAAAATACGAATAGATCCATACCATCAAAATGAAAGTACATCGATCATACATTTGGCCTACCGTGACAATGCCCATGTGAAGATCATTACCATAGGTACGAAAAAATTTATGAGTGTTAAAAACTAAACGATAAGGAATTGAAGTTATGGTTGTCTAGTTAATAGAACTAATAGTGAAATTAAATACCTAGGATATTTCATCCACAAAAACAATAAATTAATGATTTTTTCAATCATCACATATATTCTGAGGCTGGAAATTTATATGGTTATGTTAGTGAGGGTGATATCTCAGTTACGTAGCAATTATACATAAGGTTAATGGGAATGGAGATAAGTAACCATATGTACGAGACCTTATAAATATTGTTATAAATCGATTTTAATATAGTAGGTGGATTAGTGCATATAAAGGAAATAAAGGTGTAACAATAGGATTATGAGGATAGGAAATATATAATATAATATATATTTTGTTAAATATTCTATAGGTACATTATATCCAAAAGTATAGTTACATATATATATATATATATGTGTTGAGGTCAATATATATTATACTATACCTTAATTATAATGTGATAATTTATAGTTGAAATTCTCTACATTCATTAAGGGTAACTTTAACATATGTATTATCAATTAAGGATAATTCCTGGGGACCGTAGAGGGATTAAAAATATGTAGAGAAGTTGTGAAAAATAAAAACAAATATTGATTATGCAAGATAAGAACTAAGGTAAAGTTATTTATTAATAATATGAAAGGTATTACTCATGCAATAAAAATAAAATAAGTAAAGGACAGAAAAGCAGTGTCATTTCCATTTTTAAATATAATTTTTTTTGGGTTAAGCAGAGTTGTTACAAATGGTATCAGGGAGCTTGTTTAAAAGACTAGGGCTATGTGTCCCCACACAGAAAAAGCCAAAATTATAATGCTATGAAAAATAAGAAAATAAAATTTATTCTTTGTTTCAGAAATTGGTGTACTAATTAAATGTCATGTATAGTGATTGATGTGCAAAAACAAACAATTACTATTATGAATGAAGAAGGGGAGTTGTACATGGATCTGGGGTGTGTGGGAAACCCACCAGATCAAAATTCTCAACTGTTGGACATGATAAGAGATATGCGACACGAAATGGTTCAACTAAGGACTAGCAATGAACAATTGTTGCAAGCCAGTCAAGAGCAAGAGAGGTTGATAAGGGAATTAACCTCACGGTTTAGTCACGAAAGTGAAGACCATGGAAAAAAGAGGAAAGAAGCTGAAACCAACTTAGAATGGTGTGAGGGTGGGGAAGAATCTTGACATAATTCCAGAAAGAAAGAGGAGTTACAAGGGGAATTCCGCAAAATCAAACTTCCAACTTTTGATGGTGAAAAGGAGGAGGATGTGGAAGCTTGGCTCCTGAATATGGTTAAATACTTCTAGGTATGTGAATATGAAAGCAATACGAAAGCCAGATTATAAATTTACCAATTGCAGGGTAAAGCCAGACTTTGGTGAGAAGTGTAACACCCCCAATTTCTGTGTTGAATTTTAAAAGTTAGACATTTGAACTGTAATCCTAAGGGGAGTGGACCCCAAAGGATAAGTATGGTGTGAATGTAATTTAATATTTAAATTATGAAATAAATAAAATGATTGTGCATTTTGACAAAGATGAGAATTAGAGATCACTTGCCAAGTCCATGAGGATGGATAAGGCAACAAATCCCCAAAATCTTTCAAAATCCTTGAAAGAAATTAATTTAGATTTTGAGGAGGAATCTAAATTTCCCCAATGAAGAGGAAAGTAGTTGGGAAGAGGTAAGAAAAGCTGGAAAAGCTGAGGAAAAGCATAAAACAGCTTTAAAGAGTCCCAAATGGAAAGCCTAGGCTAAATAGGAAAGAAAGCATCCTACTATTTTGGACGCAGAATTAGAAACATGCTTTGGGGAAATATGAGCTTAAATAAGCTGCTCCTAAGAAGATCAGAGTTTGATCTGTGATAGAGGTGATCTCAGCTCGGGGGTGAGTTCTGGGAGATAAAGAGGACTCTAAGGTTGGGAGGTTGGTCATTTGCGGTAGTGGTATGTTTATGAAATTCTTGGTTATTTTGATTTATTATGGTACGAATTGGCTACATATAAAAATTAATGGAATTGCCTGATTGATTTTAGTACTACATTTAACAGAATCCATCTTAAGGCATTCACCTTCCAGATTCTGTTTAGTTGTAGACCAGTAATCCATAGAGTAGAAACCCACAGAAACTTTAAACCAAAGACGGTCTAAATCTGAAGGTACTTAGTCTCCACAGATAATTGAATATTAACTTGTTCCATATATATACAAAGGTGAAAGTATATGCTCATATGTACGGTATAAAACCATTGTAGCAGATCTGAAATTTACATGGTGCAATAAAAGAGAAGCAACGACATTAGAATATGTATTTCGAAACTTTCTAGCTTGAGAAGAAATACTACTCTATAGAAGTGTTATATCATTTATAGAATTTATAAATGTATATTGCATTTTTAAATCTACCTCTAATCCTTGAACAAATATCATAGCAAATTACTTACCTATGATTAAGGTACACTACTCAATTTACTATTGAATACATATATATGAAAAAAAAAATATAAGAGCCGAGAAGCTAAAACCATAGCTCCTTTTAACAACGATTACAAATGAGTAGTGGGTGGAAGAAACATAGCTATGAACCATATATTGATGCGAATTAATGTATGGTCAAACTATATGAACCATATATCTATGCGAACCAAATATCTATGCGAATTAATGTATGGTCAAACTATATGAACCATATATCTATGCGAACCAAATATCTATGCGAATTAATGCATGGTCAAACTGTATTAAATCATGGTGATTATTTAAATTAATACGCATGGGGCCTGTTTCGATTTAATACCTCCAAATTTTACATACATGACTGTTCACGGCATTTAGGTCCTTTTTAAACATAATGAGAAATGAACAGAGGTAAAAACAATACGATGATACATTTTAAACAGGTAGTTTTAAATATGCATGTGAATACATATTATCTATATCCATATTGTATTCATGCTATCGATCATATGACTATTATCTATCGTATGAATACTCATATTTACATGTGGGTAGATAATCGACACAACTATAAAACTACGAATTGACTGCCGGAAGGTATTATATTAAAGCTGCAAAGGCAGTGTAGCCCTGGCTATTTTCGTGCAGAGCTTTACTAGTATCAAAAAAGAAAAAATTACAGAGTGCGCAATCGGGTTATGGAAGGGAATTACCGACGTCGAAGCTCGGCTTTTCCTCTGGAGTGGTTCGTTAGTCACCTGTGCCATCTGCAACAAAGCCAAATGAAAAATGTTGGACTCGAACGGCCAGTACGCCGCTGACCATAGTCACGACTGAGCCATGTTAATGAAAACAGATAAACGTTGCCATAAAATAAGTCCTGAAAGTTAGCGTTTGATCTCAAACAATATCATATTTCTGAAAGCACAGAAAAATAAATTAAATGCGTAAATCTCTGCAATCGGATGGCAGAAGTAGTGGGTAACCTGAAAACAGGGTTCTCTTTCGACCCTGGTATCGTATTGATTTAAACAGAGAACTAAAAACAAAACAAGTAGTCAAAGAAAAAAAAATAGTAGCACGATAGCCATGGTGAGTCTATCCCACTTGGGGCGCAAAGAAATCTGAGATCCGGCGTCGGGGCGTAGGATAACATGTTAACAAAGGTTTCGGCATGTCCACAGGAGAAAAACCCCTGTGATGGCTTTTATCCATTGCGATGCGTACTGAGCGCGGCAGTAAGGGGTCTGCAAAAGAAAACCCTTCTGAGTCAAACAACCCGTATTAACATCAAAGCAGACTGCCAACAACTATAATAATAAAAACAAGGATATGTAGGGGTTTCGATGAATGCGCCCAGAAAACCCCACCGTCTACATCCTCTGCACAAAACAATCAGTGGACAATTAGACACGGCATTACCTGCAGAACATAAAGAACCCTAAAAACCTTACGCTCGAACTCTTCACGGAGCAAGAGCCGATACCGTTAGGCCAACCTGGTATTCTTGCACCTAATCCACAGGGAAGGATTCGCGCCTTCGGGGAACGAATTGTGAACCAAGAAAAATACAACAACCCGAGTAAGATTCAACTGTAGACCGAGCCAGCTATATAAGGCAGAGGGAAAGGTGAGTGGCGTTGAGTTTATGCCGCAGAGATAAATGGGAAGGGTAGGAGAAACCCTAATCCCACTGCCCAAAACAAATCCGCAAAATCCCAAAATCGATTTGGAAAATCCAGCTTAGTCGACATAGGGGTACTCGGTGATGTAAATGAGTTGCAGACGATGTACTGAGACGCAGAAGTTGGCTCACCCAGTACTGGGCCAGACTGGAATGACAATTGGAAGCGTTACACGCAAATGACTTGCTGGGTAGGAGTCTGCAAGCGCCGGCATTTGGTACTTCAATCTCCTGAGCGAGACGCCTTCCCTGCGTACAAAACCATCAAAACGTCAGAATGAAACCACACGTTAAACCAGACCAGTCAGATCACTAAGCTATACTGTTATCTCCATCCATAATCAGTACGCATGGTGCGTACTATGTGTATAAAAAAAAACCAAATCGTATGTGCACTGTTTCAAGCCAAACCAATTACAATTCGACGCCAGAGGAAAGGCGCTCTGAGCTGTATGATGCATAGACGCCAATTCGTTTTATGATTAGGGTTAGGTATAAACCGGAAAGGGTAGGTCTCGGCGTTTCTTAATTGATAGTCGAATCACTGTCATATATATCAATAATCCGTTTCGACGTTGCATAATTAAAAGCCAATTCACTGTTATATATACCAATGATCCAGACGCCTTACGCTCCATGACGATCGACGTACGAAGCTATGAGTATGAACCCACTGTATTATATACAAAAGCGATATTTCGACGTGTTATCACAATATAGTTATATTATGTATAGTACAGGCTTGGTGCGGATTCAATCATATTATCCAATGGTATATATGTATGTGATTATAGCTATGCGAATTTAATGCTAATATTAAAGAGGGTGTTATAAATATATATATCTAGGTTATATATATATGTGTACATTCAATTAATATTATCAAAGGGCATAGATATATATGTGTTATATATATATATATATATATTTGGTATATATATATATACATAGATGCGGATTCAATGATATTAACAAGGGGTGTGTTACATATATATATGGGTTATATGAGGTGATCAAAGGATATGTTCTATATATGTATTATATATATATGTGTTATATATATATGTGGTATATATATATATATATATATATATGTGGATTCAAAGATATTATCAAAGGATGTTATATATAGGTGTTACATGTATATGCGTTAGGTGAGATTATTGAAAAGTATGTATGTTCATACAGTCTATGCTTATATTATGTCTAGGAATAATCTTCCATGATAATATAAAGGGGTATGGAAGTTATATACTTGGTTGAAATGTATACATGGGGAATGTTCAATGCTTTTAGGAGGAGAAGAGAAAAAAAAAAAAAAATTCTTAAACTGGAGGTGTTACAAATGGTATCAGAGCCCAAGTTACAAAACTGGGTTGTTGTTACTATGCTCACTGAATTCTGAATGCTAGTCTTCTAAATGAATATTGTAGAAATTGTTGTTATTCTTTCAATTTCACTGACCAAAATTATGAGTGTGTACAGTGGTGCTAAAATGGCTGAAGAGGGAGGAATTTATGTGGATCTGCGTGATGAGTTTGCTACTCCAGATCCCAATGCCCCGGTAATGGCTATGTTGCATAGAATGCAACAAGAATTGGCTGAACTGAGAAGCCAGAATGACATGTTGTCATCAGCCAGTAAGGAGCAGGAAAAGCTCATTAGAGAGCTAACTTCCCGAAACAGCCAGGAAGGCGAAGGTTCCGAAAAGAGAAAGATGGATGAGTCTGATGATGATGATGCGGCTAGACATCAACATAAACAGAAAAGAGAATTGTAGGGAGAATTCCGAAAGATCAAGCCTCCCTCCTATGATGGGGAGAAGGAAGAAGATGCTGAAGCTTGGTTGCTGAACATGATCAATTATTTCCAAGTTTATGAATATGAGAGAAATCTGAAGGCCAGATTAGCTGTGTATCAGCTACAAGGAAAAGCTACACTGTGGTGGGAAGAGACCAAAATGGTGCATGCCATTGATGAAAAGAAAGTTACTTGGGAAGATTTTCAGGCTAAGTTCAAAAATTGTTATTTGAACGAACGTTATTATCATGATAAAGCTAAAGAATTCCATAAACTTAGACTAGGACAGCTCACTATCGATGAGTTTGTCACTAAGTTTACTAATTTACTGAGATATGTCCCTTACATTAGGGAAGAAAATGCAAAGGTACAAAGGTTTTTTAATTTCTTGCCTACTGTGTACAAGGAGAAAATTGATTTTGACAACCCAAAGACAATGGACGAAGCAGTTAGAAAAGCAAGATTATGCTATCAGCAGTTTAAAGATAAGGCTGAACAAGGAAAGAGCTGGTTGAACAAGGGTTAGTTCAAAGGGAAAAGACAAAAACCAGCATATCTAAGGAATTTTGGCAGAGATCATCAGCGGAAAAAATTCAATAAACCAAAAGAAAGCCAAACTGCTCAGTCCCAAGTGGCTTCAAAACAAGTAGAAGGGAACAATAAAAAGGAAGGGACAGTCAGAATGAAGGAACCTTTGAAATGTTGGGGCCGTGGAGAACCCCATATGATGAGGGACTGCCCCCATCGAAATATTCACATGATCAGCAGAGAGCGAGAGGCAACAACAGTAAATGACATAGCCAGAAATATACCAACTATCAGTGCAGCATTGGAAAATCGGCAAGCAGAACATCAAGCAACCATGGTGGAAATGGAGGGTAAGATTTCTGACCTACCTATTACTGTTTTGATTGATCCAGGTGCTTCTTTAAGTTACATTAGTCCTGGAATTGTAGAAAAATGTAAATTTAAACCTGAAAATTTTCAGCAGTCATGGTTGGTACAGCTGGCCACTGGAACTAAGAGAAAATTCACACATAAATTGCCCAAAACAGCAATACAATTAAATGGCTTTCCAACAGAAGTAAATTTTAATATATTGCCATTAGGATCCTATGATTTGCTGATAGGAATGGATTGGCTGGAAAAGAAGAAAGCTCTGATGAACTGCTGGGATAAAACCCTGCATTGTGTGGATGAAGAAGGGAAACCTTTTACACTAAAAGGGAAACCAAAATCCATTTTAGTAAGACAAATATCAGCCTTACAATTGAAAAGAACAGCTAGAAAAGGATACCAAGTTTATGCAGTACATGTGGAAGAAGTAGAACAGAGAACTGAAGAAAATCTGCTGAGTGAGTTACCAGTGGTAAGGGAATTTAAAGAAGTTTTCCGAGATGAGATTCCTCATCTTCCCCCCAAAAGAGAAATTGACTTTTCCATAGATCTAGTGCCGGGAGCCACACCTATTTCCCGAGCCCCCTATCGAATGAGTCCGCCTGAACTCATGGAGTTGAAGATGCAGATGCAAGAATTACTGGATAAAGGTTACATTAGACCAAGTGTGTCTCCGTAGAATTGATGATCTTTTTGATCAAGTGAGAGGGGCCTCAGTCTTTTCCAAGATTGACTTAAGAACTGGGTATCACCAGCTCAGAATCAAGGAAGAATACATTAGCAAAACAGCTTTCGAACTTGATATGGACACTACGAATTTGTAGTCCTACCTTTTGGATTGACAAATGCCCCTGCCACCTTTATGTGCCTGATGAACAGTGTGTTAAATAAGTATTTGGATAAATTTGTTTTGGTGTTCATAGATGATATTTTAGTCTACTCCAAAAACAAAGAGGAACACAAGGAACATTTGCGGATAGTGTTGCAAACTCTGAAAGAAAATCAGCTATATGCTAAGTTTAGTAAATGTGAATTTTACAAGGATAAGATTCAATATTTGGGTCATATTATTTATGAAAAAGGCCTTGCAGTTGACCCTGAAAAGATAAAAGCAATTAAAGAATGGCCGGTTCCAACTGATGTTTCAGCAGTAAGGTCATTCATGGGGATAGCAGGCTATTATCGTAGATTTGTGGAGATATTTTCTGCCATAGCACATCCCATCACTTCATTGCAAAGAAAGGGTGTCAAGTTTGTGTGGACTGAGAAATGTCAAAACAGTTTCGAACAATTAAAAGAAAAACTTATTTCAGCTCCTATATTAAAAATTGCTGATCCTGATAAAGAGTTTGTTGTATGTACAGATGCTTGTAGAGAGGGGCTCAGAGGAGTCCTATTGCAGGAAAATTCAGTTATTGCATATGAATCTAGAAAACTGAAAATACATGAACAGAATTATAGTGAATATGATTTAGAATTTGCAGCTGTTATCCATGCTTTAAAAATGTGGCGGCACTATCTCCTTGGGAAAAAGTTCACATTGATGACTGATCATATTAGCCTTAAATATTTCTTTTCCCAAACTGACCTGAATGCAAGACAAGCTAGATGGCTGTCCTTTTTAAGTGAATTTGATATGGACATAAAACATATCAAGGGAAAAGAAAATAAAGTTGCTGATGCATTAAGTAGAAATGCTTGACAAAATTTAAACAGCATTGGGAGTAGTGCCCAGATGGAGGTAGAGGAATTGGTGAGAAAAGCAGCAAATCAAGATCCCAACTATGAAACACTCTTGGTGAAACTACAGAAAAGGGATAAAACTGATTTCACTCAGAATCAAAAAGGGTTACTATATTACAAAAACAGGTTGTATATTCCAAATGTAGAGTCATTAAAAATAGAAATTTTGGATGAATATCACAAACAACCTTATGCAGGGTATCCAGGATACCAAAAGATGTTAACAGCCTTGAAAAAGAAGTTGTTCTGGCCAGGAATGAAGAGAGATGTGGCAGAATATTTAAGTAGGTGTATGGAATATCAACTAGTCAAAGTTGAGCATCAACATCCAGCAGGTCTTTTAAACCCTTTGCCAATTGCAGAATGGAAATGGGACACCCTCTCCATGGATTTTATAACAGGGTTACCCAAAACTAAATATCAACATGATTCTGTAATGGTAGTAGTAGACACTCTCACGAAAGATGCCCACTTTATACCAGTAAAGTCTACCTTTGGGACAGCTCAAGTAGCGAATGTGTTCTTGAAAGAGATAGTAAGGCTTCATGGGGTGCTAAAGGTAATTGTTTCAGACCGAGATGCTAAGTTTACTGCAGCCTTTTGGAAGGGATTATTTGGAGGGATGGGTACTAAGTTGAATTTTAGTACTGCCTATCACCCTCAAACTGATGGGCAAACAGAGAGGATTAATCAAGTATTGGAAGATATGCTGAGAATGTATGTGATGGATAGACCATTAAAATGGCAAGAGTATCTGCATTTAGCTGAATTTTCCTATAATAACATCTACCAATCTTCTATCAAGATGAGCCCATTTGAAGCACTGTAAGGTAGGAAGTGTCGTACTCCTTTGAGTTGGAGCCAACCTGAGGATAAATTAATGCTGGGACCTGATGCTTTACAGGAGATGGAAAGAATTGTTAAACAGATACAGATAAATATCAAGACAGCACAAGATCGACAGAAAAGCTATGCTGATAAGAAAAGAGTGCACCGCGAATTCAAAGTGGGGGATCATGTGTATTTGCGCATCAAACCCAAAAAGAGCACACTTTATGCTGGAAGTTGTGCAAGACTTGCTCCTAGATATTGTGGGCCTTTTGAAGTTTTAGAAAGGGTGGGACCAGTGGCTTATAAACTGGCCTTACCCCCCCATGTTAGAGTTCATAATGTGTTTCATGTTTCATTATTAAAAAGATATGTGCATGATGCTTCTCACATAGTTGGTTGGAATGTGGTACAGGTGGAACCCGAAGGGGAGTTTCTGCCAGAACCGCTTCAAATATTGGAGTGGGAAGAAATTGAATTGAGAAACAGAACAGTGACCAGAGTAAAGGTGCAGTGGAAGCACTTTACTGCTGAAGAAGCTACCTGGGAAAGGGAAGCCGAAATGATGGAAAAATATCCATTTTTGTTTAAATGAACTCTAGTAGTTGAATAACAACACCGAGGACGGTGTTTATTTTCAGAGGGGTAATATGTAACACCCCCAATTTCTGTGTTGAATTTGAAAAGTTAGACATTTGAACTGTAATCCTAAGGGGAGTGGACCCCAAAGGATAAGTATGGTGTGAATGTAATTTAATATTTAAATTATGAAATAAATAAAATGATTGTGCATTTTGACCAAGATGAGACTTAGAGATCACTTGCCAAATCCATGAGGATGGATAAGGCAACAAATCCCCAAAATCTTTCAAAAATCCTTGAAAGAAATTAATTTAGATTTTGAGGAGGAATCTAAATTTCCCCAATGAAGAGGAAAGTAGTTGGGAAGAGGTAAGAAAAGATGGAAAAGCTGAGGAAAAGCATAAAACAGCTTTAAAGAGTCCCAAATGGGAAGCCTAGGCTAAACAGGAAAGAAAGCATCCTGCTATTCTGGACGCAGAATTAGGAACATGCTTTGGGGAAATATGAGCTTAAATAAGCTGCTCCTACGCAGATCAGAGTTTGATCTGTGATAGAGGTGATCTCAGCTCGGGGGTGAGATCTGGGAGATAAAGAGGACTCTAAGGTTGGGAGGTTGGTCATTTGCAGTAGTGGTATGTTTCTGAAATTCTTGGTTATTTTGATTTATTATGGTACGAATTGGCTACATATAAAAATTAATGGAATTGCCTAATTGATTTTAGTACTACATTTAACAGAATCCATCTTAAGGCATTCACCTTCCAGATTCTGTTTAGTTGTAGACCAGTAATCCATAGAGTAGAAACCCACAGAAACTTTAAACCAAAGACGGTCTAAATCTGAAGGTACTTAGTCTCCACAGATAATTGAATATTAACTTGTTCCATATATATACAAAGGTGAAATTATATGCTCATATGTACAGTAGAAAACCATTGTAGCAGATCTGAAATTTACATGGTACAATAAAAGAGAAGCAACGACATTAGAATATGTATTTCGAAACTTTCTAGCTTGAGAAGAAATACTACTCTATAGAAGTGTTATATCATTTATAGCATTTATAAATGTATATTGCATTTTTAAATCTACCTCTAATCCTTGAACAAATATCATAGCAAATTACTTACCTATGATTAAGGTACACTACTCAATTTACTATTGAATACATATATATGAAAAAAAAATATAAGAGCCGAGAAGCTAAAACCATAGCTCCTTTTAACAACGATTACAAATGAGTAGTGGGTGGAAAAAACATAGATATGAACCATATATTGATGCGAATTAATGTATGGTCAAACTATATGAACCATATATCTATGCGAACCATATATCTATGTGAACCAAATATCTATGCGAATTAATGTATGGTCAAACTATATGAACCATATATCTATGCGAACCAAATATCTATGCGAATTAATGCATGGTGAAACTGTATTAAATCATGGTGATTATTTAAATTACTACGCATGGGGCCTGTTTCGATTTAATACCTCCAAATTGTACATACATGACTGTTCACGGCATTTAGGTCCTTTTTAAACATAATGAGAAATGAACAGAGGTAAAAACAATACGATGATACATTTTAAACATGTAGTTTTAAATATGCATGTGAATACATATTATCTATATCCATATTGTATTCATGCTATCGATCATATGACTATTATCTATCGTATGAATACTCATATTTACACGTCGGTAGATAATCGACGCAACTATAAAACTACGAATTGACTGCCGGAAGGTATTATATTAAAGCTGCAAAGGCAGTGTAGCCCTGGCTATTTTCGTGCAGAGCTTTACTAGTATCAAAAACGAAAAAATTACAGAGTGCGCAATCGGGTTATGGAAGGGAATTACCGACGTGGAAGCTCGGCTTTTCCTCTGGAGTGGTTCATTAGTGACCTGTGCCATCTGCAACAAAGCCAAACGAAAAAAGTTGGACTCGAACGGCCAGTACGCCGCTGACCATAGTCACGACTGAGCCATGTTAACGAAAACATATAAACGTCGCCATAAAATAAGTCCTGATAGTTAGCGTTTGATCTCAAACAATATCAGATTTCTGAAAGCACAGACAAATAAATTAAATGCGTAAATATCTGCAATCGGATGGCAGAACTAGTGGGTAACCTGAAAACAGGGTTCTCTTTCGACCCTGGTATCGTATCGATTTAAACAGAGAACTAAAAACAAAACAAGTATTCAAAGAAAAAAAAATAGTAGCACGGCAACCATGGTGAGGCTATCCCACTTGGGGCGGAAAGAAATCTGAGATCCGGCGTCGGGACGCAGGATAACATGTTAACAAAGGGTTCGGCGTGTCGACAGGAGAAAAACCCCTGTGATGGCTTTTATCCATTGCGATGCGTACTGAGCGCAGCAGTAAGGGGTATGCAAAAGAAAACCTTTCTGAGTCAAACAACCCGTATTAACATCAAAGCAGACTGCCAAAAACTATAATAATAAAAAAAAGGATATGTAGGGGTTTCGATGAACGCGCCCAGAAAACCCCACCGTCTACATCCTCTGCACAAAACAATCAGTGGACGATTAGACACAACATTACCTGACAAGAGAGAAATGGGTTGCAGAACATAAAGAACCCTAAAAACCTTACACTCGAACTCTTCACGGAGCAGGAGCCGATACCGTTAGGCCAACCTGGTATTCTTGCACCTAATCCACAGGGAAGGATTCGCGCCTTCGGTGAACGAATTGTGAACCAAGACAAATACAACAACCCGAGTAAGATTCAACTGTAGACCGAGCCAGCTATATAAGGCGGAGGGAAAGGTGAGTGGCGTTGATTTTATGCCGCAGAGATAAATGGGAAGGGTAGGAGAAACCCTAATCCCACTGCCCAAAACAAATCCGCAAAATCCCAAAATCGATTTGGAAAATCTAGCTTAGTCGACATAGGGGTACTCGGTGATGTAAATGAGTTGCAGACGATGTACTAAGACGCAGAAGTTGGCTCACCCAGTACTGGGCCAGACTGGAATGACAATTGGAAGCGTTACACGCAAATGACTTGCTGGGTAGGAGTCTGCAAGCACCGGCATTTGGTACTTCAGTCTCCTGAGCGAGACGCCTTCCCTACGTACAAAACCATCAAAACGTTAGAATGAAACCACACGTTAAACCAGACCAGTCAGATCACTAAGCTATACTGTTATCTCCATCCATAATCAGTACGCATGGTGCGTACTATGTGTATAAAAAAAAACCAAATCGTATGTGCACCGTTTCAAACCAAACCAATTACAATTCGACGCCAGAGGAAAGGCGCTCTGAGCTGTATGATGCATAGATGCCAATGCGTTTTATGATTAGGGTTAGGTATAAACCGGAAAGGGTAGGTCTCGGCGTTGCTTAATTGATAGCCGAATCACTGTCATATATATCAATAATCCGTTTCGACGTTGCATAATTAAAAGCTGGTTCACTGTTATATATACCAATGATCCGGACGCTTTACGCGCCACGACGATCGACGTATGAAGCTATGAGTATGAACCCACTGTATTATATTCAAAAGCGATATTTTGACGTGTTATCACAATATAGGTATATTATGTATAGTACAGGCTTGGTGCGGATTCAATCATATTATCCAATGGTATATATATATGTGATTATAGCTATGCGAATTTAATGCTAATATTAAAGAGGGTGTTATAAATATATATATCTAGGTTATATATATATGTGTACATTCAATTAATATTATCAAAGGGCATAGATATATATGTGTTATATATATATGTATATGTGGTATATATATATACATAGATGCGGATTCAATGATATGAACAAGGGGTGTGTTACATATATATATGGGTTATATGAGGTGATCCAAGGATATGTTCTATATATGTATTATATATATTTGTGTTATATATATATGTGGTATATATATATATATATATATATATGTGGATTCAAAGATATTATAAAGGATGTTATATATAGGTGTTACATGTATATGCGTTAGGTGAGATTATTGAAATGTATGTATGTTCATACAGTCTATGCTTATATTATGTCTAGGAAGAATATTCCATGATAATATAAAGGGGTATGGAAGTTATATACTTGGTTGAAATGTATACATGGGGAATGTTCAATGCTTTTAGGAGGAGAAGAGAAAAAAAAAAAAAAAATCTTAAACTGGAGGTGTTACAAATGGTATCAGAGCCCAAGTTACAAAACTGGGCTATTGTTACTATGCTCACTGAATTCTGAATGCTAGTCTTCTAAATGAATATTGTAGAAATTGTTGTTATTCTTTCAATTTCACTGACCAAAATTATGAGTGTGTACAGTGGTGCTAAAATGGCTGAAGAGGGAGGAATTTATGTGGATCTGGGTGATGAGTTTGCTACTCCAGATCCCAATGCCCCGATAATGGCTATGTTGCATAGAATGCAACAAGAATTGGCTGAACTGAGAAGCCAGAATGACATGTTGTCATCAGCCAGTAAGGAGCAGGAAAAGCTCATTAGAGAGCTAACTTCCCGGAACAGCGAGAAAGGCGAAGGTTCCGGAAAGAGAAAGATGGATGAGTCTGATGATGATGATGCGGCTAGACATCAACATAAACAGAAAAGAGAATTGCAGGGAGAATTCTGAAAGATCAAGCCTCCCTCCTATGATGGGGAGAAGGAAGAAGATGTTGAAGCTTGGTTGCTGAACATGATCAATTATTTCCAAGTTTATGAATATGAGAGCAATCTGAAGGCCAGATTAGTTGTGTATCAGCTACAAGGAAAAGCTACACTGTGGTGGGAAGAGACCAAAATGGTGCATGCCATTAATGAAAAGACAATTACGTGGGAAGATTTTCAGGCTAAGTTCAAAAATCGTTATTTGAACGAACGTTATTACATGATAAAGCTAAAGAATTCCATGAACTTAGACTAGGACAGCTCACTATCGATGAGTTTGTCACTAAGTTTACTAATTTACTGAGATATGTCCCTTACATTAGGGAAGAAAAGGCAAAGGTACAAAGGTTTTTGAATTGCTTGCCTACTGTGTACAAGGAGAAAATTGAGTTTGACAACCCAAAGACAATGGACGAAGCTGTTAGAAAAGCAAGATTATGCTATCAGCAGTTTAAAGGTAAGGCTGAACAAGGGAAGAGCTGGTTGAACAAGGGTGAGTTCAAAGGGAAAAGACAAAAACCAGCATATCTAAGGAATTTTGGCAGAGATCATCAGCGGAAAAAATTCAATAAACCAAAAGAAAGCCAAACTGCTCAATCCCAAGTGGCTTCAAAACAAGTAGAGGGGAACAATAAAAAGGAAGGGACAGTCAGAATGAAGGAACCTTTGAAATGTTGGGGCTGTGGAGAACCCCATATGATGAGGGACTGCCCCCATCGAAATATTCACATGATCAGCAGAGAGCGAGAGGCAACAACAGTAAATGACATAGCCAGAAATATACCAACTATCAGTGCAGCATTGGAAAATCGGCAAGTAGAACATCAAGCAACCATGGTGGAAATGGAGGGTAAGATTTCTGACCTACCTATTACTGTTTTGATTGATCCAGGTGCTTCTTTAAGTTACATTAGTCCTGGAATTGTAGAAAAATGTAAATTTAAACCTGAAAAATTTCAGCAGTCATGGTTGGTACAGCTGGCCACTGGAACTAAGAGAAAAGTCACACATAAATTGCCCAAAACAGCAATACAATTAAATGGCTTTCCAACAGAAGTAAATTTTAACATATTGCCATTAGGATCCTATGATTTGCTGATAGGAATGGATTGGCTGGAAAAGAAGAAAGCTCTGATGAACTGCTGGGATAAAACCCTGCATTGTGTGGATGAAGAAGGGAAACCTTTTACACTAAAAGGGAAACCAAAATCCATTTCAGTGAGACAAATATCAGCCTTACAATTGAAAAGAACAGCTAGAAAAGGATACCAAGTTTATGCGGTACATGTGGAAGAAGTAGAACAGAGAACTGAAGAAAATCTGCTGAGTGAATTACCAGTGGTAAGGGAATTTAAAGAAGTTTTCCCAGATGAGATCCCTCATCTTCCCCCCAAAAGAGAAATTGACTTTTCCATAGATCTGGTGCCGGGAGCCACACCTATTTCCCGAGCCCCCTATCGAATGAGTCCGCCTGAACTCATGGAGTTGAAGATGCAGCTGCAAGAATTACTGGATAAAGGTTACATTAGACCAAGTGTGTCTCCGTGGGGAGCAACGGTTTTATTTGTGAAAAAGAAAGACGGGACTTTTAGGATGTGCATTGATTATCGTCAACTGAATAAGTTGACCATTAAGAATAGATATCCACTCCCTAGAATTGATGATCTTTTTGATCAAGTGAGAGGGGCCTCAGCGTTTTCCAAGATTGACTTAAGAACTGGGTATCACCAGCTCAGAATCAAGGAAGAAGACATTAGCAAAACAGCTTTCGAACTCGATATGGACACTACGAATTTGTAGTCCTACCTTTTGGATTGACAAATGCCCCTGCCACCTTTATGTGCCTGATGAATAGTGTGTTAAATAAGTATTTGGATAAATTTGTTCTGGTGTTCATAGATGATATTTTAGTCTACTCCAAAAACAAAGAGGAACACAAGGAACATTTGCGGATAGTGTTGCAAACTCTGAAATAAAATCAGCTATATGCTAAGTTTAGTAAATGTGAATTTTACAAGGATAAGATTCAATATTTGGGTCATATTATTTATGAAAAAGGCCTTGCAGTTGACCCTGAAAAGATAAAAGCAATTAAAGAATGGCTGGTTCCAACTGATGTTTCAGCAGTAAGGTCATTCATGGGGATAGCAGGCTATTATCGTAGATTTGTGGAGAGATTTTCTGCCATAGCACATCCCATCACTTCATTGCAAAGAAAGGGTGTCAAGTTTGTGTGGACTGAGAAATGTCAAAACAGTTTCGAACAATTAAAAGAAAAACTTATTTCAGCTCCTATATTAAAAATTGCTGATCCTGATAAAGAGTTTGTTGTATGTACAGATGCTTGCAGAGAGGGGCTCGGAGGAGTCCTACTGCAGGAAAATTCAGTTATTGCATATGAATCTAGAAAACTGAAAATACATGAACAGAATCATAGTGCATATGATTTAGAATTTGCAGCTGTTATCCATGCTTTAAAAATGTGGCGGCACTATCTCCTTGGGAAAAAGTTCACATTGATGACTGATCATATTAGCCTTAAATATTTCTTTTCCCAAACTGACCTGAATGCAAGACAAGCCAGATGGCTTTCCTTTTTAAGTGAATTTGATATGGACATAAAACATATCAAGGCAAAAGAAAATAAAGTTGCTGATGCATTAAGTAGAAATGCTTGACAAAATTTAAACAACATTGGGAGTAGTGCCCAAATGGAGGTAGAGGAATTGGTGAGAAAAGTAGCAAATCAAGATCCCAACTATGAAACACTCTTGGTGAAACTGCAGAAAAGGGATAAAACTGATTTCACTCAGAATCAAAAAGGATTACTATATTACAAAAACAGGTTGTATATTCCAAATGTAGAGTCATTAAAAAGAGAAATTTTGGATGAATATCACAAACAGCCTTATGCAGGGCATCCAGGATACCAGAAGATGTTAACAGCCTTGAAAAAGAAGTTGTTCTGGCCAGGAATGAAGAGAGATGTGGTAGAATATTTAAGTAGGTGTATGGAATGTCAACTAGTCAAAGTTGAGCATCAACATCCAGCAGGTCTTTTAAACCCTTTGCCAATTGCAGAATGGAAATGGGACACCGTCTCCATGGATTTTATAACAGGGTTACCAAAAACTAAATATCAACATGATTCTGTAATGGTAGTAGTAGACACTCTCACGAAAGCTGCCCACTTTATACCAGTAAAGTCTACCTTTGGGACAGCTCAAGTAGCGAATGTGTTCTTGAAAGAGATAGTAAGGCTTCATGGGGTGCTAAAGGTAATTGTTTCAGACCGAGATGCTAAGTTTACTGCAGCCTTTTGGAAGGGATTATTTGGAGGGATGGGTACTAAGTTGAATTTTAGTACTGCCTATCACCCTCAAACCGATGGGAAAACAGAGAGGATTAATCAAGTATTGGAAGATATGCTGAGAATGTATGTGATGGATAGACCATCAAAATGGGAAGAGTATCTGCATTTAGCTGAATTTGCCTATAATAACAGCTACCAAATTTGTATCAATATGAGCCCATTTGAAGCACTGTAAGGTAGGAAGTGTCGTACTCCTTTGAGTTGGAGCCAACCTGAGGATAAATTAATGCTGGGACCTGATGCCTTACAGGAGATGGAAAGAATTGTTAAACAGATACAGAGAAATATCAAGACAACACAAGATCGACAGAAAATCTATGCTGATAAGAAAAGAGTGCACCGCGAATTCAAAGTGGGGGATCATGTGTATTTGCGCATCAAACCCAAAAAGAGCACACTTTATGCTGGAAGTTGTGCAAAACTTGCTCCTAGATATTGTGGGCCTTTTGAAGTTTTAGAAAGGGTGGGACCAGTGGCTTATAAACTGGCCTTACCCCCCCATGTTAGATTTCATAATGTGTTTCATGTTTCATTATTAAAAAGATATGTGCATGATGCTTCTCACATAGTTGGTTGGAATGTGGTACAAGTGGAACCAGAAGGGGAGTTTCTGCCAGAACCGCTTCAAATATTGGAGCGGGAAGAAATTGAATTGAGAAACAGAACAGTGGCCAGAGTAAAGGTGCAGTGGAAGCACTTTACTGCTGAAGAAGCTACCTGGGAAAGGGAAGCCGAAATGATGGAAAAATATCCATTTTTGTTTAAATGAACTCTAGTTGTTGAATAACAACACCGAGGACGGTGTTTATTTTCAGAGGGGGAATATGTAACACCCCCAATTTCTGTGTTGAATTTGAAAAGTTAGACATTTGAACTGTAATCCTAAGGGGAGTGGACCCCAAAGGATAAGTATGGTGTGAATGTAATTTAATATTTAAATTATGAAATAAATAAAATGATTGTGCATTTTGACCAAGATGAGACTTAGAGATCACTTGCCAAATCCATGAGGATGGATAAGGCAACAAATCCCCAAAATCTTTCAAAAATCCTTGAAAGAAATTAATTTAGATTTTGAGGAGGAATCTAAATTTCCCCAATGAAGAGGAAAGTAGTTGGGAAGAGGTGAGAAAAGCTGGAAAAGCTGAGGAAAAGCATAAAACAGCTTTAAAGAGTCCCAAATGGGAAGCCTAGGCTAAACAGGAAAGAAAGCATCCTGCTATTCTGGACGCAGAATTAGGAACATGCTTTGGGGAAATATGAGCTTAAATAAGCTGCTCCTACGCAGATCAGAGTTTGATCTGTGATAGAGGTGATCTCAGCTCGGGGGTGAGATCTGGGAGATAAAGAGGACTCTAAGGTTGGGAGGTTGGTCATTTGCAGTAGTGGTATGTTTCTGAAATTCTTGGTTATTTTGATTTATTATGGTACGAATTGGCTACATATAAAAATTAATGGAATTGCCTAATTGATTTTAGTACTACATTTAACAGAATCCATCTTAAGGCATTCACCTTCCAGATTCTGTTTAGTTGTAGACCAGTAATCCATAGAGTAGAAACCCACAGAAACTTTAAACCAAAGACGGTCTAAATCTGAAGGTACTTAGTCTCCATAGATAATTGAATATTAACTTGTTCCATATATATACAAAGGTGAAAGTATATGCTCATATGTACGGTAGAAAACCATTGTAGTAGATCTGAAATTTACATGGTACAATAAAAGAGAAGCAACGACATTAGAATATGTATTTCGAAACTTTCTAGCTTGAGAAGAAATACTACTCTATAGAAGTGTTATATCATTTATAACATTAATAAATGTATATTGCATTTTTAAATCTACCTCTAATCCTTGAACAAATATCATAGCAAATTACTTACCTATGATTAAGGTACACTACTCAATTTACTATTGAATACATATATATGAAAAAAAATATATAAAAGCCGAGAAGCTAAAACCATAGCTCCTTTTAACAACGATTAGAAATGAGTAGTGGATGGAAGAAACATAGATATGAACCATATATTGATGCGAATTAATGTATGGTCAAACTATATGAACCATATATCTATGTGAACCATATATCTATGCGAACCAAATATCTATGCGAATTAATGTATGGTCAAACTATATGAACCATATATCTATGCGAACCAAATATCTATGCGAATTAATGCATGGTTAAACTGTATTAAATCATGGTGATTATTTAAATTACTACGCATGAGGCCTGTTTCGATTTAATACCTCCAAATTGTACATACATGACTGTTCACGGCATTTAGGTCCTTTTAAACATAATGAGAAATGAACAGAGGTAAAAACAATACGATGATACATTTTAAACAGGTAGTTTTAAATATGCATGTGAATACATATTATCTATATCCATATTCTATTCATGCTATCGATCATATGACTATTATCTATCGTATGAATACTCATATTTACACGTCGGTAGATAATCGACGCAACTATAAAACTACGAATTGACTACCAGAAGGTATTATATTAAAGCTGCAAAGGCAGTGTAGCCCTGGCTATTTTCGTGCAGAGCTTTACTAGTATCAAAAACGAAAAAATTACAGAGTGTGCAATCGGGTTATGGAAGGGAATTACCGACGTGGAAGCTCGGCTTTTCCTCTGGAGTGGTTCGTTAGTCACCTGTGCCATCTGCAACAAAGCCAAACAAAAAATGTTGGAATCGAACGGCCAGTACGTCGCTGACCATAGTCACGACTGAGCCATGTTAACGAAAACATATAAACGTCGCCATAAAATAAGTCCTGACAGTTAGCGTTTGATCTCAAACAATATCAGATTTTCGAAAGCACAGACAAATAAATTAAATGCGTAAATCTCTGCAATCGGATGGCAGAACTAGTGGGTAACCTGAAAACAGGGTTCTCTTTCGACCCTGGTATCGTATCGATTTAAACAGAGAACTAAAAACAAAACAAGTAGTCAAAGAAAAAAAAATAGTAGCACGGCAGCCATGGTGAGGCTATCCCACTTGGGGCGCAAAGAAATCTGAGATCTGGCGTCGGGACGCAGGATAACATGTTAACAAAGGGTTCGGCGTGTCGACAGGAGAAAAACCCCTGTGATGGCTTTTATCCATTGCGATGCGTACTGAGCGCGGCAGTAAGGGGTCTGCAAAAGAAAACCCTTCTGAGTCAAACAACCCGTATTAACATCAAAGCAGACTGCCAAAAACTATAATAATAAAAACAACGATATGTAGGGGTTTCGATGAACGCGCCAAGAAAACCCCACCGTCTACATCCTCTGCACAAAAAAATCAGTGGACGATTAGATACAGCATTACCTGACAAGAGAAAAATGGGTTTCAGAACATAAAGAACCCTAAAAACCTTACGCTCGAACTCCTCACGGAGCAGGAGCCGATACCGTTAGGCCAACCTAGTATTCTTGCACCTAATCCACAGGGAAGGATTTGCGCCTTCGGTGAACGAATTGTGAACCAAGACAAATGCAACAACCCGAGTAAGATTCAATTGTAGACTGAGCCAGCTATATAAGGCGGAGGGAAAGGTGAGTGGCGTTGAGTTTATGCCGCAGAGATAAATGGGAAGGGTAGGAGAAACCCTAATCCCACTGCCCAAAACAAATCCGCAAAATCCCAAAATCGATTTGGAAAATCCAGCTTAGTCGACATAGGGGTAGTCGGTGATGTAAATGAGTTGCAGAAGATGTACTGAGACGCAGAAGTTGGCTCACCTAGTACTGGGCCAGACTGGAATGACAATTGGAAGCATTACACGCAAATGACTTGCTGGGTAGGAGTCTGCAAGCGCCGGCATTTGGTACTTCAGTCTCCTGAGAGAGAAGCCTTCCCTATGTACAAAACCATCAAAACGTCAGAATGAAACCACACGTTAAACCAGGCCAGTCAGATCACTAAGCTATACTGTTATCTCCATCCATAATCAATACGCATGGTGCGTACTATGTGTATAAAAAAAAACCAAATCGTATGTGCACCGTTTCAAACCAAACCAATTACAATTCGACGCCAGAGGAAAGGCGCTCTGAGCTGTATGATGCATAGACGCCAATGCATTTTATGATTAGGGTTAGGTATAAACCGGAAAGGGTAGGTCTCGGCGTTGCTTAGTTGATAGCCGAATCACTGTCATATATATCAATAATCTGTTTCGACGTTGCATAATTAAAAGTTGGTTCACTGTTATATATACCAATGATCCGGACGCCTTACGCTCCACGACGATCGACGTACGAAGCTATGAGTATGAACCCACTGTATTATATACAAAAGCGATATTTCGACATGTTATCACAATATAGGTATATTATGTATAGTACAGGCTTGGTGCGGATTCAATCATATTATCCAATGGTATATATATATGTGATTATAGCTATGCAAATTTAATGCTAATATTAAAGAGGGTGTTATAAATATATATATCTAGGTTATATATATATATATGTGTACATTCAATTAATATTATCAAAGGGCATAGATATATATGTGGTATATATATATATATATATATATATATATATGTGGTATATATATATACATAGATGCGGATTCAATGATATTAACAAGGGGTGTGTTACATATATATATGGGTTATATGAGGTGATCAAAGAATATGTTCTATATATGTATTATATATATATGTGTTATATATATATGTGGTATATATATATATATATGTGGATTCAAAGATATTATCAAAGGATGTTATATATAGGTGTTACATGTATATGCGATAGGTGAGATTATTGAAAAGTATGTATGTTCATACAGTCTATGCTTATATTATGTCTAGGAAGAATCTTCCATGATAATATAAAGGGGTATGGAAGTTATATACTTGGTTGAAATGTATACATGGGGAATGTTCAATGCTTTTAGGAGAAGAAGAGAAAAAAAAAAAAAAAATTCTTAAAATGGAGGTGTTACAAGAAGAAACAAACATGGTACACGTGCTGGAAGAAAAAATGTTACCTGGGAAGACTTTCAAGACAAATTCAAGTGTAGATACCTGAATGAGAGGTATTATGATGACAAAGTGAAGAAATTTCATGAGCTAAGACTGGGACAACTCACAATTTATGATTTTCTTACAAAATTTACGAACTTACTTCGCTATGTGCCTTATATCAGAGAAGAAAAGGGCAAAGTATAATTATTTTTAAACTGCCTACCTACTATATATAAAGAAAGAATTGAATTTGATAATCAAAAAACAATGGATGAAGCTGTTCGTAAAGAAATATTATGTTATCTGCAGTTTAAAGGAAAAAATGAGCAGTTGAAAAATAGGTAAAATAAAGAGAAATGGAAGGGTGACTCAAATACAAAAAGAGTAAAACTAGCATATCTGATTTTTTTTGCAAAAACCACCTAAGAAAGAAATTTAAGAAGAGTGGAGAAAACCAACCAGGACAATCACATACTAGGTCTAAACAAATAGATACAAATAGAAAAAAGGAAGGTGCTATAAAAATGAAAGAACCATTAAATTGTTGGGGATGTGGAGAACCTCACCTACTACGTGACTTCTCAAAACATTCCTAGGATCAGTGTTGCATTAGAATATCTACAGGCTAAACACTAATCAACCATGATAGAAATTAAAGGTATGATTGTTGAACAAAATGTTTCTGTTTTAATAGATCCAAGCGAAAATTTAAGTTATGTCAGTCCATAGATAGTGGAGAAGTGTAAGATAAAATAAAATAAAATCAGTAAGTATGGTTAGTGCAGTTAGCTACAAGAACAAAGAGAAAAGTGACCCATAAACTTCTAAAAACCGTTGTAAATTTAAATGGATATGAAAATGAAATGCATTTAAATATTTTTCCTCTTGGATCCTACGATCTGTTAGTAGTTATGGACTGGTTAGAGAAACACAAAGCAATAGTAAATTGATTAGAAAAAACAATACATTGTATAGATGATGAAGGAAAAGTTGTGATAGAAAAAGGAAAATTGAAACCAATATCTGTCAGAAAAATTTCTACATTACAACTAAAATGGACGATAAGAAAAGGTTGTCAAGTGTATGTTGTACAAGTGGAAGAGTTGGGACATAAAAAAAAAAATAGAGGCTGTAGAAAGCTTACCAGTAATTAGAGGGTTTAAGGATGTGTTTCCAGAAGAAATCCCCCATGTACCCCTTAAAAGAGACATTGATTTTTCAATTGAACTAGTACCAGGAGCTACACTTGTTTCTAGAGCACCCTATAGAATGAGTACTCCTAAAATACTAGAACTGAAACTTCAATTGCAAGAATTGTTTGACAGATGGTACATCGGACCAAGTGTGTCTCTTTGGGGAGCACCAATGCTATTTTTTAAAAAGAAACATGGCACATTCGAAATGTGTATTGATTACAAACAACTAAATAAGTTAACCATTAAGAATAGGTATCCTCTGCTAAGTATATAAGATTTATTTGACCAAGTGAGAGGATCTAATATATTATCTAAAATTGATTTAAGAACCAGATATCACCAACTCATAATTAAAGATGAGGACATCAACAAAACAACATTTAGAATTAGGTATGGACATTATGAATTTGTATTCCTACCCTTTGGGCTTACAAATGCACCTGCTACATTCATGTGTTTAATGAATAGTGTTCTGCATAAATATCTAGACAATTTTGTATTAGTGTTATGTTATGTAAGCACTACTCTTGTAATATTTGTCTATGAATAATATAGAGTTGGAGTATCTTATTTCAACCTTGAGATTCTTATATGTATTCTTATGTATGTTTCTTATATTAGTATTTTACTTCTCTAGAGTGTTTTGGTTGTATAATCACTTGGAATTCATGATTACATGCTCCAGCTTCCTTTATACACATAGTCTGTTGTTCTATTATGTTTTATTACTTTTCTTATGTATAATCACTTGGAATTCATGGTCACATGCTCCAACTTCCTATATGCATATAGCTTGCTTCCTTTTCCTTCATGTGTGTTTTAATAAGAATACAATTGCCTCAGCTTCCATGAGATGAGTTGAATTGTGACTTAGTTTTTATATACATGAGAAGTCTTCCTTCACTTCCTTTTAAAATTCATTATCAACCATCAATACCCATCTACCAACTTTCCTACCATGGAGAAATTTTAGGATTGGAAACTTTCTAGGATGGAGAGAAATTTTGGGATGGAGTTCATTAGAGAAACAATGTAAAAAAAAATTATTGATAGGAAGGCCTCATCCTAATCTCTTTGTTATATGGATAACATAAGGCCACCCACATAAGGCCTCATCCAGGTGGATACTGATGGCCACCCACCTATTTCATTTGGACCCTCACCATTGGTTCTTTTAGTTTTTTAACTTCAACACATTTTACTATTTTTAGCAATTTTTTGGGTCCTGAACTTCTGGAGTTGTTTTGAGGCCCTAAACGAAGTTTTTTTGTAAAAATGGGAGCAACATGGGTTTTCAACCAATGTTTCTCACATAAAAGTTTTATTCCTTAGATAGAGATTTTTGACGAGGTATTGAGCATATCAAACGAAGATCATATGCCAAAGTTACGTCCCCAGGAAGTTGAGGTACCAATTTACCCAAACAAGGCACACAGTTTTGGTGCTTCATCTCCTAGTGTTAGGTTTTTTGATGGTTAGGGTTTTCCATTGTAACACAGTTCAGGGGCCTGTAGCCACCACATCTCTTCTCAAAGATAAGCTACCAACGCCCTAGCTAGTTTATTTCCATTATGCCTATAAATAAATTTTAGTTCTTTGATATTAACGAAATGAACTGTCATCTCTGCTACATTTTTGTATTTATAGTTATATGTGTACTTTGTTGAGTTCATGCATAAATCCTGATCAATGACTAAGAGCTATATAAAAAGGGCTATACAGTTTTCTTCTTTCAAGCATTCAACTTTTTGTTTTCAAATATTAGAGAATTCATTCGAGTTTTGTGGAAACTCCCAATGTAGATATAATCCAAACTTCTATTGCTTAATGAGAAGTTAGGGAATTGTTGAGTTTTTGGTTAGGATATTGGGAGGTCAATGCCAAAATTTATGTAAGAATCAGAAGCTTAGCTTCTTGATTATAACAGAATCCACATTTTCCATTAGTTAAGGGTGATGTATAGTTAAATATTGTTAAGTGATCCTTAGGCCCTCCTATGAGATATTTCTTCCAATTTTACCAAAGTTGATAAGGGACCTAACTTTGAAGATGATAATTTAGTTTAATGAGCAACTCACATAGAGATTACATGACACTAACATGATGATGATGTGGCACTAATGTGGTGGTCATATGGAATCAACGTGGGGGTTTTATTGCACCGATGTGGCATAGACTTGGAGATGACATGTTGTTGACATGGATAAATTATGTGGAAAGGTGATATAGATTAGCATGTGAAATGGTGCTAAAATGGAAATTGGATGACAGTATAAAGTGACATGGATAATAGAAGTGAGGAGGTCAACTATTGAGTTTTGATCTATTTTGAGGTCTGAACCCTTATTTTCTGCTTGGGCCACAATACTAATAGAACTTGAAACACTTGTTAGATGATAGAGATAGAGTTCCATTAGGTAATAATGGTTATGAGACTATCATAATAGAGAGCGTTGGCTATTAGCTAATTCGAGAACAATAGTAGAAAGGTATGTCTCGATGTCTAGGGGCCTCAAGAAGTAAGTAGTTAGATGAAAATATACTTGAGTCAATAGTTTTTAGATAATTTATTCCAAAGGTAGAGGAATCACAAACCATTAATCAATAGTATTTATGCATAAATAATAATAAAAGGACTCACACATGAGATGGAAAGGAAGATTAACACATTCAATTTGATTACGTCAATGAGCATCTTCCACTCAATTACAACCCTTCTTTGTAGATACTTTTACACTCTTCACTTGTTCGATTGCATAAACCTCATTTTTGTGATCCTCTTTTCCTTTCTGTGTAGTTCTCACATGCCGTTATAGTGGCTCATCCAATATATAAGGACTTCTTCCCACGTTTGAAATGTAAAATAAGGAGTCATTATGTCCACTTCCATTCCATTGGTTACTAAGATGTATATTCCTACTTTTATGCGCCATACATTAGGTGTTTCTATTGGGGGAGTACCTTTAAAGTTAGTGGCAAGTCCCAATTAAGAGACTCAAGATTCAAAATTTTGTAGATACATATTAGGAAATCAAATTGAAATTCCTCCAAAATTCATAATATTATCATACAATGTTGTTACACAATTCTTCATATAGTGACCTTTATAATGGTGTGAAAATCACCTCAATAAAATCTCATGTATGAAAAGTATGCCTACCACAAGGGAAGCTACCTTGTTGGCCACCACAGTATTAAGTGCATGACGCAGGTGGACCTATCGACATCTAGACCACTGAAAATCTTCGGAGAAAATTTTCATAGATAGAACTATTTTCCATGCTTTTCCAATAAAATATTATTTGCTTTCCTTTTCCTTAAGATGCATATTGTGTTCATTTGTGTGGATAATTTCTTGATTTACATGTTCTTTGATTTTCATATTTACTTATTCTCATAAAATTTAGTAAAAATATAATTCTAACAAATACATATCATACATAACCCCTAATTTCTATGTTCCATAATACATATAACTCAAGACTTTATTATTTTAATTTGTTTCTATAATCCATAACCCATATAACCTTGGACCTGTACAAAATTTAATAGACATGTTATTTTTTAATAATATTTAAAACAAAAATTTCATGTATTATTTATAAAAAATATCCTTTACTCACATTGAAAGGATAAACTTTTAATATTATTAAATATAATATTTTCCAGATTTTACATTTCATTAATGTTATTCTTCTATCCTATCAATACATGCAACAATTCTCACTATTATCTTTTAAGATAAATATTATAATTGCATAATAAGCCTTTTAAGCATGGAATGGTTTATGTTTTGTTAGCTGATTTCATTATAACTACATGACATGTCACCATCACCATAGTTGATGTTGATGACAATGTAGGTGGATAGAATGTATTTATGAAAACAAAAATAGAAAGTAATAGAAAGTAGATAGAATGTATTTATGAACAGTAATAGAAAGTAAAAAAATGTAGCATGTTACCTTTTTAAAAGTTAATCCAAACGGCTAGAAATGATGTGGTTCCATCCCTTCAAACGGCTAGAAACCAAACGGCTAAAAATGACGTGGCACGTGGCACCATCCCCCACAAATTAGCAGTTCATTTTTAAAAAAAAGCTGAGGCATAGCTATATAATGAGGTTTTCGATTATCAAAACTGTTTTCTAATTTTGTGCATTATTGTTTGAACTGACTGTTCCAAGAGTACAGTGGATTTGTTTGCGCCTTTGTAATGTTATTTGTGGATGAAGAGAAGTGAATCCAGCAATAATTAATTTGGAGGTTCGATTGTAATGATAAATCCACATTAATTTCAATAAATTACAGATAGGTTTGCGTGTATTAAAATCTTAATTTGCTCATAGTTTATTTGAATTTTGTTGATGTTCTCAAATTATCTCATAATCTCAACCCTATTCTGTTTCACTTGACTTCATTCACTAATTTAGTTAAAATTATTCAATGGAGGGTCTACCTAGTTTTTGATCCTTTGATGTTTCTATATTCTTTAACCGGTTTCTTTGATGTTTCTATATTCTTTAACTTGTTTTTTGGTGTCTTCTTGGCTTTTTAATTTTCATTGTTCTGTGAACAGATCCAGAATAAGTGAATAGAATCTCACTCAACCGCCTGTGAACAGATCAAGAATAAGTGAATAGATTCTCACTCAACCGCCTGGAAATAACAAGACTCTGAGTATACCTGGTTCAACACAGCTGCAGGTAGGTTTCTTTCGTAATTTTTTGGAGTCCATCTTGAATGATAATAATTTGGTTTCAATTCAATTCAGCTAAAATCAACCTTCCAATTCGATATGCAGGGCTCCATCTATTTTTTATTTTTCCTTAAACCTACAAATAAGATAAAATTAGCAAATAAGATAATATTATAAAAAACTGGAAACGTAGGACAAGAGAGGATAGTCTGTCTCGTACATCCAAAAAGTTATGCCCACAATGCCTTTCGATAGTTGTCCTAATCTTAGTTAATCTTAGTGTACTTTGAAAATCCGAATTCATAAGTTAGTTACAGACGTTACTTTTGTAAATATTTTTTCCACTGGGTTTCTCATTTTCTCATATGCCTTCTGAATTGAATTGTTTTCTGAGAGGTAAAACATAGAACGATAGTTGGCTGTAAACATGACTCTAAAGAAACCTAGTTTTGCGCTCTTGAACTAAATTAGTTTTAAGTAAATCCATTTCAATGAAGTATAGGCTGACTTCTCTATCATTTTCCACTGGTTCTAAAATTTTTGGATTAATATTGTGTTTGTACTCGCACCCATTATATTATAATGGTTCTTTGTAGTATGGATAAATTAATGCTATTAATACCCTGTTTGTAAGAGCACCCATTACATTGATTCTCTGTACTATGAAAAATTTAACGCTATAGTGTTCATTTCGCTTATCTCAAATCTCATTCAGGGCATTCCTTCCGTTGCTGTAACAATTATCCGAAGGGATTGATTCTTTTATGTGATGGATTGGAACAACCCAGTACATTCATGTCAGTTTTATTCTTCCATTTTCCTTTTGGTTTCCTCTACTCTCAGAGAAGCCATAGTTTCTTAGTTTCGTATTAATTCATTTTAGCTTCCATGGGCTTAAATTACAAATACAGTTACGTTTCCTCCTCTCAAAACAGACACTAATCTTGTAATTTCAGCGAACATGAGTTCCTATTTCGTAAGTTTCTAACGATCAACTGTGCAATTTTAAACTGCTCAAATTTCAACAAAATATTCCTAATTATTCAGGAGTGATTTGCAAAGAGGTGCTCGATAGAATTAGTTTGGAATAAATTGTAAGTCAATCTGGGTAAAATTTAAATATTTCTTTGTTCTGGATCTATGAAATATGAAGTATAAATCAAATCTCTCGCCATATTGACTCTTTTTTAATTTAAATATTTCTTTGTTCTGGATCTATGAAATATGAAGTATAAATCAAATCTCTCGCCATATTGACTTTTTTTTTCAATGGTTTTTCACGTGTGGCTTGAGGGTTTTGATTTCATAGATTATAAATAATTTGACTATGAGTTAATTTTTAATTTATTTTAAAAATATAAATATTTAAAATATTTAAAACAGAAATATTTATAAATATTTATAAATTAATAAAATTATAAACATTTTCTTTCAAATTTTACAAATAAACCTATGAAATCATTAGGTATCTTGATCGATTATACAAATTGAACTGTTGCACAATAGAGATACCTAATTAGATCGAATGAGAGAAGAAAATACTGAAATTCTAATTCGATTCTATTTATTGATTATTTTTTTCCAGTAAACCACAAAAAGAATAAAGAATAAGGTATTTTCAGTTAATTGGGTATTTTATAGTAAAACCACGTGTCTTAATTTTGGTCATAGTTGTAGATTCTATTCATCTTAGAAGCTCTGCTCTTCAAAGATCATTTCAGTTTTCAGTTTTCGAGGAAACCTAATTCGTTCATTTCAGTTTTCTTTTTGTTAACTTATTTAATTACGTGAAGAGTTGGTTTTATGACAATAGTTTTTGCTTTTTTAATTAGGTTTAATTTATTACTTTTGTTTTATAGATTCAATCAATATTCTATTAGTATTAGATCATTTTATTATGTTTATTTGTCTATGGTTTTATTTAAATTGGGTTTTTTTTTTTTAAGTTTTGTAAGTTCTTTTTCTTAATTAAAAGTATTAGTTGATTTAATATGGGGTTTTCAAAATTAGTTTTGCATATTTTTTTAATAAAAAAAAATTAATTTATTTAAAAATTTAGTTTTAGATTATTGGAATTTTTAAAATAATTTTTAATTATGTTTTTACATTTCAGAAATATATCTTTAATTTAAAAATAAATTTTCCATTTATATCTTATAACTTATCTTATATTTTGTTTTTACTTTATTGTGGTTAAGTTCAATGTATTTTAAATTGTATATTTATACATTTAATTTATAAATACATTTTCTTATATTTAAATTTTTATTAATAGCATTTAATTTATTTATTTTTTTGCTAAATTGTGCTATTTCTATTTATGAACATAATATTACAAAACTGCAACGGCTCAGCTGAGGAACCCTGAGACCGGGCTTGATTGCCATGTTCTGTCTAAATATGGAACTGCCCATAAACGGGAAACCAGTTGTTGTGAAAGTGATTACACCGCCCAGGAACTGGGAAACCGGCGAAAAGTCAACTACATTCAGCATAATAAACTGTAGGAAAACAAAACATGCATGCAGCTATATCTGCTGTGTGTTATCATTGAAACCAAAAACCTAGCAAAAAGTCTAGAGCAGAGTCCATACTGAAAACTGGTCATGGTAGAGAGAGAACAATTAGTCTGAAGCATGCTCCTCCACAATTCTGCAGCCATACTGATCTTCCGGTTTTGCTTCAGCAATCCTGTTTTCTTCTGCGCCTGACAGGCCTGCTTCCATCTGCATATGTAAAGGTCCCGAGGAAGAAGGAACGGGGGCATGGGGAGCGCCGAAAGAGGGCATGAATGGAGCTGGTTCAGGACAAGAAGGAGGGTCGAAGGCGGGCGCAAAAGGAGTCTGCAAGGGACTAAGGGGCAGAGCAGGAGGGATGGAGACTTCTTCGCGCAGGGTAATCGTTATGAGGGCAGTGATGGAAGGGCGATCAAACGCACAATCGAAGCGCAACTCAGCTCGTTGCGTGGATTGTCTAAGGAAGCGACTGCCAGGGCAAGGAGGGGAAGCGGAAGCATGAAGCTGGGGCGAGGACAGAGGGGGCACTGTGGGAGCATGAGGCGGAGGCATGGACAGAGGAGGCGCGGTAGCATGGCTGTCATGGAGAAGGCCAGGAGGGTCGAAAAAGTTCTGAGCGGAGCGCCTTGCAGAAGGCTCCGAGGAGAGGTCAATACTGGAGCAATGGGGAGGACGTTCGCCCATGGATCTGCCACGAGAGGAACCCCTCCTGCAAGTCATTCTCTGCCTGAGTCTGGGCAGTGTGAAATTCTCAGAAGAATCCAACCAAACTCTGGAAGGAGCTGCAAGTATAGGAGTGAGATGACCAACAAAAACAGGAGAAGCTTGAAAATTGAAATTAACAGGACATAATTTACTGTGCGAGAAGTGGAAGCCCGGAACGGTTTCCAGGCAGCAATGTAATGAGCACCGTCGACCTGTAGCTGTTCGTTCACCACCTGTAGCGCAGCCATTCGGGCAGAGAATTGTATTGTAAATTGTATATTCATACATTTAATTTATTTAAAATACATTTTCTTATATTTAAATTTTTATTAATAGCATTTAATTTAATTTGTTTTTAAATGATTTCTTTATTAATATTGTTTAGTTTAATTTATGTTTTTAAATTATTTTCAAATTAAATATTTCATATGTTATTTAAGTTCTCCATTGTATTTTATTAATGATAAAATGTAGTATGATAGATATTTTTACTTAAAATAACATAATGTACAAAGAAAAAATGTTTTCATTTATATAATATAAAATGATAATACTTATATATATAAATACTACATTAGGCTACGTTAGGCTAGGTAAGGCTAGGCTAGGTTAGGTTAGGTTAGGCTAGGTTAAGTTAGGCTAGGTTAGGCTAGGCTAGGCTAGAGTAGGGTAGGGTAGTCTAGAGTAGGGTAGGCTAGAGTAGGCTAAGCTAGGCTAGACTAGAATAGGCAAGGCTAGGCTAGGCTAGGTTACGGTAGAGTAGGTTAGAGTAGGCTAGGATAGGCTAGGCTAGAGTAGCCTAGAGTAGGCTAAGCTAGAGTAGCCTAGAGTAGGGTAGGGTAGGGTAGGCTAGGTTAGGTTAGGCTAGTTTAGGCTAGGTTAGGCTAGGCTAGGTAAGGATAGGCTATGTTAGGCTAGGTAAGGCTAGGTTAGGCTAGGTTAAGCTAGGAAAGGTTAGGTTAGGTTAGGCTAGGCTAGGTTAGGATAGGCTAGGTTAGGCAAGGTTAGGTTAGGCTAGGATAGATTAGGCTAGCGTAGGGTAGGGTAGGCTAGGCTAGGTTAATCCAGGTTAGGCTAGGTTAGGTTAGGCTAAGCTAGGTTAGGATAGGATAGGTTAGGCTAGGCTAGGTAGGTTATGTTAGGTTAGGCTACTTTAGGCTAGGCTAGGTTAGGGTAGGTTACATTAGGTTAGGGTAGGGTAGGGTAGGGTAGGATAGGGTAGGTTAGGTTAGGGTAGGGTAGGGTAGGGTAGGGTAGGTTAGTTTAGGTTAGGCTTGGTTAGGTTAAGCTATAGTAGGCTAGGTTAGGCTAGAATAGGCTGGGTTAGGCTAGGTTAGGTTAAGCTAGGGTAGGTCACACTAGAGCACGCTAGGCTAGAGTAGGGTAGGTTAGGCTAGGTTAGGATATGTTACACTAGAGTAGGTTAGGGTATATTAGGGTAGGTTTAGCCAGAATAAGTTAAGCTAGAGTAGGTTAGGCTAGAGCAGGTTAGGGTAGATTAGGGTAGGTTAGGTTAGAGTAGGTTAGGCTAGAGCAGGTTAGGCTAGGTTAGGCTAGGTTAGGCTATGCTAGACTATCCTAGGATAGGATAAAATAGGCTAGGCTAGGCTAATATAGGCCAAGCTAAGGCTAGGCTAGAGTAGGGTTGGGTAGGCCACAGTGGGCTAGGCTAAAGTAGGCTAAGATAAGTTGGGCTAGAGTGGGCTAGGCTAGAATAGAGTACACTAGAGTAGGCTAGGCTAAAGTACACTAGAGTAGGGTAGGACAGAGTAGCCTAGAGTAGGCTTGGCTAAGCCGGGATAGGCTAGAGTAGGCTAGAGTAAGCTAAGGTAGGATAGGCTAGGATAAGCTAGCGTAGGCTATGCTAGAGTAGGCTAGGGTAGGCGAGGGTAGGCTAGAGTAGGCCAAGCTAGGATATGCTATAGTAGGGTAGGGTAGGACAGAGTAGGGTAGGACGGAGTAGCCTAGAGTAGGCTTGGCTAAGCCAAGATTGGCTAGAGTAGGCTAGAGTAAGCTAAGGTAGGATAGGCTAGGATAGTCTAGCGTAGGCTATGCTAGAGTAGGCTAGGGTAGGCGAGGGTAGGCTAGAGTAGGCCAAGCTAGGATATGCTATAGTAGGGTAGGGTAGGGTAGGCTAGAGTGGCCTCGACTAGGCTAGGCTAGAGTAGGCAAGGCTAGGCTAGATTGTGCTAGAGTAGGCTAAGCTGGGCTAGAGTAGCCTAAATTAGGCTATGCTAGGCTAGATTAGGCTAGACTAGGCTAGAGTAGGCGACGTTATGCTAGGCTAGAGTAGGGTAAGGTAGGTAGAGTACAGTAGGATAGGCTATGCTAAAGTAGGCTAGGCTCGTCTAGGTTAGGCTAGAGTAGGCTAGAGTAGGCTAGGCTATTCTAGGCTAGAGTAGCCTAGAGTATGCTATATTAGACTAAGCTGGATTTCACTAGATTAGGCTTGGCTAGATTAGGCTAAGCTAGGCTAGAGGAGGGTATGGTTGGCTAGAGTAGGGTAGGATAGAGTAGGTTGGGCTAGGTAGGCTAGAGTAGGATGGGATAGGTTAGATTAGGCTAGAGTAGGCTAGCTCAGGCTGGGATAGATTAGGCTAGGCTAGGCTAGGATAGAGTATCCTAGGGTAGGTTAGGCTAGGCTAGGTTAGGCTAGAGTAGACTAAGATAGGCTAGGCTAAGCTAGAGTAGGATAGAGTGGGATAGGCTAGGCTAGTGTAGGCTAGAGGAGGCTAGGCTAGGTTAGACTAAAATAGGCTAAGATAGGCTAGGATAGGCTAGGTTATGCTACACTAGAGTAGGCAAGAGTAGACCAGGCTGAAGTAGGCTAGAGTGGGCTAGAGTTGGATAGAATAGGCTAGAGTAGGCTAGGCTAGGCTAGCGTAGGTTAGGTTAGGCTAGAGTAGGCTAGGTTAAACTAGAGTAGGCTAGAGTAGGGTAGGCTAGAGTGGGGTAGGCCGGAGTATGCTAAGCTAGGCTAAACTATGTTAGGATAGAGTATACTGGGGTAGGTTAGGCTAGATTAGGGTAGGCTAGGCTAGATTAGGGTAGGCTAGGCTAGAGTAGGCTAGGATAGGCTAGCCTAGGATAGGTTAGTCTAGGCTAAGATAGAGTAGGCTAGGCTAGGCTAGGCTAGGCTAGGCGAGGATAGACTAGAATAAGCTAAGCTAGATTAGGCTAGGTTTGGCTAGGTTATTCTAGGTTAGGCTAGGCAAGTGTAGGTTAGGCGAGGTTATGCTATTGTAAGCTAGGATAGGTTAGGATAGGCTAGAGAAGGTTGGGCTAGAGTAGGTTAGGCTAGCGTAGAGTAGGTAAGAGTAGGTTAGGCTATAGTAGGTTATTCCACGCTAGTGTACACTAGGTTAGGCTAGGTTAGGCTATGCTAGAGTAGGTTACGCTAGGTTAGTCTAGGCTATAGTAGGTTTGGATATAGTAGAGTTGAGTAAGGTAGATTAGGCTAGGTTATGCTAGAATATATTAGGTTATTCTAGAGTAGACTATGGTAGGCTAGAGTAGGCTAGAGTAGGCTAGGCTAGAGTAGGCTAGGTTAGGCTAGCATAGGATAGAGTAGATTAGGATAGAGTAAGCTAGGCTAGAGTAGGTAAGCGTAGGTTAGGCTACAACATGATAGTCTAGATTAAGTTAGGCTAGATGTAATATACCTATTTTTCTACTTTTATTTAGAGACTTGAGAATCCTAAAGGTTAAGTGGACCTAAAGGAAAACTATATGTGGACATATTATTTTTAAATTAAATAAATGGGTAATTTAATTATTGTGCAAAGACTAGAGTAAACTAGAGACCAAGATTTCAAGTCCATGAGGATGGAATTAAATCCAAATACTTTCCCAAAATATCCAAAAATCCTTGGAGAAAAAGATATAATAAAATAGAAATATTAGATCGGAGGTAAGAATCTAATAGATACCTTATTAAAGTGGAAATTTACTCAGAAGAGGTTAAATAAAACTAGAAAGAGCAAAAAACTAGTTTTAAAGTGCTTTTGTGGAAAAAACAAAAGTGAAATCTAGCTAAATGAAAATAACATCTTAAATTAATTGGACGCAGTTATGGAAACATGCCAAGGGAAAGAAAGCTTAAATAATCCACTCCTATGTAGACAAGAATTTGTCTACACTTTGGAGGAATTGGTCCCTGCTCAAGGGGAGTTGTGGATGAAAGCTCAAGGTTGGGTGGAAAATAGTCTTTACCAAAATTGGTATGCACAATTGTTAAATTTTGTCTTACGATTCTATTATAATGATGATATTTGATTAATATTAAATGTGATTTAGTTATGATTTTAACTGAAAATTTTATATCTTGAATTACAAGCCTTTGTTATAAGGTATTGTGTCCCTGGAAATAAAGTGTCATATGTATTTAAAAAAAAGTATAACTATAGTAGGTATAGTTAATTTCTCTCTATAGTTACATAGAATTCAATGAATAGTTGACCAACACACAAAATATCTAAACCCAAAGAGAAGGGTTTAAATGTGCTATTAGTTCTATGTTAATTTTTTTATTGCAGATATAAAACACATCATTGGGATCAAACATAATTCTAACTGTACTAAGAGAAACATCGACAAGCATAGTAGAAATACATAGTTTTTTCTATAAACTAATATTGAAATATATATGTATTCATTTGAATGATTTATTGCACTTAAATTAAGAAAGTATAAATTTGTACAATTAACATACTTCAGATTTAAACTATACAATTTTTACAATTTCCTAATTTAGGAAACATGCATACATATAGAGGCAATATTTTTATTAAAAAGGAACAATGAAATATTCATACATATAGATGAAACATGGATATCAAAAGGGAATCACAAACCATTTATATAACTGTTCAAATTATGTGAAATTCCTCTGGTAGAGATGAATAGAAAAATATAATAAAACTCAAGTAAAATATCAGTTACAACTATCCAAGTTATATTGAATGAAAGTCAGTTTTTACTAAAATGAATTATAGAATGTACATATACATTGATAAATATCAATAGAGCCACATGACTAAAATCTGTAGACTTGAATGACTAACTAGGAGGCAGACGAAAATTGTCGTCAGAGCCTTTGATAATAATTTGAAGAGTTTGTGAGGAAATTCTGGGTAACATATTTTTCCTGTAAGTAAACACATAAAATAGTGTTAGACTCACATCAGTTATTATAAAATAATGATGAAATGAAATTGTTATAATAAGAAATATTTAAAATTGTACCTGGTTAAAATACCATAAGAGATTATTCTTGTACAAGAAAATGGCGAGATATTACATTCAAAAAATACATGAAATAAAATAAGTATGCTACTTACAATCAATTAAAATACACATTGAGATTTCTAATTCAACTACAAGATTGAAAAATAGATACCTATGTTGATGATTGAAAAATAGTAAATTAGGTATGAGCAATGGTGAAAAATTGACAAATCAAGAAGAAGAGGTTTGTTCCCGTATTGGAAAAAAACAAATTATTCTGAGAAAAGATAACAGTAATAATTCTATTTTATTGTGACAAATTACAATCTAAGTGACATTCAGATTTTTTATTAAAATATAAATTATTAGATCCGAAATAGGGCAGAGTCTTACCCTATCAGCATAAATAAGGAAGTTATGAACTATCCGCAAACCACATTAAAGTCCACGGACAAATGGCTCTCTCTGTGTCTTGAATATATATAAATTTTGGAAGGATATATATATAGGAAGTACATAGGGTTATGATAAAAGGTATGTAACAATTTTCCATAAATTAGAATACAAAAACATTGGTTAGTTTATTTGAAATTTAATGAATTTAACCCTATATCTTAGGGTGAAAAGAAATTAAATTGAATTTCTAGAACGATAAAGTGATTATTAGAAAAAGTTAAACCCTGTATCATTGAAGATAAAAACAGAAATATTTGATGTAGAGACGTGTTATACGTTGCTAAATATCTTATCCATAGAAGTAGGAAAAGATGTGTATCATTCAGAAATAACTTGATAGAGAGAACATTAATTAAGTGAAGAAGGAGAATTAAAGAATAATTCTAAAATTGAATATTATACAAGCAACACCATTGGGAAATAAGGCCGTAAATGAGAAACAAGGTGATTGTATAAAAAACACAGATAAAATGGTCTATTTTAATAACCTAATGACATGACCTTTATACAAAAATTACGATGGCACACTCGGAGTGCATATCAAATTTTCGCCATACGGTGAAATCGAGATTGGTTAAAAACATTAGAGCCATTATAGTTCAATCCAAACCAAAATCGTTTCAAATAATATACCAAGAAGGAGTGGAATTAACCATTCAGATAGAAGAAAGGGATAGAAAAAATAGTTTATCAAACTCAGAAATAAGAACTAACTATTTCCCAAAAAAATGATTTTGAGGGGAAGGTGGAAATTCACTAAGAAATTCTACAAGAGATCCATATCAAAGTTAATCCAAATTAATTTTAAACCCAAGTGACAAATCAATAATTTGGTAAATGAATTTGGGGAAAATCCAGTCCACATTCCAATCGAAAAACATATACCAATATAGATAAAAGTCTTCTCTCTTCTAAGGAGAAGTAAAAGTCAATTTATGGTAAAACCATTCAGTGAATGATAAACCCAGGAAATAGAGACTCGGTTAGAAGATTAAAATCTATAACTTAGGAATAGTTGGAGGTGGAATAATACATCTATTCCCGAAAGGTGAGTTCATAGGAAGGATTAAGAATACCATCCATACAACAACCAAATAAATTGAGTATGAAAACTAAAAATGAGAATGCACAGAATTAAATAACCTCATAGAAGTAACAAATCTTCATGTATAAATTCTATGAAAAAGAAAAAATAACGATTAAAATTCTAATACAAAAAAAATTGCAGAAACAAACACAAAGATAAACCAGACTTACCAAACAATAGAGGGTCAAAGGTATGTCGTCAAGGAGGTCGACTCTGAGTCATTTTACCATGAATAACTTGAGAAAATGAACAAAAAATTAGAGGGAATTCCTCGGCTAGGGTTGAAAAAAATGACAAGTGAATGAACAATGTCGAAACCCTAACCTAAATCCTTCTAACGTAGAGAAAAAATACGAATAGATCCATACCATCAAAATGAAAGTACATCGACCATACATTTGGCCTACCATGACAACGCCCATGTGAAGATCATTACCATAGGTATGAAAACGTTTATGAGTGTTAAAAACTAAACGATAAGGAATTGAAGTTATGGCTGTCTAGTTAATAGAACTAATAGTGAAATTAAATACATAGGATATTTCATCGACAAAAACAATAAATTAAAGATTTTTTCAATCATCACATATATTCTGAGGCTGGAAATTTATATGGTTATGTTAGTGAGGGTGATATCTCAGTTACGTAGCAATTATACATAAGGTTAATGGGAATGGAGATAAGTAACCATATGTACGCGACCTTATAAATATTGTTATAAATCGATTTTAATATAGTAGGTGGATTAGTGCATATAAAGGAAATATAGGTGTAACGATAGGGTTATGAGGATAGGAAATATATATATATATTCGAAAAATATCCAAGGTACGGTTCATCCCTAGTGGGAAATTCAAATATAATATATTTTGTTAAATATTCTATAGGTACATTATATCCAAAAGTTACATATATATATATATATATATATATATATATATATATATATATATATATATATATATATATATATATATATATATATATATATATATATATATATATATATATATATGTTGAGGTCAATATATATTATACTATACCTTAATTATAATGTGATCATTTATAGTTGAAATTCTCTACATTCATTAAGGGTAACTTTAACATATGTATTATCAATTAAGGATAATTCCTGTGACAGTATAGGGATTAAACATATGTAGAGAAGTTGTGAAAAATAAAAATAAATATTGATTATGCAAGATAAGAACTGAGGTAAAGTTATTTATTAATAATCTGAAAGGTATTACTCATGCAATAAAAATAAAATAAGTAAAGGACAAAAAAGCAGTGTCATTTCCATTTTTAAATATAATTTTTTTGGGTTAAGTAGATTTGTTACAAATGGTATCAGGGAGCTTGTTTAAAAGACTAGGGCTATGTGTCCCCTCACAGAAAAAGACAAAATTATAATGCTATGAAAAATAAGAAAATAAAATTTGTTCTTCTTTTCAGAAATTGGTGTACTAATTAAATGTCGTGTATAGTGATTGAAGTGCAAAAACAAGCAATTACTATTATGAATGAAGAAGGGGATTTTTACGTGGATCTGAGGTGTGTGGGAAACCCACCAGATCAAAATTCTCAATTTTTGGACATGATAAGAGATATGCAACGTGGAATGGTTCAACTAAGGACTAGAAATGAACAATGGTTGCAAGCCAGTCAAGAGCAAGAGAGGTTGATAAGGGAATTAACCTCACGGTTCAGTCACGAAAGTGAAGACCATGGAAAAAAGAGGAAAGAAGCTGAAACCAACTTAGAATGGTGTGAGGGTGGGGAAGAATCTCGACATAATTCCAGAAACAAAGAGGAGTTACAAGGGGAATTCCGCAAAATCAAACTTCCAACTTTTGATGGTGAAAAGGAGGAGGATGTGGAAGCTTGGGTCCTGAATATGGTTAAATAATTCTAGGTATGTGAATATGAAAGCAATACGAAAGCCAGATTATAAATTTACCAACTGCAGGGTAAAGCCACACTTTGGTGGGAAGAAACAAACATGGTACACATGTGTAACACCCCCAAGTTCTATGCTTTTCAAATTAGACATTTGAACATAAATCCAAAGGGGAGTGGACCCCAATGGATAATTATTTGTGTGGATGTGGCTAATTATTTATTTATGAAAAATAAATAAAATATTGTGTATGCACTATGACCAAATGAGAAATTGATATCACATGCCTAATCCATGAGGTTATGGAAAAGGTAAAGACTTTCCCCAAAATCTTTCAAAAATCCTTTTATATAAAAACCATAAGGAATAAATGTGAAAATGGAAAGGAAGAATGAGAGTGAAACCTATAGCTGTGAGATCCATGGAGGAATTAATTGCATATCTCTCGCTTTCCCTTTTTCACTTGGACAAATCCCATTTTGTTCCTATGTGGAAAATAAATACAATATTCAAATAAAACCAGAGATTAAGAAATCAAACCTTTACTGGAATCTAATTCAAAGTGACTTTTCAAGGTTGAGAGGATATCTAAGATATATATAAGTGTATGAGACAATAAAGACCGACTGGAATAAAACCTAGAAGTCGTTCTGAACAAATAATAACTTAAATGTTACAACTGTTAAACCAAAGGAACTAGACGTTAATAAAAAACTACCAGAGAAACTCTGTTCAGAGAGAACGACCGATTTTATAAGTGAAAAATGAGGAAAAATATCATTAGGGGAACTAACAAGTAAGCTAGAACAGTATGGGGAAATAAACGATTACCTCGTTTCTTGTCAAGAATTCGAGAAAGGAAACTCTATTTCCTGGTTCGGGACAAATATCTAGAATAACCGAAACTTAGAATACCTGCTAAATTGAAATAAAGATGGATAGCAGAAAACGAAAAATTTCGATAGAAAAATAATGTGTGGGTAACGTCTTCAAGCAATATGAGAAAAAAATCGCAGACAGAAAAATAAAATGAAATGATTTACCAAGATCCTGGAAATAGCTTCCAAGCGTAGATTTAAACTTTGGGCGGTGGTTGCTCTGCCGGTTTCCATGGCGGTGGACGTTTTCTGTGTGTTTTCCGGCAAGCTGTGCATCAGAGGTTGGGTACCTTCGCATGGGGAGTCAACAGAAGCCGCCTCTACATCGTCAGTGGTATTTGCCCATCCGGCACCGTGAAGGACTCTGAGGGTTAAGACTTGGAAACGGGAGAGCTCTTTTAAGGAGCACCAAAGAATTTGCGTTGCAAATGAAATTGAAATACATTAAAAACCGTATGATATAACCTATCGAAACCCTAGAACATAGACCATCCTCATCGTACACGTGGAAATAAATGCAAAGGAGGCTGCGTGGTAACTTTTGGGTCTGGTTCATCTCCCTTTTTAGCGAAAACAGAAGTAGGTTGTGTGTAGGTTAAGTTTCGTGCTAGCGGTGTAAACGATAAATAGCACGGAGCCCTCTTAATCGAATCAAATCAAAATGATCGTAATCGGCGAAGTACATGACGTGTTTTTAAAATCAAAACCCTAGTAAATCTCATCCATCAACGTGGCATGATCTCAATTCACATCGCCAGGATCGATGACTAGAGATCGATGTCCAATAGGAACGTGTACTCTCTCACAATATAAAATTTATTAATTTCTGGAAGATTAAATGCGAATAGATGTAGCTAAGTACTATTGAAATCGTTTTCATGATTGACTGAAAGGAAAAAGTTAAAAAATGGTAGTTCTTGAAATAGATTTCAAAATGTGGTAATGACACTTGGAAGGGCAAGTACAACACGTAAAATCTTCTCGGGCCCGAAGTAAATGAGTGGTCAATTCCCTACCTACAATGCTCCATATGGCGTTAATGAAATCGGGAAATGAAATTTAAAATATTTTATCATTTCCAAATTTAATTCTAAAATTCTAATTCGGGTACAATATAAAGTTATAACAATGGGTGAATTATCTACTTAGGAGAGCAGAAAGATGTTATTGTATGGGGGGTTAAAAACATGAATAGGTGTTATTGCTTAAGCCAATCCTGAAGTATGGTGGTTAGAAAAGTAAAGTACCTTGGATGGGTTAGGTATATTTAGAAAAGTAAATTGTTAAGGAACCTAACTAATGATAATTAGTTCATATACATAAACGTTGTAGAAAAAAAGAAGATTAAGTTAGGTTAATAAAGTTATAAAAGAGGGTTATACATGTAGAGGATGAATTGAATAAGGTAAGGTGTTATGTAAAACTAATGTAAAAGTTTTGATAGACTACACAAATCCATTGAAGATATTTAAAGTTGGAACCGTTAACTCTATAGAAATTTAGGATTATATCCTGTAGACATAGCACTAAGCCCAAGAATGATATATATACATAGTAGTTGTATACGAAACCTTTTTGGTTAGGAAATCAATTAGGAATACTACCATACAAGCTAAGGAATAAACCCTTGTTATTAAAAAGGAGATTTTAAAATCTTAAGTTGATGTCATGGGTTTTTTATCTAGTACTTTTATTAATGATCAGAAAAAGGATGGCATACTTTTATGGAAAATGAAGAACTTAATAGAAACATAAAATATCGTGTGAGGGTTGTGAAACATAACCCCTTATTAAGTTATGACTAGATGTCGATGTGTAACATGGCATGTGAAGTGAACATAAAAAGAGACGAGTTAACCTATCGGGTTCACAATTATTATCGAGAAATAATATCTCTAAGAGGAATGTTATAAATGAGGTTGGACAATTGGATGATCATTCCAACTAGAAATATACATAATGAATTAAGAGAAGAGGTGAAACGAGAAAGATTACAAGCACTTATGTAAGTATAAGTCAACGTAACAAATAAATATTCAAGGTCGAAAGTTGGGATAATAATCATACATAATTATTATAATAGCTTTGAATTAACACATAATTTCATATGTGACATATGAAATTTAGACTTAGTATATATATGGAATGGTTGTTAAGGAATTTTAAAAGAAAAAATCATATGTAAAATGATTGAATGGATGAAAATTTAAAAGGGTAAATTTTACAATAGATAAAAAGGAACTTAATTCAAGTGAAGTGGATTCATTTAATTAAGCATACGTATGGTGATGGTATAAATTAAACTAATAGATATTAGTCAAAGAGGAAAATGTTGACAGTTAGAACCATTACCTGTTGGTAAGGATAATTAAAAATGACATATATAAAAAAAAAAAAAAAGGTTTATGACTTTGAGGGGGGAGAATATATATATATATATATATATATATATATATATATATATATATATTTTAGTCATATATATATACATATATTTTAGTCCTCTATGGATTTGTAGAATAGTAAAAATGAAAACAACGTTTCAACACTTACAAGATATGAATAGATTATTCATATAAAGTGGTGATAAAAGTAAAGATTATATTAAGGGCATCAATATTGGTGTATTAAAAGACTTGTAATTCAATTATATCCAAGCGTGACTAAGGAGATTATAAAAATAAAATGTACGTAGGAAAAATTAATGAAAGTGTAATCCTACTATATCTCAAAGGGACGAGATGAGAAAAACCTTATACCCACAAGATTAAGGGAGAAGGACTAATTCACTAGGGAAAATTGAAGATGAATTCACCTTAGAAGTTTATAAGTAAAGTGGAATGCAATATTTAATCATATGACTGGAATATTATTACTCTAATTATGGTTAAAGGAGTAAGAATTTTTTAAAAGGAAAAAATTGGATGTTGGTATTTGATAAAATTACCAAGATGATTTTGAAGTCAGGTATATTTAAGTCATGACTAAAGTATTTGGAAATAAGCATATTTTAGTTCGTGTATATGGAAATTAATGAAGTGCTAATTTTCCTAGGAGAGTTAGCTAAAGTAGAATTGAAAATCTAACAATTGTTTTTTTTATTCATGGGAAAATAATTATGAAAATTATCATGCATGGATAAGAATCCAATGGAGCACAATTATTTTCCTCAATATAACCATGGTTTTAGGTTGTAAGTGGTCTTTATTAGAAACCATGTGTTGTTTATATAAACCATGGGTTGATTTCTAATGATTAGTGAAATTCACATATAGATATAATTGGGGAATCATCACTGGAATTAGTAAAGCATGAACATACACTTTAAAGTAAATATATAAAATCTGGTGATTCCTTAAAAACGGGGGAAATTGTGTCAAGCTCATTTTTGACATTATCAAGTATTAATTCTTGGGAATGTAATGAATTATAGTAATTACATATATCACTATAAGAGAAACATGTACTCACAGTATAAAATTATGCATTTTATATAAAACCATAAGGAAAGTGTTGGGGATGTGGAGAACCTCACCTACTACGTGACTTCTCAAAACATTCCTAGGATCAGTGCTGCATTAGAATATCTACAAGATGAACACTAATAAACCATGATAGAAATTAAAGGTATGATTGTTGAACAACATGTTTCTGTTTTAATAGATCCAAGCGCAAATTTAAGTTATGTTAGTCCATAGATAGTGGAGAAGTGTAAGATAAAATAAAATAAAATCAGTAAGTATGGTTAGTGCAGTTAGCTAAAAGAACAAAGAGAAAAGTGACCCATAGACTTCTAAAAACTGTTTTAAATTTAAATGGATATGAAAATGAAATGCATTTAAATATTTTTCCTCTTGGATCCTACGATATGTTAGTAGGAATGGACTAGTTAGAGAAACAAAAAGCAATAGTAAATTGATTAGAAAAAACAATACATTGTATAGATGATGAAGGAAAAGTTGTGATGGAAAAAGGAAAATTGAAACCAATATCTGTCAGAAAAATTTCTACATTACAACTAAAGTGGAAAATAAGAAAAGGTTGTCAAGTGTATGTTGTACAAGTGGAAGAGTTGGGACATAAAAGAAAAATTAGAGGCTGTAGAAAACTTACCAGTAATTAGAGGGTTTAAGGATGTGTCTCCAGAAGAAATCCCCCATGTACCCCCTAAAAGAGACATTGATTTTTCAATTGAACTAGTACTAGGAGCTACACTTGTTTCTAGAGCACCCTATAGAATGAAAACTCCTAAAATACTAGAACTGAAACTTCAATTGCAAGAATGGTTTGACAGATGGTACATCGGACCAAGTGTGTCTCCTTGGGGAGCACCAATGCTATTTGTTAAAAAGAAACATGGCACATTCGAAATGTGTATTGATTACAAACAACTAAATATAAGTTAACCATTAAGAATAGGTATCCTCTGCTAAGTATATAAGATTTATTTGACCAAGTGAGAGGATCTAATATATTCCCTAAAATTGATTTAAGAACCAGATATCACCAACTCATAATTAAAGATGAGGACATAAACAAAACAACATTTAGAATTAGGTATGGACATTATGAATTTGTATTCCTACCCTTTAGGCTTACAAATGCACCTGCTACATTCATGTGTTTAATGAATAGTGTTCTGCATAAATATCTAGACAATTTTGTATTAGTGCTCTGTTATGTAAGCACTACTCTTGTAATATTTGTCTATGAATAATATAGAGTTGGAGTATCCTATTTCAAACCTGTTTTGGTTGTATAATCACTTGGAATTCATGATTACATGCTCCAACTTCTTTTATACACATAGTCTGTTGTTCTATTATGTTTTATTACTTTTCTTATGTATAATCACTTGGAATTCATGGTGACATACTCCAACTTCCTATATGCATATAGCTTGCTTCCTTTTCCTTCATGTGTGTTTTAATAAGAATACAATTGCCTCAGCTTCCATGAGATGAGTTGAATTGTGACTTAGTTTTCATATACATGAGAAGTCTTCCTTCACTTCCTTTTCAAATTCATTATCAACCATAAATACCCATCTACCAACTTTCCTACCATGGAGAAATTTGAGGATTGGAAACTTTCTAGGATGGAGAGAAATTTTGGGATGGAGTTCATTAGAGAAACAATGTAAAAAAAAATTATTGATAGGAAGGCCTCATCCTAATCTCTTTGTTATATGGATAACATAAGGGCCATGAATGATCCAGGTGGATACTGATGGCCACACACCTATTCCATTTGGACCCTCACCAATGGTTCTTTTAGTTTTTTAATTTCAACACATTTTACTATTTTTAGCAATTTTTTGGGTCCTGAACTTCCCGAGTTGTTTTGACGCCCTAAAGGAAGGTTTTTTTGGAAAAATGGGAGCAACATGGGTTTTCAACCAATGTTTCTCACTCAAAAGTTTTATTCCTTAGATAGAGATTTTTGACGAGGTATTGAGCATATCAAACGAAGATCATATGCCAAAGTTACGTCCCCAGGAAGTTGAAGTACCAATTTACCCAAACAAGGCACACAGTTTTGGTGCTTCATCTCCTAGTGTTAGGTTTTTTGATGGTTAGGGTTTTCCATTGTTTCTCAATAATAAAAATGCCTTCGCGCCTCATTGTAACACAGTTCAGAGGCCTGTAGCCACCACATCTCTTCTCAAAGATAAGCTACCAACGCCCTAGCTAGTTTATTTCCATTATGTCTATAAAAAAAAATTAGTTCTTTGATATTAATGAAATGAACTGTCATCTCTGCTACATTTTTGTATTTATAGTTATATGTGTATTTTGTTGCGTTCATGCATAAATCCTGATCAATGACTAAGAGCTATATAAAAAGGGCTATAGAGTTTTCTTCTTTCAAGCATTCAACTTTTTGTTTTCAAATATTAGAGAATGCATTCGAGTAGTTAGGATATTGGGAGGTCAATTCCAAAATTTATGTAAGAATCAGAAGCTTAGCTGCTTGATTATAAAAAAATCCACATTTTCCATTAGTTAAGGGTGATGTATAGCTAAATATTGTTAAGTGATCCTTAGGACCTCCTATGAGATATTTCTTCCAATTTTACCAAAGTTGATAAGGGACCTAACTTTGAAGATGATAATTTAGTTTAATGAGCAACTCACATAGAGATTACATGACACTAAAATGATGATGATGTGGCACTAATGTGGTGGTCATATGGAATCAACGTGGGGGTTTTAATGCACCGATGTGGCATAGACTTGGAGATGACATGTTGTTGACATGGATAAATTATGTGGAAAGGTGATATAGATTAGCATGTGAAATGGTGCTAAAATGGAAATTGGATGACAGTATAAAGTGACATGGATAATAGAAGTGAGGATGTCAACTATTGAGTTTTGATCTATTGTGAGGTTTGAACCCTTATTTTCTGCTTGGGCCACAATACTAATAGAACTTGAAACACTTGTTAGATGATAGAGATAGAGTTCCATTAGGTAATAATGGTTATGAGACTATCATAATAGAGAGCATTGGATATTAGCTAATTCGAGAACAATAGTAGAAAGGTATGTCTCGATGTCTACGGGCCTCAAGAAGTAAGTAGTTAGATGAAAATATACTTGAGTCAATAATTTTTAGATAATTTATTCCAAAGGTAGATGAATCAGAAACCATTAATCAATAGTATTTATGCATAAATAATAATAAAAGGACTCACACATGAGATGGAAAGGAAGATTAACACATTCAATTTGAATACGTCAATGAGCATCTTCCACTCAATTACAACCCTTCTTTGTAGATACTTTTAGACTCTTCACTTGTTCGATTGCATAAACCTCATTTTTGTGATCCTCTTTTCCTTTCTGTGTAGTTCTCACATGCCGTTATAGTGGCTCATCCAATATATAAGGACTTCTTCCCACTTTTGAAATGTAAAATAAGGAGTCATTATGTCCACTTTCATTCCATTGGTTACTAAGATGTATATTCCTACTTTTATGCGCCATACATTGGTTGTTTCTATTGGGGGAGTACCTTTAAAGTTAGTGGCAAGTCGCAATTAAGAGACTCAAGACTCAAAATTTTGTAGATACATATTAGGAAATCAAATTGAAATTCCTCCAAAATTCATAATATTATCATACAATGTTGTGACACAATTCTTCATATAGTGACCTTTATAATGGTGTAAAAATCACCTCAATAAAATCTCATGTATGAAAAGTATGCCTACCACAAGGGAAGCTACCTTGTTGGCCACCACAGTATTAAGTGGATGACACAGGTGGACCTACCGACATCTAGACCACTGAAAATATTTGGAGAAAATTTTGATAGATAGAACTATTTTCCATGCTTTTCCAATAAAATATTATTTGCTTTCCTTTTCCTTAAGATGCATATTGTGTTCATTTGTGTGGATAATTTGTTGATTTACATGTTCTTTGATTTTCATATTTACTTATTCTCATAAAATTTAGTAAAAATATAATTCTAACAAATACATATCATACATAACCCCTAATTTCTATGTTCCATAATACATATAACTCAAGACTTTATTATTTTAATTTGTTTCTATAATCCATATTCCATATAACCTTAGACCTGTACTAACCAATATAACCTTGGACCTGTACTAAATTTAATAGACATGTTATTTTTTAATAATATTTAAAACAAAAATTTCATGTATTATTTATAAAAAATATCCTTTATTCACATTGAAAGGATAAACTTTTAATATTATTAAATATAATATTTTCCAGATTTTACATTTCATTACGGTTATTCTTCTATCCTATCAATACAGGCAACACTTCTCACTATTATCTTTTAAGATAAATATTATAATTGCATAATAAGCCTTTTAAGCATGGAATGGTTTATGTTTTGTTAGCTGATTTCATTATAACTACATGACATGTCACCATCACCATAGTTGATATTGATGACAACACCATAGTTGATGTTGATGACAATGTAGGTAGATAGAATGTATTTATGAAAACAAAAATAGAAGGTAATAGAAAGTAGATAGAATGTATTTATGAACAGTAATAGAAAGTAAAAAAATTAGCATGTTACCTTTTTAAAAGTTAATCCAAACGGCTAGAAATGATGTGGTTCCATCCCTTCAAACGGCTAGAAACCAAACGGCTAAAAATGACGTGGCACGTGGCACCGTCCCTCACAAATTAGCAGTTCATTAAAAAAAAGGCTGAGGCATAGTTATATAATGAGGTTTTCGATTATCAAAACTGTTTTCTAATTTTGTGCATTATTGTTCGAACTGACTGTTCCAAGAGTACAGTGGATTTGTTTGCGCCTTTGTAATGTTATTTGTGGATGAAGAGAAGTGACTCCAGCAATAATTAATTTGCAGGTTCGATTGTAATGATAAAGCCACATTAATTTCAATAAATTACAGCTAGGTTTGACTGTATTAAAATATTAATTTGCTCATAGTTTATTTGAATTTTGTTGATGTTTTCAAATTATCTCATAATCTCAACCCTGTTCTGTTTCACTTGACTTCATTCACTAATTTAGTTAAAATTATTCAATGGAGGGTCTACCTAGTTTTTGATCCTTTGATGTTTCTATATTCTTTAACCGGTTTCTTTGATGTTTCTATATTCTTTAACTTGTTTTTTGGTGTCTTCTTGGCTTTTTAATTTTCATTGTTCTGTGAACAGATCCAGAATAAGTGAATAGAATCTCACTCAACCGCCTGTGAACAGATCAAGAATAAGTGAATAGATTCTCACTCAACCGCCTGGAAATAACAAGACTCTGAGTATACCTGGTTCAACACAGCTGCAGGTAGGTTTCTTTCGTAATTTTTTGGAGTCCATCTTGAATGATAATAATTTGGTTTCAATTCAATTCAGCTAAAATCAACCTTCCAATTCGATATGCAGGGCTCCATCTATTTTTTATTTTTCCTTAAACCTACAAATAAGATAAAATTAGCAAATAAGATAATATTATAAAAAACTGGAAACGTAGGACAAGAGAGGATAGTCTGTCTCTTACATCCAAAAAGTTGTGCCCACAATGCCTTTCGATAGTTGTCCTAATCTTAGTGTACTTTGAAAATCCGAATTCATAAGTTAGTTACAGACGTTACTTTTGTAAATATTTTTTCCACTGGGTTTCTCATTTTCTCACATGCCTTCTGAATTGAATTGTTTTCTGAGAGGTAAAACATAGAACTATAGTTGGCTGTAAACATGACTCTAAAGAAACCTAGTTTTGCGTCAGACTATAGGTAAGTTTCTGCCTCTTCATTTTCTTCTGCTTCTTGAATTAAATTAGTTTTAAGTAAATCCATTTCAATGAAGTATAGGCTGACTTCTCTATCATTTTCCACTGGTTCTAAACTTTTTGGATTAATACTGTGTTTGTAATCGCACCCATTATATTATAATGGTTCTTTGTAGTATGGATAGATTGATGCTATTAATACCCTGTTTCTAAGAGCACCCATTACATTGATTCTCTGTACAGTGTTCATTTCGTTTATCTCAAATCTCATTCAGGGCATTCCTTCCATTACTGTAACAATTATCGTAATTCATTGATTCTTTTATGTGATGGATTGGAACAACCCAGTACATTCATGTCAGTTTTATTCTTCCATTTTCCTTTTGGTTTTCTCTACTCTCAGAGAAGCCATAGTTTCTTAGTTTCGTATTAATTCATTTTAGCTTCCATGGGCTTCAATTACAAATACAGTTACGTTTCCTCCTCTCAAAACAGACACCAATCTTGTAATTTCAGCAAACATGAGTTCCTATTTCGTAAGTTTCTAACGATAAACTGTGCAATTTTAAACTGCTCAAATTTCAACAAAATATTCCTAATTATTCAGGAGTGATTTGCAAAGAGGTGCTCGATAGAATTAGTTTGGAATAAATTGTAAGTCAATCTGGGTAAAATTTAAATATTTCTTTGTTCTGGATCTATGAAATATGAAGTATAAATCAAATCTCTCGCCATATTGACTTTACTTTTTGTTTTTTTAATGTTTTTTCACGTGTGGCGTGAGGGTTTTGATTTCATAGATTATAAATAATTTGACTATTAGTTAATTTTAAATTTATTTTAAAAATAGAAATATTTAAAATATTTATAAATTAATAAAATTATAAACATTTTCTTTCAAATTTCACAAATAAATCTATGAAATCATTAGGTATCTTGATCGATTAAACAAATTGAACTGTTACACCATAGAGATACCTAATTAGGTCGAATGAGAGAAGAAAATACTGAAATTCTAATTCGATTCTATTTATTGATTATTTTTTTCCAGTAAACCACAAAAGAATAAAGAATAAGGTATTTTCAGTTAATTGGTATTTTATAGTAAAACCACGTGTCTTAATTTGGTCATAGTTGTAGATTCTATCCATCTTAGAAGCTCTGCTCTTCAAAGATCATTCAGTTTTCAGTTTTCGAGGAAACCTAATTCGTTCATTTCAGTTTTCTTTTTGTTAATTTATTTAATTACGTGAAGAGTTGGTTTTATGACAATAGTTTTTGCTTTTTTAGTTAGGTTTAATTTATTACTTTTGTTTTATAGATTCAATCAATATTCTATTAGTATTAGATCATTTTATTATGTTTATTTGTCTGTGGTTTTATTTAAATTGGTTTTTGTTTTTTTTTAAAGTTTTGTAAGTTCTTTTTCTTAATTAAAAGTATTAGTTGATTTAATATGTGGTTTTCAAAATTAGTTTTGCATTTTTTTAATAAAAAAAAATAATTTCTTTGGTTTTAGATTATTGGATTTTTTAAAATAATTTTTAATTATGTTTTTACATTTTAGAAATATGTCTTTAATTTAAAAATATATTTTTCATTTATGTCTTATAACTTATGTTATATTCTGTTTTTACTTTATTGTGGTTAAGTTCAATGTATTGTAAATTGTATATTCATACATTTAATTTATTTAAAATACATTTTCTTATATTTAAATTTTTATTAATAGCATTTAATTTAATTTGTTTTTAAATGATTTCTTTATTAATATTGTTTAGTTTACTTATTTTTTTAAATGATTTTCAAATTAAATATTTAATATGTTATTTAAGTTTTCCATTGTATTTTATTAATGATAAAATGTAGTATGATATATATTCTTAATTAAAATAACATAATGTACAAAGAAAAAATGTTTTCATTTATATAATATAAAATGATAATACTTTTATATATAAATATATTTATGATAAAGTGCATTATATTTTATTATCGATACAATGTAGTATGGTATATTTTTTTTAATTAAAATAACATAATGTAGAAAGAAGGAATGTTTGCATTTATATAATGTAAAATGATAATGCTTTTATATCTAAATATATATGATAAAATGAATTTGTACTGTAAATTTTTTTTAAGATTGCTTTTGAATGTATATTCTATTAAAATTATATATATATATATATATATATATACTCAGTATGATTCTAGATTGTGTTAGATTAGGCTAGGCTAAGCTAGAGTGGGTTAGGATAGACTAAATTAGACTCGGCTACACAAGGATAGAATAAGTTTAAGCTAGGGTGGGTTAGACAAAAATAGGATATGGTACCCTATAGTAGGCTAGGGTAAGCTAGAGTAGGTTAGGCCGCACTAATATAGAGTAGACTAAGGTATGCTAGAGTAGCCTAGCCTAGCCTACTAAAGAATAGACTAAGGCAAGCTAGAGTAGGGTAGGTTAGGCTCCAATACACTAGAGTAAACTAGGCTAGAGTGGGCTAGGTTAGGTTACGCTAGAGCACATTAGGCTAGAGTGTAGGGTAGGTTAGGCTAGGTTAGGCTAGGGTAGATTATGGTAGGTTAGGCTAGAGTAGGTTAGGAAAGGTTAGTTTAGGTTATGCTAGGCTAGACTATGTTAAAGTAGGCTAGGCTAAAGTAGGCTATGTTAGGGTAGTCTAGGCTAGGCTAGGCTAGGCCACACTTGGATAGGCTAGGCTAGAGTAGGTTAGGGTAGTCTCGAGTAGGGTAGGCTAGAGTACTCTAATCTAGGCTAGACTAGAGTAGGCTAGGCTAGGCCAAGTTAGGGTAGAGTAGGTTAGAGTAGGCTAGGCTAGGCTAGGCTAGAGTAGCCTAGAGTATGCTAGACTAGGATAGGTTAGCTTAACTTAGGCTAAGTTAGGTTAGGGTAGGTTAGGCTATGCTAGGCTAGGCTAGGCTAGGCTATGTTAGGCTAGGTAAGGATAGGACATGATAGGTTAGGTTAGGTTAGGCTAGGTTAAGTTAGGCCAGGTTAGGCTAGGTTAGGCTAGGCTAGGCTAGAGTAGTGTAGGGTAGTCTAAAGTAGGGGAGGCTAGAGTAGGCTAAGCTAGGCTAGACTAGAGTAGGCTAGGCTAGGCTAGGCTAGGTTAGGGTAGATAAGGTTAGAGTAGGCTAGGATAGGCTAGGCTAGAGTAGCCTAGAGTAGGCTAAGCTAGAGTAGCCTAGAGTAGGCTAGGCTAGGCTAGGCTAGGTTAACTTAGGCTAGTTTAGGCTAGGTTAGGCCAGGTTAGACTAGGCTAGGTAAGGATAGGCTAGGTTAGGCTAGGTAAGGCTAGGTTAGATTAGGTTAGGTTAGGCTAGGTTAAGCTAGGAAAGGTTAGGTTAGGTTAGGCTAGGCTAGGTTAGGATAGGCTAGGTTAGGCAAGGTTAGGTTAGGCTAGGTTAGATTAGGCTAGCGTAAGGTAGGGTAGGGTAGGGTAGGCTAGGTTAAGCCAGGTTAGGCTAGGTTAGGTTAGGATAGGATAGGTTAGGTTAGGCTAGGTATGTTATGTTAGGTTAGGCTAGTTTAGGCTACGCTAGGTTAGGGTAGGTTACATTAGGTTAGGTTAGGCTAGGGTAGGGTAAGGTAGGGTAGGGTAGGGTAAGTTAGGCTAGGGTAGGGTAGGGTAGGTTAGGTTAGGTTAGGGTAGGGTAAGGTAGGGTAGAGTAGGGTAAGTTAGGTTAGGGTAGGGTAGGGTAGGTTAGGTTAGGGTAGGGTAGGGTAGGGTAGGTTAGGTTAGGTTAGGCTAGGCTAGGCTAGGCTAGGCTAAGCTATAATAGGCTAGGTTAGGCTATAATAGGCTAGGTTAGGCTAGGTTAGGTTAAGCTAGGGTAGGTCATGCTAGAGCACGCTAGGCTAGAGTAGGGTAGGTTAGGGTAGGTTAGGATATGTTACGCTAGAGTAGGTTACGATAGATTATGGTAGGTTCAGCCATAGTAAGTTAGGCTATAGTAGGTTAGGCTAGAGCAGGTTAGGGTAGGTTAGGTTAGAGTAGGTTAGGCTAGAGCAGGTTAGGCTTGGTTAGGCTAGGCCACATTAGGTTAGGTTAGGCTAGGCTAGGTCAGGGTACGTTAGGGTAGGTTAGGCTAGGCTAGGTTAGGGTAGGTTAGGGTAGTTTAGGCTATGCTACACTATGCTAGGCTAGGATAAAATAGGCGAGGCTAGGCTAATATAGGCCAAGCTAAGGCTAGGCTAGAGTAGGGTTGGGTAGGCTAGAGTGAGCTAGGCTAAAGTAGGCCAAGATAAGCTGGGCTAGAGTGGGCTAGGCTAGGATAGAGTACACTAGAGTAGGCTAAGCTAAAGTACACTAGGGTAGGGTAGGACATAGTAGCCTAGAGTAGGCTTGACAAAGCTAGGATAGGCTATAGTAGGCTAGAGTAAGCTAAGGTAGGATAGGCTAGGATATGCTAGCGTAGGCTAAGGTAGGCTATGCTAGAGTAGGCTAGGGTCGGTGAGGGTAGGCTGCAGTAGGCCAAGCTAGGATATGCTATAGTAGGCTAGGCTAGGCTAGGCTAGAGTGGCCTTGACTAGGCAAGGCTACAGTAGGCTAGGCTAGGCTAGATTGGGCTAGAGTAGGCTAGGCTTGGCTAGAGTAGCCTAAAGTAGGCTATGCTAGGCTAGATTAGTCTAGACTAGGCTAGAGTAGGCAATGTTATGCTCGGCTAGAGTAGGGTAAGGTAGGTAGAGTACTGTAGGCTAGGATATGCTAAAGTAGGCTAGGCTAGTCTAGGTTAGGCTAGAGTAGGCTAGAGTAGGTTAGGCTAGAGTAGGATAGGCTATTCTAGGCTAGAGTAGCCTAAAGTATGCTATGTTAGACAAGGCTAGAGTTGGCTATATTAGGCTTGGCTAGATTAGGCTAGGCTAGGATAGAGCAGGGTAAGGTTGGCTAGAGTAGGATAGGCTAGAGTAGGTTAGGCTAGGCAGGCTAGAGTAGGATGGGATAGGTTAGATTAGGCTAGAGTAGGCTATCTCAGGCTAGGATAGATTAGGCTAGGCTAGGCTAGGATAGAGTATCCTAGGGTAGGTTAGGCTAGGCTAGAGTGGGATAAAGTAGGCTAGGCTAGAGTAGACTAGGCTAGGCTAGGTTAGGCTAGAGTAGACTAAGCTAGGCTAGGCTAAGCTAGAGTAGGATAGAGTGGGATAGGCTAGACTAGTGTAGGCTAGGGTAGGTTAGACTAAAATAGGCTAGGATAGGCTAGGATAGGCTAGGTTATTCTACACTAGAGTAGGCAAGAGTAGACCAGGCTAAAGTAGGCTAGAATAGGCTAGTGTTGGATAGAGTAGGCTAGAGTAGGCTAGGCTAGGCTAGCATAGGCTAGGTTAGGCTAGAGTAGTCTAGAGTTGGATAGAGTAGGCTAGAGTAGGCTAGGCTAGGCTAGCGTAGGCTATGTTAGGCTAGAGTAGGCTAGGTTAAACTAGAGTATGCTAGAGTAGGCTAGGATAGAGTGGGGTAGGCCGAAGTAGGCTAGGCTAGGCAAGACTATGTTAGAATAGAGTATAATGGGGTAGGTTAGGCTAGATTAGAGTAGGTTAGGCTAGATTAGGGTAGGCTATGCTAGAGTAGGCTAGGATAGGCTAGCCTAGGATAGGCTAGTCTAGGCTAAGATAGAGTAGGCTAGGCTGCAATAAGCTAGGCTTGGCTAGGCTAGGTGAGGCTAGACTAGAGTAAGCTAAGCTAGATTAGGCTAGGTTAGTCTAGATTATTCTAAGTTAGGCTAGGCTAGTGTAGGTTAGTGAGGTTATGATATTGTAGGCTAGGATAGGTTAGGATAGGCTAGAGAAGGTCAGGCTAGAGTAGGTTAGGCTAGGGTAGAGTAGGTAAGAGTAGGCTAGGCTATAGCAGGTTATGCCAGGCTAGAGTATGTTAGGTTAGGCTAGGTTAGGCTAGGCTATAGTAGGTTTGGATATAGTAGAGTTGAGTAAGGTTGATTAGGCTAGGTCAGGCTAGAATATATTAGGTTATTCTAGAGTAGACTATGGTAGGCTAGAGTAGGCTAGAGTAGGCTAGGCTAGAGTAGGGTAGGTTAGGCTAGCATAGGCTAGAGTAGATTATGATAGAGTAAGATAGGCTAGAGTAGGTAAGCATAGGTTAGGCTACAGTAGGATAGTCTAGAGTAACTTAGGCTAGATGTAATATACCTATTTTTCTACTTTTATTTAGACACTTGAGAATCCTTAAGGTTAAGTGGACCTAAAGGAAAACTATATGTGGACATATTATTTTAAATTAAATAAATGTGGAATTTAATTACTGTGCAAAGACTAGAGTAAACTGGAGACCAATATTTCAAGTCCATGAGGATGGAATTAAATCAAAATACTTTCCCAAAATATCCAAAAATCCTTCAAGAAAAAAATAAAATAAAATAGAAATATTAGATCAGAGGTAAAAATCCAATAGATACCTTATTAAATTAGAAATTTACTCAGAAGAGGTGAAATAAAACTAGAAAGTGGAAAAAGCTAGTTTTAAAGAGCTTTTGTGGAAAAAAAAGAAGTAAAACCTAGGCTAAAGGAAAACAACATCTTAAATTAATTGGACGTAGTTATGGAAACATGCTAAGGGAAAGAAATCTTAAATAATTCATTCCTAGGTAGACAAGAGATTGTCTACACTTTGGAGGAATTGGTCCCTACTCAAGGGGAGTTGTGGATGAAAGCTCAAGGTTGGGTGGCAAATAGTCTTTACCAGAATTGGTATGCACAATTGTTAAATTCTATCTTATGATTCTATTATAATGATGATATTTTATTAATATTAAATTTGATTTAGTTATGAGTTTAACTTAAAACTTTATATCTTGAATTACAAGCCTTTATGATAAAGTATTGTGTCCCTGGAAATAAAGTGTCATATGTATTTAACAAAAGTATAACTATAGCAAGTATAGTTAATTTCTCTCTATAGTTACATAGAATTCAATAAATAGCTGACCAACACACAAAATATCTAAACCCAAAGAGAAGGGTTTAAATCTGCTATTAGGTCTATGTTAATTTTTTTATGACAGATATAAAACACATCATTGGGATCAAACATAATTCTAACTGTACTAAGAGAAAAATCGACAAGCATAATAGAAATACATAGTTATTTCTATAAGCTAATATTGAAATGTATATTTATTCATTTGAATGATTTATTGCGTTTAAATTAAGAAAGTATAAATTTGTACAATTAACATACTTCAAATTTAAACTATACAATTTTTACAATTTTCTAATTTAGGAAACATGCATACATATAGAGGCAATATTTTTATTAAAAAGGGACCATGAAATATTCAGACATATAGATGAAACATGTATACCAAAAGAGAATTACAAACCATTTATATAACTATTCAAAGTATGTGAAACTCCTCTGATAGAGGTGAATATAAAAATATAATAAAACTCAAGTAAAATATCAGTTACAACTGTCCAAGTTATATTGAATGAAAGTCAGTTTTTACTAAAATGAATTATAGAATGTACATATACATTGATAAATATCAATAGAGCCACATGACTGAAATCCGTACACTTGAACGACTAACCAGGAGGCAGATGAAAATTTTCGTCAGCGACTTTGATAATAATGTGAAGAATTTGTGAGGAAATTCTGGGGAACATAATTTGCTTGTAAGTAAACACATAAAATAGTGTTAGACTCACATCAGTTATTATAAAATAATGATGAAATGAAATTTTTATAATAAGAAATATTTCAAATTGTACCTGATTAAAATACCAGAAGAGATTATTCCTGTACAAGAAAAAGGCGAGATATTACATTCAAAAAATACATGAAATAAAATAAGTGTGCTACTTACAATCAATTAAAATACATATTGAGATTTCTAATTCAACTACAGGATTGAAAAATAGATAGCTATGTTGATGATTGAAAAAGAGTAAATTGGGTATGAGCAATGGTGAAAATTTGACAAATAAAAAACAAGAGGTTTTTTCCTGTATTGGAAAAACATAAATTATTCTGAGAAAAGATAACAGTCATAATTCTATTTTATTCTGAGAAATTACAATCTAAGTGACATTCAGGTTTTTTATTAAAACATAAATTATTAGATTCGAAATAGGGCAGAGTCTTACCCTATTAGAATAAATAAGGAAGTTATGAACTATCCGCAAACCGCATTAAATTCCATGGATAAATAGCTCTCTCTCTGTCCTGAATATATATAACTTTTGGAAGGATATATATATATATATATATATATATATATATATATATAGAGGAAGTACATAGGGTTATGATAAAACGTATGTAACAATTTTCCATAAATTAGAATACAAAAACTTTCGTTAATTTATTTGAAATTTAATGAATTTAACCCTATCTCTTAGGGTGACGAAAAATTAAATTGAATTTCTAGAACGATAAAGTGATTATCAGAAAACGTTGAACCCTGTATCACTGAAGATAAAAACATAAATATTTGAGGTAGAGACGTGTTATACATTGCTAAATATCTTATCCATAGAATTAGGAAAAGATGTGTATCATTCATAAATAACTTGATAGAGAGAACATTAATTAAGTGAAGAAGGAGAATTCAAGAATAAGTCTGAAATTGAATATAAGTATACAAGCAATGCCATTGGGAAATAAGGCTATAAATGAGAAACAAGGTGACTGTATAAAAAACACAAACAAAATGGTCTATTTTAATAACCCAGTGACCTGACCTTTATACAAAAATTACGATGGCACACTCGGAGTGCATATCAAATTTTCACCATACGGTGAAATCGAGATTGGTTAAAAAAATTAGAGCTATTATAGTTCAATCCAAACCAAAATTGCTTCAAATACTATACCAAGAAGGAGTGGAATTAACCATTTGGATAGAAGAGAGGGATAGAAAAAATAGTTTATCAAACTCGGAAATAAGAACTAACTATTTCGCAAAAAATGATTTCGAGGGGAAGGTGGAAATTCACTAAGAAATTCTACAAGAGATCCATATCAAAGTTAATCCAAATTAATTTTAAACCCAAGTGACAAATAAGTAATTTGGTAAATGAATTTGGGGAAAATCCAGTCGACATTCCAATCGAAAAACATATACCAATATAAATAAAATTCTTCTCTCTTCTAAGGAGAAGTAAAAGTCAGTTTATGGTAAACCATTCAGTGAATGATAAACCCAGGAAATAGAGACTCGGTTAGAAGATTAAAATCTATAACTTAGGAATATTTGGAGGCGGAATAATACATCTATTCCTGAAAGGTGAGTTCATAAGAAGGATTAAGAATACCATCCATGCAACAACCAAATAAATTGAGTATGAAAACTAAAAATGAGAATGCACAAAATTAAATAACCTCGTAGAAGTAACAAATATTCATGTATAAATTCTATGAAAAATAAAAAATAACGATTACAATTCTAATACTAAAAAATTGGAGAAACAAACACAAAGATAAACCAGACTTACCAAACGGTAGAGGGTCGAAGGTATGTTATCAAGGAGGTAGACTCTTTGTGATTTTTCCATGAAGAACTTGAGAAAATGAACCAAAACTCAGAGGGAAGTCCTCGGCTAGGGTTGAAAAATATGACAAGTGAATGAACAATGTCGGAACCCTAACCTAAATCCTTGTGACATAAAGAAAAAATACGAATAGATCCATACTATCAAAATGAAATTACATCCACCATACATTTGGCCTACCGTGATGACACCCATGTGAATATCATTACCATAGGTACGAAAACATCTATGAGTGTTAAAAAATAAACATTAAGGAATTGAAGGTATGGCTATCTAGTTAATAGAACTAATAGTGCAATTAAATACATAGGATATTTCATCCACCAAAACAATAAACTAAAGATTTTTTGAATCATCACATATACTCTGAGGCTAGAATTTATATGGTTATGCCACTGAGTGTGATATCTCAGTTACGTAGAAATTATACATAAGGTTAATGGGAATGGAGATAAGTAACCATATGTACGAGAACTTATAAATATTGTTATAAATCGATTTTAATATAGTAGGTGGATTAGTGCCTATAAATGAAATAAAGGTGTAACTATAGGGTTATGAGTATAGGAAATATATATATATATATATATATATTCGAAAAATATCCAAGGTATGGTTCATCCCTAGTGGGAAATTCAAATATAATATATTCTGTTAAATATTCTATAGGTACATTATGTCCAAAAGTATAGCTACATATATATGTTGAGGTCAATATATATTATACTATACCTTAATTATAATGTGATCATTTATAGTTGAAATTCTCTACATTCATTAAGGGTAACTTTAACATATGTATTATCAATTAAGGATAATTCCTGGGGATAGTATAGGGATTAAACATATGTAGAGAAGTTGTGAAAAATAAAAATAAATATTGATTATGCAAGATAAGAACTGAGGTAAAGTTATTTATTAATAATCTGAAAGGTATTACTCATGCAATAAAAATAAAATAAGTAAAGGACATAAAAGCAGTGTCATTTCCATAAATATAATTTTTTTTTTTGGGTTAAGTAGAGTTGTTAAAAATGGTATCAAGGAGCTTGTTGAAAAAATTGGGCCTATGTGTCCCCACACAGAAAAAGCCAAAATTATAATGCTATGAAAAATAAGAAAATAAAATTTGTTTTTCTTTTCAGAAATTGGTGTACTAATTAAATTTCGTGTACAGTGATTGAAGTGCAAAAACAAACAATAACTATTACGAATGAAAAAGGGGAGTTGTACATGGATCTGGGGTGTGTGGGAAACCCACCAGATCAAAATGCTCAACTTTTGGACATGATAAGAGATATGCAACATGAAATGGTTCAGCTAAGGACTAGAAATGAACAATTTTTGCAAGTCAATCAAGAGCAAGAGAGGTTGATAAGGGAATTAACCTGATGGTTTAGTCATGAAAGTGAAGACCATGGAAAAAAGAGGAAAGAAGCTAAAACCTACTTAGAATGGTTTGAGGGTGGGGAAGAATCTCGACATAATTCTAGAAACCATAAGGAGTTACAAGGGGAATTCCGTAAAATCAAACTTCCAACTTTTGATGGTGAAAAGGAGGAGGATGTGGAAGCTTGGCTCCTGAATATGGTTAAATACTTCCAGGTATATGAATATGAAAGCAATACGAAATCCAGATTATAAATTCACCAATTTTAGGGTAAAGCCACACTTTGGTGGGAAGAAACAAACATGGTACACGTGCTGGAAGAAAAAATGTTACCTGGGAAGACTTTCAAGACAAATTCAAGTGTAGATACCTGAATGAGAGGTATTATGATGAAAAAGTGAAGAAATTTCATGAGCTAAGATTGGGACAACTCACAATTGACGATTTTGTTACAAAATTTACGAACTTACTTCGCTATGTGCCTTATATCAGAGAAGAAAAGGGCAACGTATACTTATTTTTAAACTTCCTACCTACTATCTATAAAGAAAGAATTGAATTTGATAATAAAAAAATAATGGAAGAAGCTGGTCGTAAAGAAATATTATGTTATCTGTAGTTTAAAGGAAAAAATGATCAGTTGAAAAACCAGCATATTTGATTTTTTTTTGCAAAAACCACCTAAGAAAGAAATTTAATAAAAGTGGAGAAAACCAACCAGGACAATCACATACAAGGTCTAAACAAATGGATACAAATAGAAAAAAGGAAGTTGTTGTAAAAATGAAAGAACCATTAAAGTGTTGGGGATGTGTAGAACCTCACATGCTACGTGACTTCTAAAAACATTACTACGATTAGTGCTGCATTAGAAGATCGACAGGTTGAACACTAATCAACCATGATTGAAATTGAAGGTATGATTGCTGAACAACATGTTTTTGTTTTAATAGATCCATGTGAAAATTTAAGTTATGCCAGTCCATAGATAGTGGAGAAGTGTAAGATAAAATAAAATAAAATTATCAAGTATGGTTAGTGTAGTTAGCTATAAGAACAAAGAGAAAAGTGACCCATAAACTTCCAAAAGCCGTTGTAAATTTAAATGGATATGAAAATGAAATGCATTTAAATATTTTTCCTCTTGGATCCTACGATCTGTTAGTAGGAATGGACTAGTTATAGAAACGGAAAGAAATAGTAAATTGATTAGAAAAACCAATACATTGTATAGATGATGAAGGAAAAGTTGTGATAGAAAAAGGAAAATTTAAACCAATATCTGTCAGACAAATTTCTACATTACAACTAAAATGGAAAAGAAGAAAAGGTTGTCAAGTGTATGTTGTGCAAGTGGAAGAGTTGGGACATAAAAAAAAAAATAGAGGCTGTAAAAAAATTACCAGTAATTAGAGGGGTTTAAGGATGTGTTTCTAGAAGAAATCCCCCATCTACCCCCTAAAAGAGACATTGATTTTTCAATTTAACTAGTACCAAGAGATAGACTTGTTTCTAGAGCACCATATAGAATTAGTACTCCTAAAATACTAGAACTGAAATTTCAATTGTAAGAAATGTTTGACAGACGGTACATCGGACAAAGTGTGTCTCCTTGGGGAGCACCAATGTTGTTTTTTAGAAAGAAATATGGCACATTCGAAATGTGTATTGATTACAAATAGCTAAATAAGTTAACCAACAAGAATAGGTATCCTCTGCTAAGTATATATGATTTATTTGACCAAGTGAGAGGATCTAATATATTCTCTAAAATTTATTTAAGAACCATATATCACCAACTCATAAAAGATGAGGACATCAACAAAACAACATTTAGAACTAGGTATGGACATTATGAATTTGTAGTCCTATCCTTTGGTCTTACAAATGCACCTGCTACATTCATGTGTTTAATGAATAGTGTTCTGCATAAATATCTAGACAAGTTTGTACTAGTGTTCTGTTATGTAAGCACTACTCTTGTAATATTTGTCTATGAATAATATAGAGTTGGAGTATCCTATTTGAAACCTGAGATTATTATCTGTATTCTTATGTATGTTTCTTATATTAGTCTTTTACTTCTCTCTAGTGTCTTGGTTTTATAATCACTTGGAATTCATGATTACATGCTCCAACTTCCTTTATACACCTAGTCTATTGTTCTATTATGTTTTATTACTTTTCTTATGTATAATCACTTAGAATTCATGGTGACATGCTCCAACTTCCTGTATGCATATAGCTTGTTGTCTTTTCCTTCATGTGTGTTTTAATAAGAATACAATTGCCTCAGCTTCCATGAGATGAGTTGAATTGTGACTTAGTTTTCATATTGACTCCATAAGCCCAATAGTAGTAAACCCTTTATATCTTTCACCTACACTAAAACAAAAACATTAAATCAAATTCAGAGTTAGCCATCTACTTTCAAGTTATTCAATGAATATCATTTATCCTTTTGAGAGAGCCCTCTCAGATATGAAAGGCTAATTTCCAGTTACAAGTTGGTTTGAAATAGTTACTCCAAGTTGACCATTGAAGCAACCCAATAGGACAAAATTTGGTGATAACATTTTGGTGTTGTTGTCGAGGGCATGAAAGTGAAAATTTTCTCCGGGAAGAACGACAAGGTTCAGATTTGTCTTCTGATCGTGAACAAAAGCCAAACAGAGGAAGGTTGTACCATTCACTTGGTGACTCCATTGTTCAAGATCCCGAGCTTCAAATTTCAGAGCGACTTCATTGAGAAGAATCCAGATTTCAGAACATTCATGGTCACCCAAGATGACAGGTTATGTGGTAAGCCCTTTATATCATGAAATGTTACAAAGTGTAAGGGATGAGTTAGGATAATTTTATATAGACGAAAATTTCTCAACAATAGTGTTCCATTGTTTGAAATCCAGTTGGCCCACACCTGAATTTTTTTTTTCTTGGTTTAACTGCTGAAAAATTAGAAAATGAAATTTAACTCTTGGATGTTAAAATTTGATCACATGATTTCCAAGATCCTGAACAGTTCTTGGAAAGTCTTCCTCCTCCATAAAAGGAGGAAATTTTTATACCATTTGACTTGCAGATAAAGGAGGAATGTGGTTATGAGCTTGATATTGTAGAACTATAATCAAGGTTCAGCCTTGATGGAGAAAATGAAAAGGATATGCAGGATAAATTTGTCACTAAGAGCTTAAAATGGATATAAATAAACTATGTATTCTATGATACCATAGCTGATTACATGGAAGAGTTCTATAGTCCAAATTTTCAATTATTTTCTCACTATGAAAAACAGATCCACTTTATGTTACCTTTATCATTTCAAAATACAATTTTCTTTAGGTTTAAGAAAAATCAAGGAGTTCAAGTATCAGATCAGCTCATTCACTGGCTTTATTGGAAGGTTCATGTCGCTTGAATCAAACATGAATATTGCAATTGTTAGGGTGGGTAGGAGTGTGTGTGAATAAGCTCAAGTAGTCTAAGGATCTTTTTAGCATGTATAGATTTGGTTTTTTAGCAGTTATCATCAAGCTTGAGCCCGAGGAGAAGGCCATAAGAGTTTAAAGAAAGCCTGCTGAATTTTAGAAGTTATATTTTCAAGAAAGATGGCAGTGGAATCTACGAGTTCTTTGTTGTACCATAGGGGTACACCATCCCTAGTGGAGCCACTATTATCACACTCAAAATTTTCAAAATCATGTTTATCCTAAGCCCAAAACCCACACATATAACCTTTCAGAGCTTATTACTTTATAAACCCATTTATTATAAAGTTTTGGACTTCATGTTATAAGCTCCATCACCCATAAAACAGCTGTGTTATATAAACTTGCTGTTATATATATTTCATATCATATATATAACAAAAATCTTCTTAAACCATTGGTAGGAACCCTTGTGCCTTATCGCATATCGCCATCGAGAATTTTTGTTACAAAAATCAAATCCTAAACTTATAAATCATCGATGTGATATGAAGTGGGACCCATTCTCCGCCATGCTTCCCTTCCATTTCATTTTCCATTGAAAATCATTAAACTTAACCTTTTTCTTCCTTTCCGCTTTACCCTTCCACCTTTACCATTTCATTTCTTTTCGTTCCCCGATCACGATCAAAGTGGGGCCCTCATCACATTTCATAGTTCTTACATGTTTGGCATTGGAACGAAACTCTAAATAATGCGATTTCCAATTTTTTGATATCGTATTTCATTTTCCTTACCTTTGTGAGTGCCCACAACATATTTTATTTTAATTGCGATACGGTAAGTTGGCCCCACCTCAGCAGTTCCACCCTCGCTTTACAGTCGTTGTAATAATTTGATATATTGTGAATATCATATAAAATCCATAACACTTAGCGCTTTAAACCTTCCATTGATTCACAAAACTCCACCACATGCCAGTGGGCCACTCTTCCCCACACTTCGAAAATTACAAAAGTTAACACACACAGCTTATAACTAAAAGTTAAAAGTTGTGATCTTCACTGCGGTCTAGTTCCATTTCTTCCCTACCACATCACTTATCCCCCCCCTGCGTGTCGCACTTTGCAGTGTTTAAAATTTATATCCTCCACACTTATAACTAAAGGCTAAGAGTTGCGATCTGCAATGTGGTCTGGTCCCACTTAACCTCCATGTCATTTGTCCTCGATGTCACCTCCCCATCCAATCACATTGACGATCATATTATTTATATACGAAATTGTAAAGGTTGCGAAGTGCGCGGATGCGATGCGCTTCAGAATTGAAATTTGAAAAATTTCAGGTCCGGTATATCAATTTTTCATGTTATTTTGCTTATAAAAAGGTTTTAACACATCAAGAGGATTTTGGGTAATAAAACAACAAAAAGGTCGATGTTGGGAAACAAAAGCATTCAATACTTTGTTTTCATAGCAGATTTGCTAGCATAGCTCTCAGCTCGTCTGTCAGCATATCATCGAATTGAGCTCCACGTCCTAAAATTCCCCACTACATCAACACATTAAAAACATCGTAGTACGGGAAAAGAGAGTTGATTAAACTCAGCAATCAACAAATGCCATGTCATCATTTCCTTAAAAATAGGATGATTGTTTTGTAGTTTCAGTAAGGGAATTTATTCTTTTTCATGATGGATAATGCCATTAGAGCACCTGATCCTTATCTATGTAACGATCCCACTATTAGATAAGTGGAGGAAATAAATGTAAGTAGAGTCCTATTAGGAGATAAATTCTTAAATTGAATAGGTGTCTTTTTATGTTCCAGAAACAGAGTTGTCAGTTATGTTTAGCTATCAGAGTTATGTTTGATGATCTAGCATCCTATGCAATGTAAAAAGCAGTCTATTTATAGAAATAAAATAATATATCAAAAGAGGGGGAGATGTTATGTAAGCGCTACTCTTGTAATCTTTGTCGATGAATAATATACAATTATAGTAACCTGTTTCAGACTTGAGATTCTTATCTGTATTCTTATGTATGTTTATTATATTAGTCTTTTACTTCTCTCCAGTGTTCTAGTTGTATAATCACTTGGAACTCATGATTACAGGCTCCAAATTCCTTTATACACCTTGTCTGTTGTTCTATCATGTTTTATTATTTTTCTTATGTATAATCACTTGTAATTCCTAGTGACATGCTCCAACTTCCTATATGCATATATCTTGTTGTTTTGTCCTTCATCTATGGTTTAATAAGAACAAAATTGCATCATATTCCATGATATAAGTTGACTTGTGACTTAGTTTTCATATTGACTCCATAATCCCAATGGTAGTAAACCCTTTACATATTTCAGCTACACTAAAACAACAACATTCAATCCAATTCAAAGTTAGCCATCTAGTTTCAAGTTTTTCATTGAATATCATTTATCCTTTTGAGAGAGCCCTCTTAGACTGGAAAGGCTAATTTCCAGTTACAAGTTGGTTTGACATAGTTACTCCAAGTTTACCATCGAAGAAGCCCAACAGGACACAATTTGGTGATAACATGTTCATTGATGAAATTTTAGTGTACTTCAAAAAATGAATAAGAACACCGAGAAAAACTCAGAATAGTCCGAAAAACACTTAGAGAACATCAGTTATATCAAAAAGTGATAAAATGTGAATTTTACAAGGATAAAATTCAGTATTTTGGTCATGTGATTTCAAAGGATGGATTAAAAGTAGATCCAGAAAAAATAAAAGAAATAATGAATTGGCCTGTACCCACGGATGTACGAGCCATACGATCCTTTATGGGTATTTCTGGATACTACTGTAGTTTTTTTGAAGGATTTTTAGCATTATCATATCCTATTACTTCATTGCGGAAAAAAAAATAAAGTTTGAATGGACAACAAAGTGTCAAAGTAGTTTTGAGCAATTAAAACTGAAATTAACTACTATCCCCATCTTGAAAATTGTTGATCCAAATAAGGAATTTGTAGTGTGTACAGATGCTTGTGTGGAAGGGTTTGGAGGAGTATTAGTGCAAGAAAATTCAGTAATAGCATACGAGTCAAGAAAATTGAAGAAGCATGAACATAATTATGGTGTGTATGATTTAGAACTGGTTGTTGTTATACATGCATTAAAGATGTGGAGACATTATTTGTTGGGAAAGAAGTTCATATTAATGATAGATCACATAAGCCTAAAATACTTCCTTACTCAACCAGATCTAAATTCTAAACAAGCTATATGGTTAGTTTTCCTTAGTGAGTTTGATATTGAAATCAAACACATTAAAGGAAAGGAAAGTAAAATTTTTGATGCTTTGAGTAGGTATTCTCATCCAATTTTGACCCTTCCAGGAAGTAGTGTGAAATTTGAGATAGAAAAATAGATTCATGAAGTGTTGATACAATATCATTAGTATGTAAAATTTCAAGAGAAATTGCAGAAAACTGAAATTGTGGGATATACCAAAAACCATAAAGGACTGATTAATTATAAACAAAGATTGTATATTCCTAATGTGACATCCTTAAAACAATAAATTTTAGATGAGTATCATAATAGACCTTATGCATGTCATCCTGGTTATAAAATGCTGATTTCAGCATTAAGGAAGATCATGTTTTGGCCAGGTATGAAAAAATACGTAGCTAATTATCTAGCAAGGTGTTTAGAATGTCAGCAGGTAAAAGTGCAACATCAACATCCTCCAAGACTACTGAATCCTCTCCCCTTTACAAAATTGAAGTGTGAAGTGGTTTCCATAGATTTCATTACTAGATTGCCTAGAACAGAGTATCAACATGACTCTATAATGGTGGTTGTAGACATTTTAACTAAGGCAACACACTTTTTACCAACACAATCTACTTTTGGAAAAACTCAAGTAGCCAATGTATTTATGAAAGAAATTGTGAAACTAAATGGAATTCCAAAAGTGATTATATCTGATAGAAATGAAAAATTTACTTCAGCCTTTTGGAAAAATATGTTTGGAGGAATAGGTACCAAATTGAACTTTAGTACTGCTTACCACCCTGAAATAGATGGGAAGACCAAAGGAACCAATCAGATTTTAGAAGACATGATGTGCATGTATGTGATGGACAAACCCACAAGATGGGAATAATTTTTTCAATTGGTAGAATTTTCATATAATAATAGTTATCAAACTTATATTAATATGAGTCATTTTGAAGCCTCAGTTGGAGTCAACCAGAGGATAAGTTGATTCTTGGACCAGATGAACTATAGAAAAGGGAAAGAACTATTAAGAAGATTCAACAAAATATGAAAACAACTCAAGATCAACAAAAGATTTATTCAGAAAAGAAAATTATTCATAGAGAATTCAAAGTGGGATATCATGTTTATTTTAGGATTAAGCCTCACGAAAGTATATTATATGCTGGTAGTTGTGCTAAATTAGCGCCACACTACTATGGACCATTTGAAGTATTAGAAAGAGTGGGGCCAATAGCTCACATATTAGTTGTACCTAGTCATATTAAGGTTCAAAATGTTTTTCATGTTTCCTTATTGAAAAAGTATGTACATGACCCTACTCATGTAATTGATTGGATTGTGATATAGGTGGAAATAGAAGGGGAATTTCTTCCAGATCCCCTTCGTATACTAGCACAGAAAGAAATCCAGCTCTGAAAGGGAACCATAGATAGGGTGAAAGTGCATTGGAGGCACTTTAGACCTGAGGAAGCTACTCAGGAGCAAGAAAATGAGATGACAGAGAAATATCCATCATTTATTGAGAAGTGAACTGATATATTTACAACATCGAGGACAATGTTTTTTTTTAGAGGGGGAATATGTAATATCCCTATTTTTCTGCTTTTATTTGGATAGTTAAGAATCCTAAAGGTTAAGTGGACCTAAAGGAAAGCTATATGTGGACATATTATTTTTAAATTAAATAAATGTGGAATTTAATTATTGTGCAAAGACTAGAGTAAATTGGTGACCAGGATTTTAAGTCCATGAGGATGGAATTAAATGCAAAGACTTTCCCAAAATCTCCAAAAATACTTGGAGAAAAAAATAAAATAAAATAAAAATATTAGATGGGAGATAAGAATCTAATATATACCTTAGTAAAGTGGAAAGTTACTGAGAAGAGGTGAAATAAAACTAGAAAGAGAAAAAAGCTAGTTTTAAAGAGCTTTTGTGGGAAAAAAAAATAAAGCCTTGGCTAAAGGAAAAAAAACATCCTAAATTAAATGGAATTTGTTATGGAAACATGTTGAGGGAAATTCAGCTTAAATAAGCCATTCTTAGGTAGACAAGAGGTTGTCTACACTTTGGAGGAATTGATCTCTACTCGGGGGGATCTGTGGATGAAAGCTCAACGTTGGGTGGCAAATAGCCTTTAATAGAATTGGTATGCACAGTTCTTAAATTCTCTCTTATGATTCTATTATAATGATGATATTTGATTAATATTAAGTGTGATTTAGTTATGAGTTTAACTGAAAACTTTATATCTTGAATTACAAGCATTTGTGATAAGGTATTGTGTTCCTGGAAATAAATTGTCATATGTATTCAACAGAGGTATAGCTATAGCAGGTATGGTAAATTTCGCTGTATAGTTACACAAACTTGAATAAACAGTTGACCAACAAACAAAATCTGTAAACCCAGAGAGAAAGGTTTAAATCTACTACTAGGTCTATGTTAATTCTTTTATTGCAGACATAAAATACATCATTGGGATCAAATATAATTCTAACTATACTAAGAGAAACATCAAAAAGGATAGTAGAAATACATATTTATTTCTGTAAACTAATATTGAAATAGATATGTATCCAGTTGAATGATTTATTACACTTAAATCAAGGAAGTATAAATCTTTACAAATAACATATTTCATATTTAAATTGTACAATTTCCTAATTTAGGAAGCATGCATACATATAGAGGAAATATGTGTATTAAAAAGGAACCATGAAATATTCATACGTATAGATGAAACATGTATATCAAAAGGGAGAGTATGTGAAACTCCTCTGATAGAGGTGAATAGAACAATATAATAAAACTCAAGTAAAATGTCGGTTAGAACTGTCCAAGTCATATTGACTAAAAATCAGTTTTTACTAAAATTAATTCCAGAATGTGCATATACATGATAAATATCAGTAGAGTCACATTACTGAAATATGTACACTTGAATGACCATTCTGGAGGCAGATGAAAATTGTCGTCAAAGCCTTTGATGATAATGTGAAGAAATTGTGAGGAAATTCTGGGGAAAAAAAAATTACATGTAAGTAAACACATAAAATAGTGTTAGACTGACATCAACTATGATAAAATAATGATGAAATGAAATTTTTATAATAAGCAATAGTTCAAATTATACCTGGTTAAATAGCAGAAGGGATTATTCCTGTACAAGAAAATGGCGAGATATTACTTTCATAAAATATATGAAATAAAATAAGTGTGCTACTTACAATCAATTTAAATACATATTGAGATTTATAATTCAACTACGGGATGGAAAAAGTGTACATTGGGTATGGGAAATGGTGAAAAATTGAAAAATCAGGAATAGGAGGTTTGTTCCTATATTGAAAAAATAAAAATTATTCTGAGAAAAGATAACAGTGATAATTCTATTTTATTATGAGAAATTACAATCTAAGTGACACTCAATTTTTTTTATTAAATCATAAATTATTAAATCCGAAATGGGGCAGAGTCTTACCCTATCAGTAGAAATAAGGAAGTTATGAGCTATCTGCAAACCACATTAAAGTCCATAGACAAATGGCTCTCTCTCTGTCCTGAATATATATAACTTGTAGAAGGATATATATATATATATATATATATATATATATATAAAGTAAAGAAAGTAAATAGGGTAATGATAGAATGTATGTAAAAAGTTTCCATAAATAAGAATACCAAAACATTAGTTAATTTATTTGAAATTTAATGAAGCATACCCTCTCTGTTAGGGTAATGACAAATTAAATTGAATTTCTGGAACGATAAACTGATTATTGGAAAACGTTAAACCTTGTATCATTGAAGAGAAAAACGACAATCCCTGAGGTAGATTCGTGTTATACATTGCTAAATAGCTTATCCAAAGAAGTAGGGAAACATGTGTATCGTCCCAAAATTAACTTCATAGAGAGAACGTTAATTAAGTTAAGAAGGAGAATTCGGGAATAAGTCTGAAATTGAATATAAGATACAAGGAACTCCATTGGAAAATAAGGCCGTAAATGAGAAAAAGGTGATTGTATAACAAACAAAAATAAAATTTTCTATTTTACTAACTGAGTGACCTGACCTTTATACAAAAATTATGATGGCATAGTGGGAGTGCATATCAACTTTTCACCATACAATGAAATCGAGATTTGTTAAAAACATTAGAGCCATTATATTTCAATCCAAACCAAAATCATTTCAAATACTGTACTGAGGAGGACTCGAATTAACCATTCAGATAGAAGAAAGGGATACATAAATAGTTTATCAAACTGGGAAACAATAACTAACTATTTCCCTGCAAATCGATTTCGAGGGGAAGGTGGAAATTCATTTAGAAATTATACAAGAGATCGATATCAAAGTTAATCCAAATTTATTTTAAACCCAAGTGAGAAATCAATAATTTGGTAAATGGATTTGGGGATAATTCAGTCCACATTCCAACCGAAAAATGTATAGCAATATAAATCAAAATCTTCGCTCTTCCGAGGAGAAGTAAAAGTAAATTTATGGTAAAAAAATTTGGTGAATGATAAACCTAGGAAATAGAGACTTGGTTAGAATATTAAAATATATAACTTACCGATAGTTGGAGGCTGAATAATACATCTATTGTTTGATGGTGATTTTGTAGGAAGGATTAAAAATACCATCCTTGAAATAACCAAATCAATTGAGTATGAAAACTTAAAACGAGAATGCATGGTATTAAATAAACTCATAGAAGTAACAGAGCTCCATGTATAAATTCTAGGAACAGGAAAAATTAATGATTACAATGGTAATACTCAAAAATTGGAGAACCAAATGCAGAGATAAAGCAGACTTACCAAACTGTAGAGGGTCGAAGGTATGCCGTCAAGGAGGTTGACTTTGAGTCATTTCACCTTGAAGAACTTGCGAAAATAAACCAAAACTCAGAGGGAGTCCTCGGCTAGGGTTGAAAAAAATGACAAATGAATGAACAACGTTGAAAACCTAAATCCTTCTCACATAGACAGAAAATACGAAGAGATCCACACTGTCAAAATGAATGTACATCCACCATACAGTTGGCCTACCATGACGAAGCCCATGTGAAGATCATTACCATAGGTAGGAAAACGTTTATTAGTGTTAAAAACTAAACGATAAGGATTTGTAGGTATGGATGTCGAGTTAATAGAAATCATAGTGAAATTAAATGTGTAGGATATTTCATCCACCAAAACAATAAACTAAAGATTTTTTCAATCATCACAGATATTGTGAGGCTGTAAATTCATATGGTTATGTCAGTGAGGGGGATATTTCATTTACATATTAATTATACATAAGGTTAATGGGAATGGAGATAAGTAAGCATATGTCCCAAATTCTATAAATACTGTTACAAATTGATTTTAATATAGTAGGTGGATTAGTGCATATAATGGAAATAAAGTGTTATCGCTCCATAATTTTGAGGCTAAAGACAAAATCCTGGAGGCAACATCAAAACAACTTCAGACCTAGGATATAGCCCTCCGATACCCTGAGAGGTATCTCTCTATTAGATATAGCTTTGTTAGATTGGGCATTTTAGGCTAGATATTAGATGCATAATTTGGATTTTGAATGGGTTTGGTGGCAAGAGTAAGGGAAATCCATTGGGAAATCGATTCAAAGAGGCTCAAGTGATTAAATGCAAAAATATAAAGCATGAGTGAAGTAGGGAAAATAGGTGCACTACCATGGATATTTCAGACTTTTAAATGGATTATGAAAAGAAGAAATGTAAGCCTAGGTAGAGACTAAGGAGTAGCTAAGAATTCCTCGATCTTTCCTAGGATGTAAAGTTTAGGAGAAACTGAGGATCAATTAAGAATTCCTCAATTTGGCATCAGTAGAAAACATAGACTATTGTAAACACAACCATAATAGGGTGCTTTAGATAACAAATCCTATTATTCACACTTTATATTTTACAATTAGATTTCAAAAACACAAAGAAAGAGAAACAATGGAAAAAAACATAAAAATAGGATAGGAATTCACCATTTCAGACACCACATGAATCCTGAACATCTAGTCTTGTATTAATTTCAAATAGTAACTAGAAATTTAGCGAACAACATTACAGAATGGGACTATTCCTCATTGCAAATTCACCCCCCCCCCCACAATACTTTGAACAGTGAAGTATTTATGCTAATCCTACTGACTAATTACAATCAATGTAGTAACTAATAGTTATTTTCTTGTTAAATACATAACAGAGAAGGAATAACATTATTTGACGTGTGAAAATTCCTAAATTAGCGTACAACCAATTGGAATATCAAATTTTGATTTTCTTCTTAGTTATAATAATAAGAGGGTATGGAGACTCCTAAATATCCTTAGTAGGAATAAAAACACCAGTAATGTGAATGGAGGTCATCTAAATAGCTGGATTCAAGACCCTTATGTGTTTAAAAGGGGATGGAGCATGTAGATTGGGTGAACTTTAACAAAATCAAACAATGCTTGTATGGAAGGAGTGGCATTCATTAAGGGACAACGCAATTCTGGAGGGAGACTCCATGCACAGAAGTAGTGGCTTTAATGAGTGGGGCATAAGGTGAGGAAGCTCACCAAGCATATAATGAAGGGGATGGCAGCCATAGAGGGGATGTTTGGATTATTATTTGTTTATGGTCTGTTATTACTTGTGGCTCTCTTCAACTATTTTTCTAAGATTGTACATCTGTTTAGCACAAGGGTGTTTCCGAGCAGGAATCCCACCTTCATCCTTTGGGGACTTAGACTACCCATTCAGGAGAATTTGTTGAGAATTTTCCACATTCTGGTATTAGGCCAAGCTACAACTTCTTATACAACGTAGATTCTATTTATATTTGTGATGAGTTGCAGGGTGAAGCAGTGGAGGGTTTCTTTGGACAATTTTTGAGCTGATGTTTCAGTGGAGGAAGGTTTCTTTCCATTTAGAGAACAATAATGAAGGTCCCTGTGCTTAATGAAATATTTTGGCATCACCATCTCCTACAACACAGTTTCACTGTCAAACTGCGTTATTTTATTGAGTAGATCCAAAGGAGGGTTTAGTGACACATTTGGGAGGATAGATCTTCATTGGAGGGATCAAACCTTAATTGAGAGAGTCTATTGGAGGAGTTCCATTTAGATCTACATAAGTTTCAGAAACCTCCTCTTATGTGCTTCAGTTGTAGTGATTCTTCAGCCCTAGAGCTCTAGATCACCATCTTATATTTTGTGTATTTCCAGAAACCCTTCCTTGGTTATATAGGAAAAGTGTGTGGGAGCCTAGATCCCCATTTTCAGCCTTGTATGAGCATGGTATCATCAAATCCATATATTTGTATTTTGTAGGTGTAGTATTAGACAATAAAACTGCGTTGCACTTTCTTCAATATTTTTTGTAGCAGTGGATTACATGTTTTAGTGCTTTTTAGGCATTGTAGGCTTCTCTTGCCTAGCTTGAGGGACTTGATCCCAAATATATTGTACTCATTTGTTGCTGGTATACTTAATACCATTGATCTATCTCTGGCTCATATGTTATGTATTGATATTTACTGTTGTTTCTAGCATTTTTTTCTATATTCTTGTCTTTTACTATTTTGGGATATTATAGTGGTATCATAGCATAACCTTGGCTCAACCTATGGATATCAGCCATTATGCTATCAGGAGAGTAACAAGAAGAAGAAAATATCAGAATGATGGAAGGAATGAGATTTGTCTCATCTCTTTTTAGATCTATGAAGGACCTCTCCAAGGAGGTCAAGCAAATGAGAATGGAGAAATGCAATGAGACCTCTAGAGGGTTTCAAGATGAGGAAGGTCCATGCGCTTCCTATCAGCAGAAGAGGAAACTAGTATTTCATAGATCTCCGAAGCATGGAAAATTTTAGGGGCTAATATTCACAGGTGGGCTAATTTTCCATGGTTTTTCCAAAAAAAAGTTTTCCCAATTTCATTTTTTTTCTAAAAAAGATTCGCCGAAATTTTACAATATAAAATTATTTTACCTTAAAAATCGCCAACTTTATATAAAGGCTATATATAACATCATTATAAATTTGAATAATTTTACCAATATATCAAGAAATATTTTATAGTTTTCATATTAGGGATTAGTGACATTCACCAATGTTTTAAACTTCGAGATAATTTTCCATCCTTAAAATTTTCCCTGCTCCAAAGCAATATTCTATGTCCATTTTCTTTGAAGCAGAAGATGAAAGACATAGAGATGGAGGAAACTTAGATCATGAGATTCTAAGTGAGTTTATTGCAGAATATAAGTCTCAATCAAGAGCTTGCAAGGAGAATCTAACTCTCCAACATTTTTTTTGGATTAAATAAGAAAGGATACCTTGCAGCAATAGAAGAATAAAGCACAATAGATTCCTATTGTGTACTTTTTATGGGTCATATACATGCATAGAAAGGGCCTGGAGGAGAAATTTAGATGCATTCTTCCTGCTACATCCAATAGTAGAAAGAGAATTTGTTGAGATTGTAGCACTGCACCTTGAGGGTGAATAAAACATTTGGTGGTTCAGCCATTTGAGTCATGCCAGAGTGATCACTTACGCAAATTTTACTCAAAGTGTGATCGAGAAGTTTGGCTAGAAGAAACCAGAAGAAAAGAAATTTCCACCACCACTTGCTGCAAGGATACTTACATCATGAGAAGGAACACTTGCACCTTTGCAAAGTGATCTTGATCTCTTGACAATTAGAGTCCCATGAATTATTTAGAAGATTCATGAGGAGGAGGATACTTATACCAATGTTGGTGCAGTAGTAGAGGAACAATCATCATCATCACCAGTAGTTGAAGAAGTCATCACACCGATGGGAGGAACCCTTGTAGCAGTACACAATGTTTCCAAGCTAAACAAATGTATGCAAATGTTTCCACCTTATGTTATTTTAGTACATCATATGGGAGGTTGTGGTGACATGCCATTGCATGACCTCAGGTCAAAACACACTAATGATTTGGAGCAGCAGACTATCACTATGTAGAGGACCCTTGAAAAGATCAAGGAGGAGATGTACATTCATCCTAGTGTGTCATTGTTGAGTCATACACAACTCTTAGGGCTAGGGTTTATATTTTTGGAGGATAGGATGAGTATTTTCCTAAACAATCCAATATAGAACTATATGTTCAACATTGAGCATGATCATGAGACAATAGATGCACCATGATGGAGATCAGCAGCGCTATCATTGAGCAGTAATGATGAGTTGTGTTTCCAACTATTATTGGAGCATTCCAATGACCATTCTACATGTGTAGTAGGGGATAGCTAGATGGTTGATGAGATACATATTATCTCTCATTACTATTATGGATCCTTCTTGATGATCACTTCACAACTCAATGAGAGGACTTTTCCTTTAGCATACTTGGATCCTTATGGGTTCAACATGGTCATTGATGAGTGGTATTGATATGGATATCTCCAGGAGATTGCACTTCTACCAAAAGAAAAGGAACTTCTACCACCACTTGCTCCAGGGATAATTACATCAGGAGAAGGAACACTTGCACCTTGAAAAGTGCTCTTGATCTCTTTAAAATTAGAGTCTCATGCATTATTTAGGGGATGTATGAGGAGGTGGAGACTTATACTAGCATTTTTGAAGTAGTAGAGGAATATCCATCATCATCACCAGTATTTGGGGAAGCCGACACACCAGTGGGAGGAACCCTTGTAGCAGTACAAGATGTTTCCAAGCTAAACCAAGGTATGCAAATGTTTCCACTTTATGTTATTTCAGTACATCATATGGAAGGTTGCACGGACATGCCATTGCATGACCTCAGGTCAAAACAAACTGCTGATTTGGAGTAGCAGAATATCACTGTGTAGAGGACCCTCGACGAGATCAAAAAGGAGATGTACATTCATCCTAGTATGTCATTATTGAGCTACACACAACTCTTGGGGTTTGGGTGTATATTTTTGGAGGATAGGATGAGTATTTTCCTAAACAATAAAATGCAGAAATTTATGTTTAGCATTGAGCATGATAATGAGATAACAGATGCACCATGATGGAGATCAACAACACTATCATTAAGAAGCAATGATGAGTTTGGGGGCCAACCATTATTGGAGCATTCCAATGACCATTCTACATGTGTGGCAGGGGATAAGCAGATGGTTGATGAGATACAATCTTATTTCCCATTACTATGATGGATCCTTTTTGATGAGCACTTCACAGCTCAATGATAAGACTTTGTCTTTAGCATACTTGGATCCATATGGGTTCAGCATGGTCATTGATGAGTGGTCTTCATATGGAGATCCTTAGGAGGTTCACTTCAACATCCCATGAAGTGTAGAGATAGTAATATGATTTGGGAGGATGGTATTCTCCATTGGAGGAATATCCATTTGGAGCATGAAAATAGACACTCACCATCGGTTGGATGGGTGATGTTGATGAGTAAGAGGCTGGTGAGCCACTTGCAGATCTATGACATAGGAAAATAGGAGACATGGCTATGCTGGCTACTCTTGAAAGAGTTTGACCATCATGTAACATATCCTATTTTGAAATGTTTATTAGTAGTTGGGACATGGCATGAAATTTTCATTATATGGTAGCAAGGAGTTTGGTTGCATTGGTGTGATGTGAAAATTTTCATGTCAATCATCATGTTTTCACTCCATGGTCTATATGATGGAGATGTGAGGAGGCAGGAAGAGCTATTTTTTCTTTGGTTACTCTTGGGAGAGTATGGGATGATTTTCTCCCATACTTTACATGATGTTACAGGAGTATATGGGGGCACAATCATGGTGCAAAGGGGCTACTCCGTAGTTTTTGAAAATCAGGATATACTTCCACATAGGAAGGAATCTCCCACTTATAGCAGCATTATGGTGGATGACTTTGGCATGTGGCATGTAAAATAATGGTAATATGTTTCATATGGTGGAGGGGGGGGGGGGGGAGGGGGGACGGGGGGGGGGTGCAACTTCTCTAGAGATGACACGTAAGTGTATGGGTGGAGACTGAAACCTTCTATTACGGACTCCTCTTCATGGTTAAAGTTTGAAGGCAATGGGGGGTGCCAAATGCATGGTGATCGTCAGATGGAGAGGGGAGGTGCAGATATGGTGGAAAGGTGAGGGGAGTTTAAAAGGTGGAAGTGATGTGGCAAGGAGTCAAGCCCACCCATAGGTTGCAAATCAACATTTTTAACATATTCTTCAATTCTAACCCTTTCGAACTTGCGAAGTACGATATGCGATTGGGTCGCACCATATCGCAAATCGCACGGGTTAATTATACCGCACACCGCAACATTTATGCTTATCACACATCACAAGGTTTGGGGTTTGCCAAAAATCACAAGGTTTTGGGTTGAGGAAATGCAGTAAGTGCTAAAACCATGAAATGCGATGTGCACTGATGGAAGGTGACATGGCTAGATGAATATGGGGCCCATTCAATACCGCAAATTGTAATATTTATGGAGTGACAAATGAATGTGGAAATGGAATGTTTGCAAACTTGTGATGAAAAAAGGCAAGAGAGGGATCTCACATAGTATCGCATCAAAAACTGGGCTTGAAAATGATTGCAAATGGTAAGTGAAAATGTGATTTTGCGGTGTGATGAAAAGGTAAAGGGTAAATGGGGTAAAGGTTCGCTACAGTAAGGGAAGGTTTATTGTGGTTGAGGTATAGCTGCGGTAGAAACTCTTCGGAAATGCAATTCCATTGAACACCTTTATCTTGTAATGGGGTTTCCAAAACCTTGGAATAACCATCCTTTCCCTTTTTGACCAATAGTTCCTTCTTGAAAATAAATGACAACCATGAAGTATTATTTTCAATATAGAAGATCTGAAAAGAATAGTTAAACACCTTGTGATACTATTGATTACAGCATACTAACAGAGGCTCCAACTGGGGATGGAAGCTACTTTAGGAGGTGTCAAGAACACCATAGACTAGCAGCTTGATCCTTTGAGCTGATCCCAAATTAGCAACTTGATCTGCTACAAAACCTCTGTGGCTAACAATCTTCAAGATGAAATCAACGCTCTTTGAAAAATTAAGTCTAGAACACACTTGAACTAAAAACAAAGCATCACTGTGGGACTAAAACTTAAAAATTCTCATACTACTAAGCTTATTTTCATACCTACCTACCCTAATCCAACTTGGAGATGATATATACACGAAGTGAACTCTTTTTTCCAATGTAACCAATCAAGTAAATGACTACATGATTAATTCTTGTTCACTTTTTTGATTAGGCTGAGAAAACAAAAAGACCAATCCCATATTACTTTCCATTGAATAGAATTTTTCAAACTTTTCCTTAAAATCTACAGCAAATCATTCATGGCATAACATACTCCTCCTTTAAATGATTCTAAGAGGGCAACAAAAGGATCTTGGAGAAATACTCGGTCCCGAGGATTAAAATAACAAGCTTCATCTAGGATTGCTCTTTGTTCCAATTTTTCATGCTCAGGATCCTTATGAAAGGGAATATCTACACATTCTTCATCATCATCTGAGATGGCATCTTCATTGTATACCAATATGCTATCTTAAGCAAACTTGATATGTCTCAACATAGTTGGCTGAATTCTATTTCAAGGCCATCATTTTGATGAACAAAGGCACTTTCTTGCAATAAACCTTCTTGAGAATGTAAAACAACATCAATTTCAATATTTTCTACATCTGTTTCTTCATGAGCAAATGATTCATTACATAAATAAGAAGTAGAACAAATAGGATTAATCTCCTGATCACATAAATATTGAGAGGTTGGTTGCATGCTTAGAATCTGATTAATTTCTTCTTGAGTTAAAGGAGGAGTTAGTCTTTGTTTTCTTTGGATTAAACAAAAATTATTTTCTTGCTCTCGTGAAGATTTATCATGAGATTGAATGTCTTCTTTAGCCTCATACAAAATAACAGATGAACTGTTATTTTTCTCCTAAGAGAGATCTTGTGGATCTACTTTCATTTGTTGATTGCTTTCATCTTCAACTAACTTCTCTTGGTTATCATGACAGTTAACTTGAGAATGAAATCCATAAATTGATTATAAGAGATCCTCATCATGCATATTTCCTGGATCTTCATTAATATTTTCTAGGTATTGTATGATATCCTCAGACTGATCACAACAATTTTCAGCTAATGATAAAGATGGAGAATATTCTTTATAATGCTCATAAAAAAACTTGTGGAAATACTTTAAAGAAAACAAACTACCAGGGTTTAAACCTTCATACCATTCCCTCATCTTCCATTCTAATGTTGCCATGAACATCTTCATGAGGAAATCCTCATGCCATTCAACTTTCCACTTCCATGAATGTATATGAAATTTAATGAGATGTAACAAAGCATCATCAACATTCTCATCTTGAAAAATAGGAAGATTTATTTTCCAATTTACCTAAGACATTTTGTTTGGGAAGCCAAGAATGTGATCTCTATTCATTGGAGCATATATCATTGCAACTGATCCAATTTTGAGCTTGTGGAGTTACCAGTAAATCTCTGTCTCTGGATTTTTCTGCCAATGGAGTCGCATGTGAATGGAAGAAACTTCTGGTATTTTAATTCTATTCACCATCAAGGTCAAAATTGAAACTTGAAGTGCATTACTGGAGATAAATCTTCCCCAGTATGGTCGCCATTATGTTATCGCTCCATAATTTCAAGGTTGAAGACAGAATCCCAGAGGAAACATGAAAAACACTTTGGGCCTAGGATCTAGCACTCCTAGACCCAGAGATGTATCACTCTGTTAGATATAGCTTTGTTAGATTGGGAATTTTAGGCTAGATATTAGATGCAGAGTTTGGATTTTGAATTTTTTTTGTGAGAAGATCAAGGGAAAGCCATTGGGAAATGGAGTCGAAGAGGCTCGAGTGATTAAATGCAAAAATATCAAGAATGAGTGAAGAAGGGAAATATAGGTTCACTACCATGGATCTTTCATACCTTTAAATGGATTATGAAAAGAAGAAATGTAAGGCTAGGTAGAGACTGAGGAGAAGTTAATAATTCCTCGATCTATCATTGGATGTAAATTTCAATAGAAATCGAGCAGTAATTAGGAATTCCTCAATTATTACTTTCAAATAGTCACTGGAAATTCAAGGAACAACAATACAGAATGGGACTATTCCTCATTGCAGATTCCCCCCTAATACTTCGAACAGTGAATTATTTATGCTAATCCTACTGACTGATTACAATCAATGCAATAACTAACAGTTAATTTCTTGTTAACTACATAACAAAGAAGGAATAAAATTATTTGACATGTGTAGATCAAGCAGTAGGAGTTATTAAGGGCATCTCGACATATGGCACTATTTTGATTCCTTTTAAATGCTCAATTCAATTGAAGCTCCAATATTCTTTAAAAATAGAGAAACTATTATAAAACTAATGAGACATGCATAACTAATCAACAAGCTTTATGAAGTGATTACAACAGGGGTGACATGCATAAAACTTCCTCCTACTGCTCAGGATGTTGTTATTAACAAGAACTGCTTTGCCCTTCGAGAGATGGAAAGAATATAGGGACAATGATTTGCATTCAGTGATTGATTCTCCGTGAACATCAAGTGAACACCTCCAGCTGGTTGAAACCTCCTTTTAACATTTTATGATCTTGGAATCGAGCATTTCAATAGTGGCAAGCTCGGGGATTCAAAAATTGCTCAAATCTGTAATTTTATTTTTTGGTCATGGAGAGTTGACCCATCTAAAGGTACGCTTGTTGTAGTCCCTCTTCCATCTTTCAACTCATGAAAAAAAAATGAACTGGAGGTAATTTTTTTCGACCCTGAAGTTAAAAATCACTTACCGCTGTGTTTGGCATGTAAAACTCGAAACCAAATTTCGGAGCATCCAGAAGGTGGTAAGTTGTTTTGGATGGTTGGGGGGGGGGGTGTCCGAACTTTTCTGGAGATGGCATGTAGGTGTATGGGTAGAGATTGAAACCGTCTATTTCAGATCCCCCCTCGCCATGGTTAAATTTTGAACGCAGAGGGGGGTGTGAAATGCATGGATATAATGGAATGGAGAGGGGAGGTGTGAAGATGGTGGAAAATTGCGAGGAGTTTAAAAGGTGGAAGTTACATGGCAAGGAGGCAGGCCCGCCCGTAGGTCAAAAATAGACGTTTTTAACATATTACTTAGTGCTAACCCTTTTGAACTCACGAGGTGCGATATGTGATTGGGTCCCACCCATTTCGCAAATTGCAGGGGATAAGTATACAACACACCACAACATTTTGGCTTATCACACATCGAAAGGTTTGGGGTTTGTTGCACATCGTAAGGTTTGGGGTCGGGGAAATGTGGTAAGTGCTAAAACTGACAAAATGCGATGTGCACTAACAGAAGGTGACATGGCAGGATGAATATGGGGCCCATTCAATACCGTAAATCATAAGATTCTTGGAATGACAATTGAATGTGGCAATGGAATGTTTGCGAACTTGCGATGCGAAAAGGAAAGGAAGGGGTCTCACTTAGTATCACATCGGCGATCGGGTTTGAAAAGGATTGAAAATGGTAAGTGAAAATACAATTTTGTAGTGAGATGAAAAGGTAAAGGGTAAATGGGATAAAGGTCTGTTGCAGTAAGGGAACGTTTATTGTGGTTGAGGTATAGGTATGGTAGAAACTCTTTGGTAATGTAATTCCATTGAACACCTTTATCTTGTAATGGGGTTTCCAAAACCTTGGAATAACCATCCTTTGCCCTTTTTGACCAACAATTTCTTCTTGAATATAAATGACATCCATGAAGTATTATTTTCGATATAGAAGACCTGAAAAGAATAAACAGTCACCTTGTGATACTATAGATTATAGGATACTAACATAAAGGTATAACAATAGGGTTATGAGGATAGGCATATATATATATATATATATATATATATATGAAAAATATCCATGGTATGGTTCAACCCTAGTGGGAAATTCAGATATAATATATGTTGTTAAATATTCCATAGGTACATTATATTCAAAAGTATAGTTACATATATATGTTGAGGTGAATATATATTATACTATACCTTTATTATAATGTGATCATTTATAGTTGAAATTCTCTACATTCATTAAGGGTAAATTTAACATATGTATTATCAGTTAATGATAATTCCCAGGGATAGTATAGGGATTAAATATGTGTAGAGAAGTTGTGAAAAATAAAAATAAAGATTGATTAGGCAAGAAAAGAACTGAGGTAAAATTATTTATTAATAATCTGAAAGGTATTACTCAAATGATAAACATAAAATAAGTAAAGGACAAAAAAGCAGTGTTATTGCCATAAATAGAATTTTTTTTTTTGGGCTAAGTAGAGTTTTTACACTAGACTAGTCTAGGTTAGCCTAGGTTAGCCTAGGTTAGGTTAGGTTAAGCTAGGCTAGGTCAGGCTAGGCTAGGATAAGATAGGGTAGGTTAGGTTAGGATACACTAGAGTAGGCCATTTTATGCTATTCTAGGGTAGGGTAGGATATAGTAGTCTTGGCTATGTAGGCTAGGCTAGGGTAGGCTAGGGTAGGCTAGGCTAGAGTAGGCTAGGCTAGGGTAGGCTAGGCTAGAGTAGGCTAGGCTAGGATAGGTTTGGGTAGGCTTGGATACGCTAAAGTGGACTAAGGTAGCTTAGGTTAGGTTAGGCTAGGCTAGCCTAGAGCAGGCTATAGTAGAGTAGGCTAATCTAGTATAGGCTAGGTTTGGCTAGGTTAGGCTAGAGTAGAATATGCTAGGTTATTCTAGTCAATGCTAGAGTTGGTTAGGCCATGCTAGAGTAGGCTAGGCTAGGTTAGGCTATATTAGGCTAGAGTAGAGTAGTATAGAATAAAGCAGTCTAGGCTAGAGGAAAAGCTAGGCTAGAGTAAGCTAGACTAGACTATAGTATGCTCGGTTAGACTAAACTAGGGTAGGCTTGTTAGGAAATGGTGGGCTACCTTAGAAAAGAGTAGCTTAGGTTAGGAAATAATAGGCTAGGGTAGGAAAATTAGGTTAACCTAGAGTAGACTAGGTTAGGGTAGGTTAGGGTAGTCTAGGGTAGGCTACGATAGAGTAGGATAATCTACATTATGTTAGGATAGGATAGCTGAGAGTAGGCTACGCTAAGCTAGACTAGAGCAATATAGGCTAGAGTAGGCTATAATAGACAAGGGTAGGCTAGCCTAGGATAGCCTAGACTATTGTGGGCTATGCTAGGCTAGATTAGGCTGGGTTAGGTTAGGCTAGAGTAGGCTCTCCTAGGAAATGTTCAGCTAGGCTAGGTGTTAGGTCCCTGTATTACTAGTGTAGTCCCTTATTATTGTTAGTGTAGCCCCCTTATTGTTATTTTTGTACCCGTGTAGTCCCCATATTACTATTATTTTTCCCCATAAAATCCCATGGTTGCTATTGTTGTTCCCTTACATTATTGTTGTTAGGTTGGCTAGGATTAGATTATGACCCCATGGAATCCTACATATAGAAAGGAGGTTTTGTCATTTCAATCATCCAAGAATTGTTAATTTATGTAATTTAAAGGAGGTTTCCCCCTAAAAGAGGCTGATTTATAAGTCCTTGATCTCTCTTTTCTTATATTTTTGTGAGCTAGTTTCATAACATTTGGTATCAGAGCTTTGGATTCTAGGATTTTGTTGCTTCAAACAGGTCATCGTGGAATTTACACTATAGATTTTTTTCTATGAAGGTTTAGAAGCTTTTAAAAAATCAATTTGCAAAGAAATCGTGAGGAACTTCTGTAAAAATTTCAGAACTTGGTTTGCAATACTTTTGTAGATATGATCTGTGGAATTTAGGGTTTTTGAAAACTCCTCAATTTCATCTCAAAGAGGTGAACTTGGGAAAATCGTCATAACTCTCTCTCTGAGCATCGGATTGGAATTATGTAAATAGTAGATGAAATTACACAGACTGTAGTTTCTTGTGTATCAATTTCAAAGCCGAAGGAGGAAATAGTGATATGTGGTACGTTGTACACTTTCGCTCTACTAAACGAATGCATAATTAGGTCATTGTGGGAGATTGGGCATAACTTTATCTTGAATAATCCAAATCAGGTCATACATGTGGCATTGCAAAGAAGATTTAGAGGGATACTTAAGGATCGAAGATAAAATATTGGGGATCTGAAATTACGGAGACACATTAGTTTCAATATCGAGCTCCTCAAAATCAAGAAAAATGTGTGTATTTTTTTTTTAATTGCATAAGACTTGTTTGAGAAATCAATTGGAAGTGATTCTAAGGACATATTGAAGCATAAATTTGAATATTGGGTTGTAAAATGGCTCCTAAAAAGAATTCAACACCCATTAAGCCCTCAAAAGGCTCTACTATGACTCATGAAGAGGAAGAAGTGTAACATAATATATCAAAATTAAAATATCAAGTGCAACAAATTTCGCTCTCGCAAAGAGTAACAAAAAATGAAATGGAAGCTAAGATACATGGTTTCAAGAAAGCCATGGAAGCTAACATGGATGGTTTGAAGAATGGAATGGAAGCTAACATGGATAGGGTCAATGCAAAATGAAAGGCAACATGGAAGACATGAAGAATGATATAAAAAAAGACATGGAAGGTTTGACAAAGTTGACACAAGAAACGATTCCTAATGGCAAAAAGGTAGAAGAGGACACTCATGACGAGAACAAAATAAATGTTTATAATTATTTCATAAACTCTAATGTTGGATTGAAGACCCACCATATTCCAAATATCGATATGAGAAAGTTTGATGCCAAGGATGTCGTAACATGGATATTATAGATGGAGCAATATTTTGATCTCCATAATGTGCAAAACACACAAGAGGTACGCATTGTAACTTTATATTTAGAAAATAAGACATTTGTATGGTACCGATGGTTTTTCTTTCATAAAAAAAATTTCACTTGGTCAATTTTTATGGAGGAAATGATAGCACATTATGTGGATACAAAGACCAACACCTTTTTTAGCCAATTGATAAATCTCGAACGAAAGGGTTCAATGGTGGAGCACATTGAGGACTTCCAAAAATTGAATATAAGGGTAATTGATATTCCAAAGGAAAACATGATTGATGTCATCGTAGGGACTTTAAAGGATAACATATGAAGCTAGGCTAGGCTAGGCTAGAGTAAGCTAGTCAAGGCTAGGCTAGCATAGAGTTGGGAAATTTAAGCTAATTTAGGCTAGGCTAGAGTAGGTAATTTTAGAGTAGGCTATGTTAGAGTATGCTATCATATGCTGGGCTAACCTAAGATAGACTAGGCTAGGTTAGGCTTGTGTAGTCTAGACTATGCTAGAGTAGGCTAGCGTATGCTAGGCTAACGTAGGATAAAGTAGGCTAGGCTAGGTTTGAGTAGCCTAAGATATGCTAAAGTAGGTTAGGCTATCTTAGGCTAGAGTGGGCTATGCTATAGTAGCCTAGGATAAGCTAGGCTAGAGTAGGCTAGGTAGTGTAGACAAGGGTAGAGTAGGATAGGATAGTATAGGCTAGGCTAGGTTAAAATAGGCCAAGTTAGGATATGATAGGATAGGATAGGATAGAGTCGACTAATATACGCCATGCTAGGTTAGGCTAACCTAGAGTAGACTAACCTGGATAGGCTAGAGGAAGCTAGGCTAGGATAAGCTACGCTAGACTAGAGTAGGCTTGACCAGTGTAGAGTAGAGTAGGTTAGGCTAGGCTAGAGTAGGCAAGGTTATGTTAGTATAGAGTAGGCTAGGATAGGAAAGTGTAGGCTAGTTTAGGTAATAATAGGTTAGGTTAGGCTAAAGTAGGGTAGGGTACACTAGATTAGGCTAAGGTAGAGTAGACTATGCTAGGCTAGAGTAGTATAATGTAGGATAAGGTAGTAGTAGGATAAGGTAGGGTAGAGTAGGTTAATTTAGGCTAGAGTAGGCTAGAGTACAGTAGGCAAGATTAGTCTAAGCTAGAGTAGTCTAGGCTAAGGTAGGGTAGGTTACGATGTGATACCATAGAGTAGGCTAAGCTAGGCTAGGCTAGAGTAGGATATTATAGAGTCAGGTAGGCTAGTGTAGGCTACGCTAGGCTTGAGTAGGCTAGGTTAGTATAGGGTAGAGTGGGCTAGGTTAGAGTAGGCTAGGTTAGGATAGGCTAGGATAGGCTAGGATAGAGTGCACTAATCTACGCCATGCTAGGTTAGGCTGACTTAGAGTAGACTAAGATAGGCTAGGCTGGAGTACTCGAGGATAGAGGAAGCTAGGCTATAGTAAGCTATGCGAGACTAGAGTAGACTTGACTAGGGTAGGGTAGAGTAGGCTAGGCTATTCTAACCTAGGCTAGATTAGACTATCAATTGTGACTATAGTGGGTGCACAAGTGCAACCAAACACACATTGGATATGCCAATGAGGATTGCGCAGTGAAGGCAAGGCAAGATCAAATTCATATAGGGATCTTCATTAGCAGGGATTGCTCAGTGGAGGTAGGCTGTCAGGAGGCAGTAAATTGGTGAATGCTTACACCAATTTTTGTATAACAGTGCGAGACAATTGTATATTATACTGAGAGCTCTTGGAGTAGAGTTTTGTATGATATTTTTTCATGATCCATTATATATACATAATATATGATAATGGGGTTTTTAGCTTTATGCTTTCTAGGTAAAAACGTCTGTGTTATGTGTGATTGATTTTTCTTCATGTGTTTGCAATTGCCAATTAAATTTACATAGAGATTTAAGTAGAAGGATTCTATATTTAACAGTGGAATATAATTGTTAGATCAGGAGAATCCGGTAATACATAATTGTATTTAAATTTCTACATGGTATCAAAGCTAAGAATATTGCAATATTGAAGTAGTAACTAAGTTTGTTGGTGGAAATAATTCGAATTTGCTGCAAGAATTTCTTGGTGCGACAATCAAGTAAACATCGAAATGGCTTTCAATGGTTTGCGGCTAGAGTATGCACTCAAGGGAAACTTGAACTACGTTGCATGGAAGGACAAGATGGAGGTGGTGCTTGAAGATAATGGCTTGAAGGAGTTCATTGATAGCGATGTTCCTAGGCCCACTTCGACGGATGCTGCATTACTTGACACATGGCAAAATAAAGTAGTGAAGACAAGAAGAATTCTGTTGGAAGGTGTGAGAGATCATATTTTATCAAGCCTTCATGGGAAACCCACTCCATTTTCAATGTGGAAGGGTTTGATAGATCTTTTCCAAAGCAGCAACGACCATAGTAAATTGGCGCTGAAGGATAAACTCAAAAAGATCAAAATGGAGAAGGGTGAAAATATTCCTAAGTATCTCACAAAGTTTTGTCCAATGTAGGGAGGAACTTGGGAGTGTAGGAATCACAGTTGCTGATGATGATTTGTCGAGCTTGGATCTCTTCGGAATTCTTAAGAGTTGGCATAGTTATCAAGACTCTGTCAATGGATGGGAAAAACTGCTGGATTGGGAATGATTGTGGTCGGATCTAGTGCAGGAGGAGTTTAGGCGGAACACCATGGATGGCTCTTCATCAAAGCATGATGATGGAGAGATTGATCTTTGGCTTCCAAAGCAAGGAAAGGGAAGGGGAATAAATTCCACTCAAAATCCGAGGTTAAAGACAAGAAGTTAGATTTTTCCAAGGTGAATTGTTTTCACTATGATGAACATGGGCATCTCGCCACTAACTTCCCATAGAAAAAGAAGAACAGGAAGGTTGCTAGAGCTACAACTAGTGAGGCCCTTGCCTCACAATTTAAACATTATTTCTCTTTGATCGAATGCTTGGTTTCAAGAGCAATGGGATAGGTGTGGTATCTTGATAGTAGTGCTTCCTTCCACATGACGAGAGATAAGGAGCTTTTCAGTGACTTGGAGGAGAAAGATCTCCAAATGCATATAGAGATGGGCGATGATGGACGACATAGTGCTACTGAAATTGGTACCATTACCTTTGAGAGGGAGTCAGGAAAACCATTTCTGCTAAAATATGTTATGCATGTTCCAGGTCTGAAGAAAAACTTGGTCTTAGTCGCGATGTTGGAGGACAGAGGTTATGACATTGTTTTCAGCAATAGAAAAGCTTTCCTGTGACATAAAAAAATCAGTCAAACCAAGAGGATAGGGATTCGAGTCAAGAATCTCTACAAGATGGAGGTAGATGGCTGCGCTGCAATGGTGGGCAAAGAAGAAGAAGTGGTGAGCCTGGATGAGGGCGAATTATGGCACAGGTGATTGGGCCATATTCACCATGGCACCCTGAAAATTTTGCAGCATATTTATACTGGACTTCCCAAGGGTACACTTTTGTAGATAGATCAGTTCAAGGGATGTATTATGGGTAATTTTGTGAATACCAACTTTCATGAAAAGGAAAAACGTGCTTCGATGATCCTGGAGAGATTTCACAAAGACGTGTGTGGACCATTCTCAGTTGCTTCAAAAGAAAAACGCAAGTATTATGTTATTTTTGTTGATGACTATTCTCATAGATGCTAGATCTTCCTCATGTAGAAGAAATATCAAACATTCTCAAATTTCTATGAGTTTAAAGCATTGGTGCAGAAAGAGTCAAGGAAGGCTTTGCGAAGCGATAATGGTGGTGAATACATCTCGAACGAATTCAAATAATTCTATAGAAAATAAGGAATTTGAAGTTAACTCATACCACATCATAACCCACAAAAAAATGGGGTCACAGAGAGGAAGAACAGAATGATCATGGGTGCTACACGAGCTATGCTGCATGATCAGGGCCTACCATTGCACTTGTGGGCAGAAGCATGCAACAATGTGGTTTATGTGTAAAACCGTTGTCCTCATAGATTACTTTGCATGACTACATCTGAAGAATATTTTACTGATAAGAAACCAGATGTTTCTCATTTTAAGATTTTTGGCTCATCTTTTTATGTGCACGTGACCAAGAATGCCAGGAAGAAGCTGGAGCCGACTGCTGAAGTTGGGATATTTTTGGGGTACACAGAAACACCCCATAATTATCGTGTGTATTTTCCAAATAGTAAAATGACGGTGGTGCGATAGGGTATAAAATTCAATGAGGATAAATCCATGAAGTTGTCGCTAGAGAGGGAGCTAGACTTGCATGTAGAGGAGCAACTGCTCGTTCCCAAAGACGAGTCTCTAGATTTGGATCAACCACAGGAGGAGGTTCATGGAGTGGAGGATTCCACTCATGTAGATCCAAACATTAGAACTTGTAGAAGGCATACCACAAAAGCTAAGAGGCTCAAGCTTGATGCAAAACAGAATGTAGGAGATCCTACTTCACAATGCAGACAGAGACAATCTCCTGTCTGATTCACTGGATACATGGATCTCATGAGAAAATGTATTCTGACTGATCCATATTCCTTTTAGGAATCAGTGTAGGAGCCCACATCGGTAGATGTAATGGTGGAGTATGAATCCATTGTCAGAAACAGTGCTTGGGAAATTGTTCCAAGGCCTGTTGATAAATCATTGGTAGGTTCAAGATTCCTATACAAGGTAAAGCAAGCTGCTGATGGGAGTGTTGAGAAGTATAAGGAAATATTTGTGGCTTGGGGCTTCTCATAGATTGAGGGGATTTATTATGAAGAAACATTCACACTTGTTGCATGGTATTTTTCCATAAGGACCATCCTTGCTCTCTCAGCACAAATGGGTTGGCACATTCATCAGATGGATGTGAAGACTACATTCCTTAATGGGATCATTAAGGAAGAAGTGTAAATTGAGAAGCTTGAATGATTTGAGATATTCAACAGTGAGTCTCATGTGTGCAAATTGAAAAGAGCGTTATATGGGCTGAAGCAAGCACCCCATGCTTGTTACACTCGAATCGATAGCTATTTGATTGGACTTGGCTTCACCAAGAGTGAGGCGGATGCAAATCTATACCAGATTTTGGTGGAGGGTAATATTTTAATCATTGTTCTTTATGTTGATGATTTAATACTGACTCGTGATGAGCAACTGATACACTCATGCAAGGAGGACCTTGCAAAGGAGTTTGAGATGAAGGATATGGGCCTCCTTTACTATTTCCTTGGATTGCAAATATGGTAGCGAGAAGGTGAAATTTTTGTATCTCAAGGCAAGTATGTAAGGGAGATACTTGGTAAGTTTCACATGGAGGGATGAAAACCCATGGATACTCCTCTTCCGGGAAATTGGAGGAAAGAGGAAGCTACATCTGGTTGACAGTTGGTGGGTTCGCTCATGTATTTAGTTAATACAAGACCAGACATATGCTATGCGGTGAACCAACTTAGTGAAGCGATGGTTAAGCCTACCAAGCTCTTTTGGAAGGTGGGAAAGCATGTCCTGAGATATATCAGGGTAACATCTGAGTATGGTTTATGGTATATAAATATGGATGAGGTGAAGTTGCATGGATTCACAGATGAAGATTAAGTAGGTAGCCCAACGGATAGAAAGAGCACATCAGGAGTGGTTTTCAGTATCGTATCTACAGTTTTTTCTTCGTACAGTAGGAAACAGAGATTCGTCGCACTTATTTCAGTGGAAGTGGAATACATGGCAGCAACTCAAGTTGCATGTGAGGCTATCTTGATGAGGAAGATCCTCTTCACTTTGTTCAGTTCTCATTTAAATCCTACAGTGATTCATTGTGATAGTCAGAGTTGCATTAAATTCTCGATTAATCATATGTTTCATGTTAGATCTAAGCATATAGATATTCGGTATCATCATATCAGAGATCGTGTGCAGCGGAAGATCATGTTTCTTCATTATATTCCTATAGAAGATCAGGATATAGATCCAAAAAACTTTTATGGTATGCATAAATGAATGTAAAAGAGGGCTTGGTGGAGTCCTTATGTAGGAGGGACAGGTAGTATGCTATGAATCTAGGAATTTGAATGAGCACAAGTATAACTACGTGAGTCATGATCTTCGATTGGAAGTTATAATTCACGCCTTGAAGATGTGCATGCATTATCTTCTTGGAAGTAGGTTTGTGTTAATGAGTGATCACCATTGGTTGAGATATTTGTTTGAATAGTCAAATTTTAATGCCAAACAAGCTAGATGGTTGGCTACCCCTAATGAGTTTGACTTCAGATTAGATACATCAAGCGAAAGGAGAACCAGGTCATAGATGCTCTTAGTATGAAAATACATGTGAATCATATAGTAGCTATGAGTTCTTATGGGATAGATCTACATGATAGAATTTTGTAGGTAGGACAATGAGATGATAGGTTTATGGAGCTCAAACACAAGTTACAACATAGTAAAGTTACATGTATAGGTGATCAGGATGCAGAATATTGCCTCACGAAAGATGGTTTGGTGAGATTTAAGAAGATGGAAGTGAGATCAAGAAGATTATCTTAAGGGAGTTTCACTTCAAGTCATACTCGGGTCACTGAGGATATTATAAAACAATGATAGAGGTAAATAAGTTCTACTATTGGATGAATCTGAAGAAGGAAGTGGCTTATTTCATGGCTAGATGTTTGGATTTTCAGTAGGCAAATGGAAAATTTAAGGATCCATGTTGTCTACTAAAACCTCTTCTAATTTTAGAATGGAAATGGGAGGTTATTTCCATGGAATTCATTGTAGGTATTCTAAGGAAAACGAGGAAACATGATTCTATTATGGTTGTGGTCGACAGGTTGAGAAAGGTGGCTCACTTCATTCCAGTGAAGACTGTGTATTCAGCAAGTGAGGAAGAATAGTGTTTCATCTGGGAGATCACACGATTACATAGTGTTATGAAGACAATTGTGTTGGATAGGGATTCCTAGTTCACTTCCAAGTTTTGGAAGGATTTGTTCGTAGGATTGGGGATAGATTTAAGAATGATTAAAACTTATCATCTGCAAACAGATGGATAGATAAAAAAGGTTAACATGATCTTAGAGGACACACTGAGGATGTGTGTCATGCATTAGAAAATGATATGGGAGGAGTATCTATATTTGGTTGAGTGTTCATACAACAATGGGTATTAGTAGTCATTGAGGATGAGTCCCTTCAAGGCACTATATGGGCAAAGTTGTAATACTCCCATCAATTGGAGTGATTAAGTTAACAGGGTGTTGATTGGATCGGACATGTTGGCAGACATGGAACATGAAATGAAGGTTATAAAGAAGAATGTAAAGGTATAAAAAGATATAAAAAAGAGTTATGAATACCAACACAACTCATTTATGGAGTTTCAGTTTAGGGAGCATGTGTATTTGCGCATCAATCCCAAGAAGAGCTCCTTAAGGATTGTATCATGTGCCAAGTTGGCACCACGATATTGCGGGCCTTTTGAGATCCTTGAGAGGATTGGACCAATGGCCTATTGAATTAAACTGCATCCAATAGTGAAAGTCCATGATTTGTTTCATGTTGCATTACTAAAAAGGTATATTAAGGATGTTAAGCATGTTATTGATTGGTCTGTATTGTAGGTGGAGCAAGAAGGAGAATTCCAACCGAAACCTCAGTTCATATTGCAGTGGAAGCAAATCATAGTCAGGAACATAACCATCGAGAAAGTTAAAGTGTATTGGAAGAACTTTGGGCTTGATGAAGCTACATATGAGATGGCAGATTAGATGCAGACTATGTATTCTTCATTATTTTCCGCTTGAGGAAAAGTAGTTTTGGTATGATGTTTGGTATATGTTCGGCATATGTTTTGGTGATGTTTTTGTATATGTACATGTATATGGATGTAAATTCTTCCATGAACTAATTTATAAAGATAAAATAAGTGGCATGGTTGTTATATGGTCATTTTATCATGGTGTCTTTCTTTGAGCAGGTCATTCGTTGTAAATACTGCAACAAGCTAACTTATAAAGGTGCATGGGAAGTATGTTTTCTTGTCAGTGGTTTTTTTGAGGTGTAAGTGTGGTATAACACTAAGGAAAATTTTCCCCAAGGGGGAGGGTTCCGTAATATACCTAGGTTAAAATTTCATGTAATCAAAGTTAATAAAGGAAAAAATAAGACCACAGTAGGGACACTTATTCCAAGCTGAATGTTGGGCAAGATATCCTAGTGGGCATCACTAGATGTGTTTATGGCTAAGGAAATTTGAAAATGAAATGGAAAAGACATTACAAGGTAAAAATAATTTTTGGCACATTTATTTATGAAAATAAAGGAAATTAGGAGAAAAGGAAGGTGAAAGGTCACAAATTTCATGTGAGGAGTAAATTGAAGGAAAATAATGGAAAATGAAGAAAATAGAGGCCTCATTGATAAAATTACTTCTGAGGATCAATTGGTACTTTTGGTCAGTGTAACCTTTTGTCAGTTCATTTTTGGAGCTGTCTCTCTCTATTCTCTCCCTCTCTCATACACTTAGATACTAAGAGTTTTCTCTGAGAATTTCAACATAGGGCCAAGAAGGAGAAAGTAAGCAATGGAAGGATAAGGAAAGGAAAGGAAATAAAAAATAAAACAGGGAAGAGCATGATAAAGAATATTCAACTTATAGGTAACATATTCATGTGTGATTTCCTATCCAATTTGGACATGCATGACTTATGCATGTTGGTATTTGGTTCTCTTACTATCGGTGGCATGGTTTTTCTGGGTTTTTACTGTGGTTTTTAGACTTGACTTTCCTTTTTCTAGATAATCATGGTTTCATGGGATTCATCTTGGTTTTGAGCTTTTGAATTACCATATGGTTTTTGGAATCCTGGGTGGATATGGTCTTAGAAAATTCCCAAAGTCCTAGGAATCTGTTAAATGGTTTTGGCAGGATACATGGTAAAGCCTGAAGGTGGTGTCTCAGTTTAGGGCCTACTGATCTGGTGTAGATTGTGGTAACTCTCGAGATATAAGGAGATGGAAAATTCCTCAAGGATAGTGATGGAGTCTGGAGGCATTTAAAGCTCGATTCATATTTTTGATCCTGGCACCAATTTAGGTGTAATCACGATATGGTGAGGGTGGAGGTGGTTTAACCTCTGAGTTCCCTTGGTTGTTTTTGGATTTTTTTATTCATGATATCCTACATTCATTCTTGTAATATGACATGAGGGTGACTGGATGAGGAGATATTTGGCTCAGCCATGTATATGGTCGGGTGATACGTGGATGTCCCAAACCTGGTTGGCTCTTTCTTTTGTTTAATAAATGCTAAGTTCTCTTGATTTTGTACTTGTTCATGTTTGGCTTTAATGTCTATTATATTAGTGTTATTTACATTTTTTTATGCTATTTATAAGCATGGTTATATGACTGGTTTAAGTCATGGTTATTTCATGTACTTACTTGTAATTTTAAAGATAATGGAAGCAAGACCTAATTGATGCCATAAAATTTCAAGGGAGAAGGTAGTGATCCTTCTTGTCATGTCTCATAAGAGTTTTCAATCATTCATTCTCTATCTTGTATCCTAGAACTATCGATTGCATTGATGTCGAGTGCTTAACAAAATGTCATTCCCGGTTGGGGATGGTCAGGCCTAGTCTCGGAGTCACTTTTTGGTTCATTAGCCTTATCATCATGTGTTTTATGGATTCTAGAATCTACGGGAAGTTTTGGGTAGTGATCGAGATTCTGGACTTAAAAAGTGGTGCAAATCCTGGGGACGCAGGCACAAGTTTGAGGAAAAATCTCCCTAGGCGCACCCATGCCCATGCTGTGGAAGCATCTAGAGCCTCCCAAACACACCCTTGTCCATATCAAGTGAGTTTTTGGGGGATTTATTCAATAAAACATAGTGGTACCTATGGATCAATTAGGTGGATGGTTGGGATAACCTTTGGGGGTACTGTAACATGTACAAGATGTTTGTGTTATGGGTTTCCGTTGATTCCACTGCCTTAAAGTCAACAAGGAGGTTGAGTCTTGTAATTTTAGCCCCTCATATCATGTTCACCCCAAGTGAGAAAATCAAAGTGGGTAGATATGGGGGTAGGTTTCGCTACATGGTGGTATTAGAGTAGGTTGCATTGTCTTTGGGTGATATTTGGTACCATAGGGTGGTATCAGAGCATGATTCACCGCTCGAATGGGATGGGTGGTGTGTTCATCATGTATTTATGTTGGTTGTATATATGTTTCTCATACTTATGGTCTATGTAATTTTTGCATCTGCATGGTGTTGATCGTGGTGGCAATGATGTCTCCATGGGAGGGATGTTGGTGTTGTTGTGAAATGTGTTTTCATGAGTGTATGAAAGGCTAAACATGTCATATGCTTACATGTTTTCAACTATGCATTGGTATGGTTGATGTTGTCATGCATGAGGTCATGGTGTGTAGTTGATATGGTCATGCATTGACGGCTGTGCTCTAGTTAGAATGATGTTTATGTGATGATACGCTTATGAATTTTAAGTCTATATGGTGTTATGATAATCTATATACATGTATTACACTGATTGGTTGATCTTGCAGATGATATATCCTCCCCTAATCATGCCAGGGTACATTTGTTTATTGTTATTTGCATTAAGCTGACATGAGATGCCTTGTGGGAAGGAATAGAAGATGACTAGCAAGATGGTAGACAACAAAGATTCTCCCTATGAATATGATGAGCAACATGGTGTTGGGAACTCCTATGAATTAGAAGATACCTTGAGAATTTTGAAGGAATAAATAAGGAGTTGTAAGGGGGACAATGACATAATCATATAGACACGAGAGCAAGGAAAAATTTAATGATAGAAGTTTATCTTAAAGTTTATAAACCTTGACGAATATTACTAGTCCCTAATATACAAATTCTAAAATTTTTTGCTATATTTTTGTAAAAATATTTATATTTCTAATGATTTTATATTAGTCAATATAAAATTTTTGCGATTTTTAAGGTAAAATAATTTTATACTATAAAATGTGTGTGAATCATTTTTATAAAAAATGGAAATTGGATAATATTTTTTTTTGGAAAAAACTTGCAAAATTAGCTCACTTACAAATATTAGTGTTGGAAATATGATTATTATGTCTTAATATGTTTTCCTTAGTGGAAAATATCTGGTAAAAGATGGAGCATGTGTCTTCTTGAGAAGCTTAGTAGTTTGCAGAAGCTCTATCAGAAGAAATGTGTAATGTTCATCAGAAGATTGGTTAATATTCATATTGCAGGGTCTATACATGAGTTTGTAGAGGCGAAGTCACGTATGCCTTTTATGCTCTAAAAAGATGATACCGTGGGTCATTACCATGGTATTAGCCAATAGTATTGAGCTTTGTGTTGTCTATTTTGATTACGTCCAAGAATACCATAAGTAGTTATGTGGTTTTGACTCATGGTATTGGTAAAGGCTAAATCTATATAAGGAGAAGAAGATCATAGTGCAAGGTGTGCATGGGCAAGGGCTGTCACTGAATACTTATCTCTGAATTATATTTTCATGGGATGGAATCTATCTTATTGGTAGATTTGAATCTATGACGCACCCTTGGATACAATGATGGATCAGGATCTCTAGACCTGAAATGACTATGTTCTTGCATATTCTATTGAAGAGATTATTAGATCTGAGATCAAGCGCAAGTTTGCTGAAGTGGAGTGAAGAAATCTAGGTAAGTTTTATAGATCTAAAGCATTCTGTAGAATTAAATATTTATAGATATATAGGCTAGTTTGTCTCAGTAAAAGAACGTATATACACGGCTTTGTCTCTGAAAAGGTGCATATAGAAGTCAGGGTTTTCTGAAGATTATGTCAGAGATTATTATTGTTGTATTTCTATTATCTATCAATGAAGTCTTCATGTAGATCTGGGTTGCTTGAGTACTCTATATGATGCTAACTTGTATTTGTACAAATTTGATCAATGAGTGAGTAGATATGTTAATGATGACTAACTGATTAAGGGTTCTACATACTGAAAATATTTTTTACTGAAAGCCTCAAATCTAGTTCTGAGATTGACCATATTCTGGAATATCATTATTCACATATCTATATGCAAGCTAGTGTGAAGGAAAGCACATATACACGTGAGTTCAGTAAAGCAAAGCAACGTATGAATTTTGAGATAATAAATGTTTAGGGTTGAATTTGATACTACATATTGATTCTGAAATCTGGTTATTACTGTGTTCTAGTTACAGTGACCTCACTATTCTGATTGAATTATTGGGTGAAGTTTATTATTGTTGATTTTTATGAAGAGTTGTGTTAAAGCTGTGTTCTGGTGTGAAAATTGATGAAACATGGTATGTAGTGGTTCTGGGGGTTGAAGCCTTCAATGTGGAAGTAGAAGCTTCCTACCAGTAGAAGCTGGTGTTTTGATCAGGGGGTTGAAGATCCCTTCCAGTAGTGGATGGCAAATGATATCAGGGGGTTGTAGCTCCTTTCCAGTAGCAGCTAGAAAATGAGAGAATGTTTCAACCTTATGTAGGTAGATGTCTACGTACTGATATCTGTATTCATCAGTATAATATTGTAAGAAGTTTTCCATATAATAAATATTGAAGACAGAGACGACATCAGTGGTGGTTTTCTCCCAACTTGGGTTTCCACCTTAAATCTTGGTGTTCATGTGTGATGAATTATTTTTCTGTTACTACACATATTTGCTGCCTAACTAACTATTTCATAACTGATATGCTGAGTTGAAGACTGTTTTCTAAAATTTTTCTAACATTAAAGGTATCTTAATATACACAAGTTTTTTTTAGTATATCCGTGTGGATACGTGAGTTGAGTTCATTAAAGTTGCGTATGGAATTCAGTAAAGAAAAAATTATAATTATCAGTGAGCTCTAAATATTGATTCACCCCCCCTCTTAGTAATTTTCCCAACAATTGGTTTCAGAGCAGGCCCTTTTGAAGAAGCTTAATCGCTACAAGGAAGATTAGCTAACATGAGCAATCAATATGGGACAACATCTATCAGGCCTCCTCTCTTCAATGGAAACTACTTAATCTTCTGGAAGAAAAGGAGAAGATCTTATCTTCAGTCTCTTGGAGCAGATGTATGGCCTATAGTTGAAGGAGTTTATCAATATCCAACTTTAGTTCCAACATATACAACAGTAAGAAAGAACTACGAAACCAATGCAAAGGTGGCCAATGCATTATTGGGAAGTTTGATTGAATTAGAATTTGTTAAATTCATGTAGTTGAATACAAAAAAGGATATATGGGACAAAATCATTCCAAGCTATGAAGGTGATGCCAAGGTAAAAAGTTCTAAGCTCCAAACTCTCATAATTCAAAATGAAAAACTAAGAATGCATAATGAGGAAAGCATTATCAATTTCTTTTTACATCTAGATGATATTGTAAATTGTATGAGAAATTTGGGTGAAACCATCACTGACACTACTCTGGTAGAAAAGGTTTTAAGATCTCTAACTCCAAAATTTGAGTAAAAAATGTCTGCTATTGAAGAGAAGTAGGATCTAAAAACTCTTACTGTTGTTCAACGTCATGGGATTCTCACTGTTTGTGAAATGAGAAAAGGAATGTCTATCTGAAGTCAAATAATTTGTCTTCAGAGCTGCTACAAAAGGAAAAGAGGTAGAAGAACAAGAAGGATTAGGGTATGTTTCAGAAGAGATGAGATAAATTTTGTAAAGAAGCTACAACTTGGTACTGGAAGGTTAAGAGGTAAGCTTCCATTTAAATTTTTTGCTTGTGGAACTTTTGGTCATTATGCTGCTAAATGTCCCCATAAAGATAGTCATGAAAAGGTAAAGGAAGTGTTAAAGGAATAAGAAATGGTTTATCAATAGAAAAATCTATTATATTCATGAAGATAGTGATGGTCAATCAAATAGTGAAGAAGGAGAATCTGATCAAGATATTAGAATACTCATGACTTTTGAAAAAGACGCTAGTGAGGCTAAAGATACGTTTATGGATGCATTAGAAGAAAATTATTTTCTTGAAGAAATAAATCATCTGAAAATATGTTTGGAAGAAAATAAAATTTCCATAGGTAGTCTAAAGAATCAACTTATAGAAAAGGAGAAGAACAATGAGAAATTAGAATGTGAAATATTAAGTCTAAGAAAGGAAATTGAGAAAGTGAAAACATTAAATCTTATATTCTCTAAAGGATATGAAACCTTGGATGAAATTATCAAGGTACAACACTCTCCTCTTATAAAGACAGGTCTTGGATATATTGGAGAATCATCTCAGTTGTCAGCACCAAGCTATCTAAATGTAGCTAAAGCTAGCCTGCAACATTTTGTCTCTTAGAAAAACAAAAAATAAACAACACAGGTAAAGCATGACCACTTTAATACAAGGAAGAACTAGAATAGAAATATCAATCAGTAGGTAAACATAAATAGAAGTTTTTATGATTGCAAACATTTCTTCTTTAATGGACAATGTTTCTCTTGTCATAATTTTGGTCATAAAGATGCTCAATGTGTTGCATACAAAACCATCATGACCAGAGAAGCAAGAAAAAAAAGTAATGAGACTGGAATAAAGAAGAATACTTATAAAAACTTTTCTCCTCTTCAAAATGAAATTGAATGTGCTTATTGGAACAACTTTAGTCATGAATAATCTGAATGTACAGGAAAATTCAACCAAAATAGTATATAACTTCAAATTCCAAGGTATAGAGAAAGAAGGACTTACAGGTTGAAAGCTGTGGCATAGCTTTATTTGTAGAAGGGGAAGAAAATGAATGGTACATTGATAGCAGGTGCTCAAAAAACATGACAGGTGATAGAAAAATCTCCTTTCATACATTTCTCTAGAGAAAGAAAATAATGTTACCTTTGGAAATGACTCTACTGCTTTCATTAAAAGAAAAGGTTCTATTTTTCTAAAAGAAAAGGTGAAAGCTAACAATGTTATGTGTGTGGATGGATTAAATCATAACCTGTTAAGTGTGAGTCAAATGTGTGATCAAGGAAATGAATTTTTCTTTAGTTCAAAAGAATGTGTAGTACATTAACTTGACATAGGAAAAACAGTAATAAAAGGAACTAGAATACCAATGAATCTGTATGTATTGAAAGGTGGCTAAGAACAATTCTACTTGGGTAAATCTTAGAAAAATTGGTTATGGCACAGAAGGTTGGGACATTTAAGCTTCTCTAAAATAAGAAAATCCAGTAGACTCAAATTTGTTCGTGATATTCCCAGCATCACTGTACCTGAAAGTACCATATGCAAATGATGCCAATTCGCTAAGCAAACCAAGGTGCAATTCAATGCTAAAGAAGGATCAACAGGTAAGCCTCTTGAACTTATACATACTGATCTATGTGGTCCTGTAAGGAAAAATTCACCCCATGGAGAACAATACTATATTTTATTTATTTATGACTTCTCTAGAATGTGTTGGATCGATTTTCTGAAACATAAAGGTGAGGTATTTGAAAAATTTAAGATCTTCAAAGATTTTTTTGAAAATGAATTAGACCTAAAATCAAATTTCTTAGATCTAAATGAGGAGGAGAATATATATTATATTAATTATTTGATTTCTGTGAACATCATGGCATAAAAATAAAGTCTTTTTTAGTTGGAACCCCACAACAAAATGGCGTGGCAGAAAGGATGAATAGAACAGTTCAAAAAATGGCTCGGGCTATGTTTGATGAATCTATAACTCCCGATACTTTTTGGGGAGAAGCATCACATACTGCTGTAAATATTCTAAACAGGGCTCATGTTCATGTGAACAGTGATAAAACTCCTTATGAAATTTGGTATGGAAATCTTCCCACCATAAAGCATTTTAGAGTTTTCAGAAGAAAATGTTTTATCTAGAACAATGATGAAAAACATGGTAAGTTTGAACCTAGAGCAGATGAAGAAATATTTCTTGGTTACACTTCTAGAAGTAAAGCATATAAATGTTAAAATAAAAGACTTTATAATATTTTTAAATGTATTGATGTTGTAATTGACGAGTCTCTCTCAACTCCTAAAATGGAAACAACAACAAAAAATGAAGATGATGATGATGTATATTTTCCCTCATCAAATAGCAATAATATAGAAGGTGAACCCAATGAAGTGCTAGAAAAATATCTATCTGAAAAGGATCCATCCAGGTATGTTCAAAAGAATCATCCAGAATCTCAAATTTTGGGAGAAAAGGGATAAGGTTTCTAAAAAATAAGAACTCATGTAGGATTTCCTAGCTATCTACCATTTTTATCGACTATTGAACCACAAAATGTAAATCAAACTAGTAAATATGACTATTGGATTCAAGCCATGAATGAATAAATTGGTCAGATTGAAAATAATCATACCGGGGAATTGGTTCCAAGACCTCATGATAAAAATGTTATTGGAAAAAAATGGATACTCAAAAACAAGTTAAATGAAAATAGAGATGTTATTAGAAATAAAGCTAGAATTGTTTGTAAAGGGTATGCTAAACAAGAAGGTATAGAATTTAAAGAAACATTTTATCCTGTAGCTATACTTGAAGCCATAAGAATTTTTCTTACTTTTTCAAATTTTCAACAATTCAAATTTTATCAAATGGATGTTAAAATCTTCCTTCCTTAATGGTGATCTAGAAGAAGAAGTTTATATTGAACAACCAGAAGGATTCATTTTGGGAAATGATGAAAATCCTGTTTGCAAAATTAAAAAGGCTTTATATGGCCTCAAACAAGCTCCTTGGGCATGGTATTATCATCTTAACAAATATCTTCATCAACAAGGTTTTACAAAGTGATTTGCTGATAGTAAATTATACACAAAAATTGAGAATGATAAAATATTGATTGTAGTTGTATATGTTTATGGCATCATTTTTGGATGTAATGAAGTGTCCATTTGTCAGAAATTTTATTTTTTTATGCAATAATAATTTTAAATGTCTTTATTTTGGGAACTAACATTTTTTCTTGGCTTACAAGTGCAACAAGCAACAAATGGCATATTTTTTTCACAGGAAAAATATCTTAAGAAAATTATGAAGAAGTATGGGATGGAAGACTACAAACCTGTGAGTACTCCAATAGTAACTAGATGTAATCTCAGTTCTCATGATGATTCTCCCACGATGAATCGACCAGAATATAGATCCATGATTGGAAGTCTTATTTATCTAACTGGGACAAGACCAGACATTATGCATGCAGTTGGAATTGTTGGACGATTGCAGGCTAATGCAAAACAATCTCACCTTCAGGCTGTAAAAAGAAAATTAAAATATCTACAAGGGACTCAAAACTTTGTTCTATGGTATCCAAAGAATGCTGATCTCACTTTTCATGCTTACACAAATGCGGATTGGGCTGGAAATGTTGATGATAAAAAAAGCACTAGTGGTGGTTCATTTTATATGGGGCCCCGATTAGTATCTTGGTCCAACAAGAAACAAAGTTCTATTTCCTTATCTATAGCAGAAGTAGAATATGCGGTTGTTGCATCATGTTGCACACAATTCATTTGGATGATGCAGACTCTACAAGACATTCAAATCAAATGTTCACCTCCCATATCCATTTTATTTGATAATATAAGTGCCATTAGTATCTCAAAAAATCCGTTTATGCATTCCAAGATGAAGCACATTCCTATCAAGTATCACTTCCTACGTGAACAAGTGCCGGAACAAAATGTTAAATTGGAGTATGTTCCCTCTAAATAATAAGTTGCTAATATATTTACTAAACCTCTTCCCAGGGAAACATTCAAATATCTCAGACAGAAGTTGGGAGTTATCTTTTCCTCTTTGATCAAATCTGCTTAATTTCAGAAGTTTAAATTTGATACACTGGTTTCATAAAGGTGAATCACGTATATACGTGAGTTTCTGTGCATAAAAAAGTGTATGGGTTTTGCTAACATAAATTCTCTGGGGAAACATTAAGAACAATTGTGGTGTTGATTGGGTAATCTCTGTTGATGTTCCAGTATTAATATTTATGCATCATTCTCTGATATTTATCTCTCTGATGAAGGTGCTTTGATGTATCGGTTGTTGAAGGTGTTCATGATGCGCAAGATTAGGGGGAGCACCTGCCTTGTTGAAAATGATGCATTGTTGGCATTCTGATTGGTTTCTTATATATGGTATCTCTCGTGAGATCTTTTGGTCATGATTATGAAAAGTCATTTTAGTAATTTTATGAAAAGGAAATGTTGATACTCATGATGTAAATTGTTATATTCAGTCATGTAAGGACTTGTTGAAATTTGTAAACCCACTTGGTTGGGTAGTTGAGTCAATTATGTAATTCCACTTGGTTGGATCATTGAATTAAGTACGAGTCCTTGGTTATAGGAAAGGTCATAATAAGTTGATTTATAGAGTCTGAAAAATCTATCTAGAGATTAAACATGACTTTAGGGGGTGCATGGTCAAAATAGTGCCCTTTTCCCTTGATGTCCAAGGGGGAGAGTATTTTGGGTGTTTGAATAATGGTTATATTTAATGTATCTATATGTTGTGGTGATCAAACACCATCATGGTTGCCATCAAGTCCAAAGGGGGATATTGTTGGCAATATGATTCTTATGTCTTAATATGTTGTCCATGATGGCAACTCTCTGGTAAAATATGGAGCATATGTCTTCTGGAGAAGTTCTGTATTTTGTAGAAGGTCTATAAGGAGAAATGTGTAATGTACAACATAATATTGGTTAATATTTGTATTGCAAGTTCTATATGAGGTTTTGTACATGCCAAGTCACGTATACACTCATATAATAATTATCCAAGTCGCGTATGCCTTTTGTGCTCTAAAAATATGATACCAGGGGGTATTACCATGGAATTAGCTAACAATATTCAATGTTGTGTTGTCTATTTCTAAGAATGCCATCGGCAGTTGTGTGGTTTTGAATCATCGTATTGGTAAAGGCTAAATATATATAAGGAGAAGAAGATCATAGTGCAAGGTGTGCATGGGAAAGGGTTGTCACTGAATACTTGTCTCTTAAGTATATATGCATTGGATGAACTCTGTCTTATTGGTAGATCTAAATATATGATGCACCCTTACATACAATGATGGATCAGGATCTCTAGACCTGAAATGTCTATGTTCTTGGATAATCTATTGAAGAGATAATTAGATCTGAGACCTGGCACATGTTTGCTGAAGTGGAGCGAAGAAATATGGGTAAGTTTTATAGATCTGAAAAATTATGTAGAATTAAATATTTACAAATCTATACGCTAGTTCATCTTGGTGAAAGCATGTATGTACGCAAATTTATCTCAGAAAAGGCGTGTATGGAAGTCAGGGTTTTATGAAGCTTATTGCAGAGGTTATTGTTGTTGTATTTCTATTGTCTATCAATGAAGTCTTCATGTAAATATGGGTTGCTTGGATACTGTATATGCTACTAAGTTGAATATGTACAAATATGATCAATGTGTGAATAAATATGTTAATGATGACTGATACATTAAGGGTTTTACATACTGAAAAGATATCTGACTGAAAGCCTTAGATATGGTTCTAAGACTGACCATATTCTGGAATATCAGTATTCACAGATCTATATGCAGGTTGGTGTGAAGGAAAGCGCATATACATGTGGGTTCGATAAATCAAAGTAGCGTATGCTTTCTGAGATAATGAATGTTCAGGGTTGAATTTGATTCTGCATACTAATTCTGAAATCTAGTTATTACTATGTTCTAGTTACAGTGATTTCACTGTTCTAATTGAAGTATTGGGTGAAGTTTATTATTGTTGAGTTTTATGAAGAGTTGTGTTAAATTTGTGTGATCCAGTGTGAAATTTGATAAAACATGGTCTGTATTGGTTCTGAGGGTTTAAGCCTTCAGTGTGGAAGTAGAAGCTTCCTGCTAGTAGAAGCTGGTGTTTTGATCAGGGGTTTGAAGCTCCCTTTCAATAGTGGCTGGTAAAGGAGATCAAGGGGTTGTAGCTCCCTTCCAGTAGCAGTTGGAAAATGAGAGAATATTGCAGCCTTCTGCAGGTAGATTCTTACGTACTAATATGAGTCTACATCTGTACAATATTGTAATCAGTTTTCCATATAATAAATATTGAAGACAGAGACGACAATAGCGGTGGTTTTCTCCCAACTTGGGTTTCCACCTTAAATATTGATGTTCATGTATGATGTTCTTTTGTGATGATATATTATGATATTACTACACATATTTACTGCCTAAATAACTATTGCATAACTAATAAGTTGGGTTAATGACTGTTTTCTGAAAGTTTATATGAAATTAAAGCTATCTCAGTATACACAAGATTCTTTTGGTATATCCATGTGCATACATGAGTTGGGTTCATTAAAGTTGTGTATGGAATTCAATAAAGAAAAAATTATAATTATCAGTGAGCTCTAAATATTGATTCATCCCCCCTCTCAATATTTTTCCCAACAGTTGGTTTCAAAGAAGGTCCTTCTGAAGAAGCTTAATTGCTAGAAGGAACACTAGCTAAGATGAGAAATCAAGATGGGATAGCATCTATCAGGCCTCCTCTCTTCAACAGAAACAACTTAATATTCTGGAAGACAAGGAAAAGATCCTATATTCGGTCTCTTGGAGTAGATGTATGGGCTATAGTTGAAGGAGGTTCTCAATATCCAGCTTCAGTTCTAACAGATACAACAACAAGAAAGAACTATGAAACCAATGCAAAGGTGATCAATGCATTATTGGGAAGTTTGATTGAATCAAAATTTTTTAAAATCATGCAGTTGAATACAACAAAGGAGATATGGGACAAAATCATTCTAAGCTATGAAGGTGATGCCAAGGTAAAAGGTACTGAACTCCAAAATCTCAAAATTCAATATGAAAAAATCATAATGCATAGTGCGGAAAACATTGCCAGTTTCTTTTTACATCTAGATGATATTGTAAATCGTATGAGAAATCTGGGTGAAACCATAACTGACACTACTTTGGTAGAAAAGGTTTTATATATCTAACTTCGAAAATTCGAGTCAAAAGTGTCTGTTATTGAAGAGAAGCAGAATCTACAAACTCTTATTGTTTTTCAACTTCATGGGACTATGACTGCTTGTGAAATGAGAAAAAGAGGTCCATATGAAGTCAAAGAAGTTGTGTTCAGAGCTGCTGCAAAAGGAAAGGAGGTAGAAGAACAAGAAGGATCAAGGTATGTTTCAAAAGAAGATGAGATAATTTTTTTAAAGAAGCTACAACTTGGCACTGGAAGGTTCAGAGGTAAGCTTCCTTTTAAATTTTTTGAATGTGGAAGGGTTTGTCATTATGCTGCTAAATGTATCCATAAAGATAATCATGAAAAGGGAAATGAAATGATTAAAGGAAATAAGAAATGGCTTATCAATAGAAAACACTATTATACTCATGAAGATAGTGATGGTATATCAAATAGTGAAGAAGGAGAATCTAATCAAGATATTAGACTAATGATGGCTTTTGAAAAATACTCTAATGAGGCTAAAGATACTTCTATGGATGCATTAGAAGAAAATGATTTTCTTGAAGAAATAAATCATCTCAAAATACATTTAGAAGAAAACAAAATGTCCATAGATACTCTGAAGAATCAGCTTATAGAAAAGGAGAAGTACAAAGAGAAATTAGAATGTGAAATAATAAGTCTAAGAAAGGAAATTGAGAAAGTGAAAACTTTAAATCTTAGATTTTCTAAAGGATTTGAAACCTTATATGAAATTATCAAGGTACAATGCTCTCCTCTTATAAAGGCAGGTCTTGTATATATTGGAGAATCATCTCAGTCTTCAGCACCAAGCTATCTAATTGTAGCTAAAGCCAACCTGCAACATTCTGTCTCTTAGCAAAAGAACAAAGAAACTACACAGGTAAAGCATGAAAACTTTAATACAAGGAATAACTATAAGAGAAATATCAATCAGCAGGTAAACATAAATAGAAGGTTTCATGATTGTAGAATTTTCTTCTTCAATGGACAATGTTTCTCATGTAATAATTTTGGTCATAACGCTGCTCAATGTGTTGCAGGGAAAATTTTAGGGGCTAATATTTTCAAGTGGGCTAATTTTCTATAAATTTTCCAAAAAAATATTTTCCAATTTCAAGTTTTTCCTAAATATAATTCACCCAAGTTTTATACTATGAAATGATTTTACCTTAAAAATCGCCAATATCTTATATAGACTAATATAATATAATCAAAATTTTAGATATTTTTACAAAAATATCATGAAACATTTTACAATTTTTCTATTATAGAATACTAAGATTTTCCAAGGTTTCTAAACTTTCAAATAGATATCCATCCTTAAAATTTTCCTTGATGTGTTGCGTACAAAACCATCATGACCAGAGAAGCAAGAAAGCAAAGAAATGAGACTGGAGTAAAGAAGAATACTTATCACAACTTTTCTCCTCTTAAAAATGAAGTTGAATGTGCTTATTGCAATAACTTTGGTCATGAAGAATCTGAATGCAGGAGAAAACTTTAGCCAAAAGAGCATATACCTTCAAATTCCAAGGTATGGAGAAAGAAGGACTTACAGGTTGAAAGTTGTGGCATAACTTTATTTGTAGAAGGGGAAGAAAATCAATGGTAAATTGATAGCGGATGCTCAAAACACATGATAGGTGATAAAAATAAACTCCTTTCATACAATGCTCTAGAGAAAGAAAAGAATGTTACCTTTGGAAATGACTCTCCTGCTGTCACTAAAGGAAAAGGTTTTGTTTTTCTAAAAGAAAAGGTGAAAGATAACAATGTTAGGTATGTGGATGGATTAAAGGATAACCTATTAAGTGTGAGTCAAATATGTGATAAAGGAAATGAATTTGTCTTTAGTTCAAAAGAATGTGTAGTACGTGAACTTGACACAGGAAAAACAATAATAAAAGGAACTAGAACACCAAGCAATATTTATGTATTGAAAGGAGGCCAAGAACAATGCCGCTTGGGTAAATCTTCAGAAAATTGGTTATGGCACAGACATTTGGGACATTTAAGCTTCTCTCAAAATAAGAAAATCCAGTAGAATCAAAGTTGTTTGCGATCTTCTCAACATCACTCTACGTGAAAGTACCATATGAAAATCATGCCAATTTGGTAAGAAAACCAGGGTGAAATTCAATGCTAAGGAAGGATCAACAAGTAAGCCTCTTGAACTTATAGATACAGATCTAAGTGGTCCTATAAGGAAAATTCACCCCATGGAGAACAATACTATATTTTATTTATTGATGACTTCTCTTGAATGTGTTGGATTGGTTTACTGAAACATAAAGATGAAGCATTTGAAAAATTTAAGATCTTCAAAGATTTGGTTGAAAATGAATTAGGCATAAAAATTAAATTTATCTGATCTGATCAAGGAGGAGAATATATATCAGATGAGTTCTTTGATTTCTGTGAACATCATGGCATAAAAAGACAGTTTTCTGTAGCTGGAACCCCACAACGAAATGGTGTGGTTGAAAGGATGAATAGAACAGTTCAGAAAATGGCTTGGGCTATGCTTGATGAATCTAGAACTCCCGACATCTTTTGGGGAGAAGCAGCACATTCTACTGTAAATATTCTGAACTAGGCTCATGTTCATGTAAACAATGATAAAAATCCTTACAAACTTTGGTATGGCAATATTCCCACCTTAAAGCATTTTAGAGTTTTCGAAAGTAAATGTTTTATCAAGAAAAATTATGAAAAAAATGGTAAGTTGGAACCTAGAGTAGATGAAGGAATATTTCTTGGTTACTCTTCTAGAAGTAAAGCATATAAATGTTACAATAAAAGAATTCAGAAGATTGTTAAATGTATTGATTTTGTAATTAAGAAGTCTCTCTCAGCTCCTAAAAGGGAAATAACAACAACAAATGAAGATGACGATGATGTGTATTTTCCCTCATCAAATAGAAACAATATAGAAGGTGAACCCAATGAAGTACTAGAATAAGATCTATCTGAAAAGGCTCCATCCAGGTATGTTCAAAAGAATCATCCAGAATCTCAAATTTTGGGAGAAAAGGGATCATGTGTCCAAACAAGAAGAACTCTTTTAGGATCTCCTAGCTCTCTGGCATTGTTGTCCACTATTGAACCACTTAATGTAAATCAAGCTAGTAAATATGAATGTTGGATTTAAGCCATGAATGAAGAACTTGATCATATTGAAAATAATCATACTTGTGAATTGGTTCCAAGACCTCATGATAAAAATTTTATTCAAACAAAATGGATATTCAAAAAAAAGTTAAATGAAAATCGAGATGCTATTAGAAACAAATCTAGACTTGTTTGTAAAAGGTATGCTCAACAATAAGGTATAGACTTTGAAGAAACATTTTCTCCTATAGCTAGACTTTAAGCCATAAGAATGTTTCTTGCTTTTCAAGTTTTCAACAATTTAAATTTTATCAAATTGATGTTAAATTTTCTTTCCTTAATGGTGATCTAGAAGAAGAATTTTATATAGAACAACCAAAAGGATTCATTCTGGGAAATGATGAAAAAATTGTTTGCAAACCTAAAAAGGATTTATATGGTCTCAAACAAGCTCCTCAGTCATGGTACTATCGTCTTGAAAATATCTTCATCAACAAGGTTTTACAAAGGGATCTGCTGATAGTAACTTATACACAAAATTGAGAATGATAAACTATTGATTGTAGTTTTATATGTTGACGACATAATTTTTGGAAGTAATGAAGAGTCCATTAGTCAGAAATTTTCTTCTATTATGCAGTAAGAATTTGAAATGTCTTTCCTTGGGGAACTAAAAATTTTTCTTGGCTTACAAGTGCAAGAAGCAGCAGATGGCATATTTTTATCAGAAGCAAAATATCTTAAGAAAATTCTGAAGAAGTATGGGATGTAACAATGCAAACCTGCGAGTAATCCAATAGCAACTGGATTTAATCTCAGTTCTCATGATGATTCTCCCATAGTGAATCAACCATAATATAGATCCATGATTGGAAGTTTGATTTATCTAACCAGGACAAGACTAGACATTATGTATACAGTTGGGATTGTTGGACGATTACAAGCTAATCCAAAGGAGTCTCACCTTTAGGCTGTAAAAAGAATATTCAAATATCTACAAGGGACTCAAGACTTTGGTCTATCGTATCCAAAGAATGTTGATCTCACTCTTCATGCTTACATAGATGCGGATTGGGCTGGAAATGTTGATGATCAAAAAAGAACTAGTGGTGGTGCATTTTATATGGGGCCCCGATTAGTATCTTAGTTCAACAAGAAAAAAAGTTCTATTGCCTTATCTACAACGAACGCAGAATATGTGGCTACTGCATCATGTTACACACAACTCCTTTGGATGATGTAGACTCTACAAGACATTCAAATGAAATGTTCACCTCCCATATCCATTTTGTGTGATAATATAAGTGCCATTAGTATCTGAAAGAATCTGGTTATGAATTTAAAGAACAAGCACATTCCTATCAAGTATCACTTCCTACATGAACAAGTGCTTGAATAGAAGGTTAAATTGGAGTATGTTTCCTCCAAAGAATAAGTTGCTGATATATTTACTAAACCTCTTCCCAGGGAAGCATTCGAATATCTTAGACAGAAGATGGGAGTTGTCTCTACCTCTCTAATCAAATCTTCTTAATTTCAGAGGTTTAAATTCGATACGCTGGTTTCATAAAGGAGAATGGCGTATATACATGAGTTTTTGTGCATAAAACTGGGTATGGGTTTTGTTGATAGAAATTTTGTGGGTCAGCGTTCAGAACAGTTCTGGTGTTGATTGGGTAATCTCTGTTGATGTTCTAGTATTCATCTTTCTGTATCATTCTCTGATATTTATCTCCTTGATGAATCAGTTGTTGAAGGTGCTTAGGATGCATAAGATTAGGGGGAGCACTTCCCTTGTTCAAAAGGATACATTGTTGACATTCCCATTGGTTTCTGATATATGATATCTCTCTTGAGATTTTTTGGTCCTGATTATGAAAATTGATTTCTGTAATTTGATAAAAAGGGAATGTTGATACTAATGATGTAAATTGTTATATTTATTCATGTAAGGACTTGTTGAAATTTGTAAGCCCACTTGGTTGGGTAGTTGAGTCAATTATGTAATTCCGCTTCATTGGATCATTGATGTAAGTATGAGTCCTTGGTGATAGGAAAGGTCATACTCATTTGAGTTATAGAGTCTGGAAAATTTGTTTGGAGATTCAGCATGACCTTAGGGGGAGCATGGTAAAAATAGTGCCCTTTGCCCTTTATGTCAATGGGGGAGAGTAATTTGGGTGTTTTAATAATTGTTATATTTAATGTATCTATTTGTTGCGGTGATCAAACACCATCATTGTTACCATCAAGTCCAAAGGGGGAGATTGTTGGAAATATGATTCTTATGTCTTAATATGTTTTCCCTAATGGAAAATCTCTGGTAAAATATGGAGCATATGTCTTCTAGAGAAGCTCTGTAGTTTGAAAAAGGTATATGAGAAGAAATGTGTAATTTCCAATAGAATATTGGTTAATATTCATATTTCAGGTTCTATACGCGGTTTTGTACATGCCAAGTCACGTATACACACAGATAAGAATGATCAAAGTCACGTATGCCTTTTGCACTCTGAAAATATGATATTAGGGGGCATTACAATGCTATTAGCCAATAGTATTGAGCGTTGTGTTGTATACTTTGATTCTGTCCAAGAATACCGTCGACAGATGTGTGGTTTTGGCTCATGGTATTGGTAAAGGATAAATCTATATAAGGAGAAGAAGATCATAGTACAACGTGTCCATGGGCAAGGGTTGTCACTGAATACTTCTCTCTGAAGTATATATACATGGGATGAACTTTGTCTTATTGGTAGATATGAATCTATGATGCACCCTTGGATACAATGATGGATCAGGATCTCTAGACCTGAAATGAATATGTTCTTGCATATTCTATTGAAGAGATGATTAGATCTGAGACCTAGAGCATTTTTTTTGAAATACAGTAAAGAAATCTAGGTAAGTTTTAGAGATCTGAAACATTTTGTAGAATTAAATATTTATAGATCTATACACTAGTTTGTCTTGGTAAAAGTGCATATATATGCGGCTTTGTCTCAGAAAGGCATGCATGGAAGTTAGGGTTTATAAAGCTTATTGCAGAGGTTATTGCTGTTGTATTTCTTTTTTATTTCAATGAAGTCTTCATGCAGATCTGAGTTGCTTGAATATTGTATATGCTGCTAAGTTGAATATGTACAAATCTGATCAATGAGTGAAGAAATATGTTAATGATGACTAACTGATTAAGGGTTCTACATACTGAAAATACATCTGACTGAAAGCCTGAGATCTGGTTCTGAGACTGATCATATTATATAACATCAGTATTCATAGATCTATACGCAGTTTGGTGTGAAGGAAATAACGTATACATGCGGGTTCAGTAAAGAAAAGTAGCATATGCAACTTGAGATAATGAATGTTCAGGGTTGAATTTGATTTTGCATGCTGATTATGAAATATAGTTATTACTATGTTCTGGTTATAGTGATCTCACTGTTATGATTGAAGTATTGGGTGAAGTTTATTATTGTTGAGTTTTATGAAGAGCTATGTTAAAGTTGTGTGATCCAGTGTGAAAATTGATGAAACGTGGTCTGCATTGGTTCTGAGGGTTGAAGCCTTCAGTGTGGAAGTAGAAGCTTCCTACCATTAGAAGCTGGTGTTCTGATTAGGGGGTTGAAGATCCCTTCTATTAGTGGCTGGTAAACAAGATCAGGGAGTTGTAGCTCCCTTCCAGTAGCAGCTAGAAAATGAGAGAAGGTTGTAGCTTTCTATATGTACATGCCTCCTTAATGATATGAGTTTGGATCAGTATAATATTTTAAGAAGTTTTCCATATAATAAATATTGAAGACAGAGACGACAACAGCGGTGGTTTTCTCCCAACTTGGGTTTCCACCTTAAATCTTGGTTTTCATGTGTGATGATTTATTATGTTGTTACTGCACATATTTACTACCTATCTAACTATTGCATAACTGATAAGCTAATTTAAAGACTGTTTTATGAAATTTTATCTAAAATTAAAGGTATATCAGTATACACAAGTTTCTTTTGGTATATCCGCATGCATATCCGAGTTGGGTTCATTAAAGTCATTTATGGAATTTAGAAAAGAAAAATTTATAATTATCAATGAGCTCCAAATATTTATTCACCCCCCCTTCTCAGTATTTTTCCCAAAAATTAGCCCCTAAAATTTTCCCTCCACAAGAGAAACAAGACGAAGTCAATGCAACAATAGAACAAGGACCACTTCGGATCAACTATGGAAAAGAGGATGGGACTAACAGGGCATATGGAAATATGTCTCATTGGTGCTCACAGGTTGAATAAATATGGCACGATTAGAGATGGCATATTATTGAACACTTCAGATAGGAGATGTGATAAACACATGCACTATTCTAGCTGTGGTTTTGATAGGCACTATGATTGCCATCATTATCATCCTTATAGGAGGAATGGAAGGGGATATTTTTTGGGTGAGTTTAGGAAAGAATAACCACCTATATTTGATAGATATATGAAGAAATCATAGGAAGAAAAAGAATGGTTTCTTGGCATGAGGAAATTTTTCAGGTTGCATTATTACTCGGAAAACATGAAAGCCACAATAGCTACATTCAGACTCAAAGGTAAAGCATATATTTGGTGGGAATGTGTGAATAATGTTAGTGGTATTGATGAGGAGGAACTGTCTTGGAGTGATTTTGAGAGGCTATTTCATAAGAAGTACTTTCTAGAGAGGTACTATACTACTAGAGCTAATGAATTTTATGAGTTGAAGATGGGTTTCATGATAGATGGTGAGTATACTAGTAGGTTCTTGGAGTTTTTGAGATATGTGCCTTACCTAAAAGAGAATAAGGCCAAGGTTCATATATTCATCAGTGGTCCGTCAGTAGCCTTCAGATATTGGATTGAGTTCGATGAGCATAGATCATTGGAGGAGACCATTGAAAAATTGAAGCATTGTTATGAGCAATCAAAACACAAATTTGAGCCTAAGCATGATTTGAAAGGAAATGAGAAGGCTAAAGGAAGATGTGAACCAAAGAGGGGAAGACCGCAAGATGCAGGTGAGTAAGAAAATGCAGTTCCTTACAATAAGTTGAATACAACTGAGAAGGGACATGGAGAACAACAAACTAGAGGTGATGGTAGAGCAAAGTTGTATTGTTGGATACATGGAGAGCAAAAAACTAGAGGTGATGGTAGAGCATCATTCTAGTGTTGGATATGTGGCAAGGATCATCGTAAGAGGGATTTCCCACAGTATCAGGGTGGTAGAACCCAGATGTATAATGCATAGGTGGCACATACAGTAGGGTATGTTGGTCATATCATTCCTCATATTTATGCAGTTGTGGACAACATGCATGAATACCATTAGGCATCTATCATTGAGATGGAAGGTATGCATTCTGATCAAGTTATTTCTATTTTGATTGATACTAGATCTAATTATAGTTATATTAATCCTAACCTAGTGGATAAGTGTGGTTTGAGAAATGAAGTGCATGTAGAATCTTGGTTGGTACAGTTGGATATGTTCTCCTCCACAGTGTCCCAAGGCTGAGAAAGGAGACTGAAGGAGGTAACCTCAAACCACTTTCGACTTGGTAGTTAGATCTACCAAATTAGAGAGGGCTCTCTCTAAAATTTCATAGTCAACGAAGTGACTGGAGGGAGGAATTGATATTAGGCTAGGTATGAAACTCAGTGAGGGTTTTATTTTTAGGGTTTACTGGATCAGACTCAAAGGTCTAGGGAACTAGGTGAGGGTTCCAAATGTTTCAGTTGTAGGGATATACTGGGGAAACATAGGTTTGTTCAACAACTCTTTTGAGTTTTAATTATGTTATAGGGTATAAATATAGAAAAATAAAAATGATCATAGGGTTTATGATTTCATTTATCAGAGAAAAAAAGACATAAAAGTGAAAACCTCATAAAACCAGAGCATAGAAATTATGAATTATGTTTAACACCTCATGAGACAATCACTGAAAGTATTCTACTAGATTAAGGAAAAGTAGAAATTAAATATAATTATGAAACATAAGAAAAACAATGCTACTAAGGGAATACCACATGAATCCCATAATAATAGCTATAACTATCTTGTATCTCTGCAAAATAGATTGTACACAAGCTCCAAGCCTTTGATTAACTAATGTCCAACCTTGAACCTGGTTGAAAAGAAGCTACATATAGACCCAAAACTACATTCCCCTTTCTTAGGGGTCAAATCCATGAAGATAGGAACAACTTACATCATTTTCTCTAACCAAACCTAAAACTAGGGAGGTTAAGAACAAACTCTCGATTCAACTTTGACTGTCTTTACTAACATTAATGACCATCATAATCACATCAAATTGACATTTAATATCTCTATTAAACTTATTTACATCATGTGAAAAACAAAAAATTACTAATTACATCATCAAAAGTCAACTTTGACTGCTAAAAATAAAAAATTACATTACTAACAGAACCACAATCAGATTTATCAGAAGCATAGTGTGTCTAACAAAAGCGCACCGAGCTACTTGGAAGAGGGGGTTTCCTTGATCCATTATTTGAACTGAAAGTTTTTGAGGATAGCCTAATGTGTATATTAGCCTCTTGAAGCTTCAAGCCTGGAAAAATCATACTCCATGGCACCCAAAATTCAATTTTCCCACAGCTACTCCCAAATGTGCAGCGAAGTGTCTGAAACAATGGCAGAAACATGTTTTTGAGGCGGGTTTTTTATTTTTCCTTCCAATATATGTAGTGACACAGAAAAAAAAGGGACATATATGGCATGTAATCATCAATATATATCCAACCATGCAAGAAATTCCTCTTTTGGAGGTTTTGGGAAGAAGCACAACAAGAGCTTGTTGTGCTTCTGTGTATCACAAAATTGCCAAATTACCTAAAATTTCAAAATTTGACCAAAAATCTTCAAAATTTCTTGTAAATTGTTTCTTTGACTCCTTGGGTGATGAGTTATAAAATAAAGTATGCATCAACAAGTAAGTCTAGGTCTTCTCTCTTCTTTAGCTTCATTAGGGTTTTACTTTTGGCTCTCTTATTTAGGGTTATTTTTCATGTTTTTTACCCTAATTCTACAAATCTGGTTCCTGGTGAAGTAGTGCCTTGCCATGTGTCTCTGAATATTTTTGTTCATGTTGGAATTCTTCAAAAGCATATCCAAGTGTTGATTAACCTTGTCAAGCCAAAATTCCTTGTCTTGTTCAATCTCAGTTGCAATCAAGTCATCAAAATCTTGTTGACCTACGAGAGAAGAAGGTTCACTTTCTTACCCTTTCTGCTTTTATAATTCTGTTTTCCTTGGCCTCTTTGTCTTCATCTACACATATTTATCCTAAATTTGATCAACATAAATCACTGCCTTACCTTTATCATCCTCTACCACCAAATCTGCCTTAGTTTTTCTTGACAAAAGTTGGTTTACCTTAAGCTTCACGTTCTCTTATTGTAGAAATGTTATCATGAAGTTTTCCTTTGAAAGGTTGTCCTTGAGCTCTCTTAATTTTTCTTATTTTTCCTTTATTAACTCCTCAGGTAACTTGTGTGCCTCATGCTCTTCAATGTCATCCTCAAAATGTGCCTACACATCATCATGCAAGGGTGCATCATGCTGGTGTTATGAAGGAGAAAACACTAGTATTTTCCCTCTGCTATAGGTTCTGGTCACCTCTGCCCTAGTTTTCTTTGCAACCTCTATTGTTTTACATAAACAACCAACCTCCTGTTGGTTTTTTGATGCCAATGGTGCACTATGACTACTCGGTCGACTAGTAGTAGGTAAAAGAGAAATTGATTGGTTGAGTGTCTCCCAAGGTAGGTTGATTTATGAAAGCTAATGGAGAACAATGACTTTGACCAAGCCATGGTGAAATAGGTTGGATTGATGATCCTTCCCTTTGATTTGTACCTTCTCTGTCATCTTGCTAAAGCTTCTATACAAATAATGAGGTAGGTTTATAGTTTTGACTGATGTGAAATGTATGAGTAGCCTTATATGATACTGATAAATTCTTGAGAACCTCCCTTCACAAATAAGGTACCTCATGCTCATCTTAATTAATGGAGCATACCTGGAAAGAAATTTTCTAAAGGGAAAGATGTGTTTTGGAGCATATTTTTAGTGTGACGTTAGGAAAAATTTGTAATTCTCAATGTCCAAATCCATCCCTTTAAAACATATTTCTCCATGGTTAGGGATCGCTATGGCTGAAGTTATGGAATCTGATGAGATGGTGAATTCATCACCTGCTATGCTGGCCTTATCTCCCCTAAAACTGGTGGAAAAGAGACTTATTAATTTGGCATGACAACTTGTTTCTTGAATCCTTTCACAAAAACTTGGACATCCGACATCCTCAAAGGCTTTCTCGATGAAAGATGAAGCCATGATTTCTTTGACATGGGATGGTTCATGCCTAGAAATTTGCCCTCCCTTATACTGTTTTTTCTTAGTATCACTGGTTCAAACTTCCATCATTAAAACCCTAGCTAGGTAGAAGGGAAGTGATAGGGTATGAGTATGAACAAAGGGGAAAAATGACTGTGGTATTGAAGGAAATGAATGGAGGGATTAAGGGTTGAGTAAATTTATGGGAAAATTATAAGGGATAGGGAAATATGTTAGGGAGCGTAGGGAACAAGAAATTCCTGAAAATAGTGAGGGGAAGGTGTGAAAATGTGGAAAAACACAGTCCTAGCCTATGAAATTGTCAATGAAGCAGCACAGGCTAGGGTTTGTATGAAAAATAAAAGAAATGAAGGGAATAGGTGAGGGGAATTATTTTGGGGAGTATGTGAGGTAAATGTGAGTGCAGGAGAGTAGGAAAATGAGTGTTTTACCACTAAAATGATACAAATTCACATGGAAATGAAAAGCATAGTGAAACCTTAGGAGAGGAATTTCATTGAAAATTTTGAGAAGATATATGCATATGAAAGAATTCAAATGATACTTACTTTCCCAATAGATGTTTTAAACCTATGAAATGATGAAATAAACCCCTTTTAATGAATTCTTGTCCTCCAATTGAAAATCGTAGCAAGGAAACCAGAAGCGTAGCGTCAGTAGGAAAAAGTTAAGTGTGGGAGAAAATTAAGGTTTTCTAATGGATATTTAAGGTTTCTAAATGATGAGATGAGGCTTGATAATGGAAGAGAGATCAATGAAAGTGGAATGAGAAATTTAAAATTCTTGGTTGGTCTTTTATTAATTGAAAATCAAATTCTAGGTTGTGATGATGGCATGACATCATGTGTCACTTTGAGAAATGAGTTGATATGACTGCATCATGATATTTTCACATCGAGAAATTACCTTTACCTTTATTCATTTTGTCCCTAAGTTGCTAATCCATTTAATGATGACTCAAGTGATAAGCATGCCTCTTTTTTATTTTTATGAGATTATAATGGCTAGTCAAGTGAAACCCTAGACCATGACCTAAATAATGACATGTTAACTGTTTGATGACCCAAGTCACCTGGATAATGACATGACCCATATGAGTGATGAAAACTATGAGTAAGTGAAGGGATTAGCATGACCTAAACAACCACCAATGATAAAATTTTATTTGAAAACTTTTTTGAAACTATAAAATTTGACCTAGGACCCTATCAACTAAATTTGAAAGAGCACATTTGATCACTGGTGACTGACAGACACTAACATGATACATGTAAAAAGAAAAGAGTTCACCATTGGGTAAGAGCTTGTGCATTTGAGTTGAATGGAATGTTTACAATAGTGAACTTGAAAATATTGCCATTGGGATCATATAGTATGCTATTGGGAATTGATTGGCTATACCTTCACATGACCGAACTGGATTTCTTTGACACAACCATTGAGTGCTTGGATGACAATGGGGAAGAGAGAATCTTAGAGGGAAAGAAGAAGCATACATCGGTGAGTGTGGTTATTTTTATGCAGGCTAAGTGAAGTTACCGAAGAAGTTGTGTAATGTTTGAAGTGCATATATCTAGTGACAAGGGTAAAGATGTTGAGGATGCAGAAATATTCCAAACATATCCTATATTGTAGTAGTTTCAGGATGTGTTTCCAGAATAAATTCCAGAGTTACCTCCTCATAGGAAATTATATTTTTCTATTGAGTTAGTACTAGGGGAAACAACAACATCAAAGGAACCTTATAGGATGATCACACCAGAGTTGGTAGAGTTGAAGTTGTAGCTAAAGTAAATTCTTGATAAGGGATAAATTAGGCTAGGTGAGAAAAGTGACAATCAAGAACATGTACCCATTCCAAAGGATTGATGACTTGTTTGATCAGCTGAAGGAAGCCACATTGTTCTCTAAGATTAACTTGAGATCCAAAGTTTCATAGGGTTTTTTAGCTTACTGAATTTAGATAGGAAATCAAAAACCAAATTTAAGCAAAAAAATTGAATACATGACCAATTTAATTTTAGCTGAATTCCAGTCAAAAACTCTCAAAACTATATAATTAGACAACCTTATACTAAATTTTTTTTTCTAGTGTACATAATCATTTACTATTATATTAACTTGGATTACTATAGTCGAATTACTAATGTCTAGTAATTAAGAAAGAATCAAATAGCCTAGAACTACTGATAATCTAGATGACCTAAGTAATACACTATATAATTGGTTAGGTTCCCAAGAGTGGACTGACACTTATCTATGCGAGCAACATAGAATTTTCTTATTCACTAGTAATTTATTGGCTTATGCACTGCTCAAGTGGCTAGATGCCTAACAATGGCTTCACACTTATCTACATGAACAACATAGATTTTCCTCATCCACTACTAATTGGTTGGCTTATGGGCATAGTTGACTAGATTAGGCTTGCATTTTGCATGGATATTACTTTTATGTCTAAGTATGAAGTCTTTTTTAATATCATGAAATATCTAGACATATCAACCAAGTTCAAGAAAAACAAATTGCTAATAAAATGAGATAGGCTATGGTGTATATTAGTATATGATAATTTGAACACAACCACTATGTCCATTAGATTATGGGGAATTGAGACTTACATATTAACAATCATATTAGAACTGATAATGATAATTATTGTGGATCCTGAAAGCAAAGACTTATTTCTTTCAATTATACTTACTTTTCCTATTGGTTGTGACTTTGTAGAGAGTATAAGGTCAAACATGTATTTACTAGTTTAGACTTTTAATTTTGGATTTACCAAGCTCCAAGAGGGATCAATTCTCGTTTCACTCTAAATGAGGTTTCCACATTTAATCCTTCTTGGCCCTTGATAGATGTTGAGTTAAAATGGATCAAAGCTACTTTAGTTATTAATTATAATTATATTTATTTATTTTATTTTATTTATTTTTTTAATTAATTAATTAATTTAACTTTTGTGTAATTTGATTGAGTTGAAATGTTTTTCATAACATAACAAGACATGAAAAAATCTCTTCCATATTAGGTTGGAGAGTGGAATAAATTAAAATGTGACTAGTCTTTCAATAAATGTTCATTTTTTATTATTATCTAAGACAGAGATATGTTATATTAACATAAGTCTAGCATTTATTAGTTTATATATATATTTTTTTTTTTACAATTCATCTATTATATTACATTGAATATAAAAATATTAAAAATTTTAAAATTTTATTTTATTTTTAAAATTAATTTAATTTTTAAATGTTATTATTTGGAAAACATTGACATATATCTTATATTCTATTTTTGATTATTGTATTTTATATTTTTCATGTTTTCTCTCTTACATATATTATATTAATGTAATTACGAACATAGAGGAATCAAATCAAATATCTTTTTGAGTGGAGAACTTGAGGAAATGTTTTCACATGGAGAGATTTGGTTCCTCTCAATTGTTGGTATATGGAGTTAGATGGACCTATGCTAGTTTTGAACAACACACACATAAAATATTTCAACTATAAGAAAAAATAATTATTACTATTATCTCTCTGTTTATACACATACAATTTATGGATATGGTTGCAATATTCATACATGAGTTTTAATTGATTTTTTATTCTTATGTTTTGCATTAAAACCATTTAAAAATAAAATCATTAAAAGTAAATCATACTAAGATAAGTAACAATCTTTATCATAATTTATTTTTCACTATAATTTAAGCAAGTCTTTGGATAAAAAAAATGTATAGGAATAAGATGTAAATAAATGTACCTATCAAGAGTTACCTCGCACCATTAGTTATGTTTGCCTCATCACTTATTAGGAGTAAAACATTAAAGGTGTATATGATTCAATTTTACTATTGAGTATTACTTCTAGCTTGAGTGACATGAATGAGATTCCTTCCAACAATTATTTAATATGGAAATCCAAATTTTTTAATTTTGGCTAATATTAAAATATATTTTTGTAATAGTGTGGAATAACCTCTTGAAGAGTTTTATATAACCCAATCTTTCAGACTAAAATGAGTCCACATCTTTCTTGAGAATATTGATGGGATTCAAAGAGCTAAGATATTATTTCTTTCAATCACATCAATCTTCTCAAGAAATATGGTGTTTCCCTGAAGATGGAATCATTTCATTTTAGTAATCTCAAACTTTTGGTTATATAAAAATCTTCAACACTTTATTCCACACTATTACAAAAAACTATCTCTGTCTGTATGGAATTAAAAATATATTTTGTTTTAAATATTATATACAAACTGAACATAGAATGAATTATATATCATGTAATATCATTAGTATTAGTTTCTATAAACTCCATATTAAGTAGTGAAGAAATTACATATGTTCCTTATACTAAAACTTAATTTTTTATTTTTTTCGATTTAAATTACTTCATATGTCTTTATAAATTTGATGTAAAATTAAAGTGAAATTGCAGTATTTTATTTATGGCGACATTAATTTTTTTGTTATTACTATTTTATTGGTTAATATAAGTACTATTTTATTAATTTTAAATGTAACATTAGGTGACAACATCTCTCCCATATTGGTTTGTAGAGTGCCTTTTATGACAAAGATAATGTAGATTGACATTTTATTTTTTACTGTGGGTAGAGGCTCTCTCCATTCTAGTATGGAAGAGATGTTGTCCTCTTTTGTCTTATCTTTTTATAGAAACAGTTTGAATTAGTCAAATAACATAAAAATAAAAATAAAAGAAAATTTTAAATAACAATAATAATAACATAATTATAAATTAAAACATTTTTACTTTTTAATATAACATAAAAATAAAATAAAATTATAAATAAAATAAAATGAATAACTATGATTAATATGTCTGATATTAATTTTTTGTCATCCATATTGATTATAAAATTGTCTTTCAGATTAATCACATCATTCATAACTGAATGATGGAACTAATCCGAAAGACAATTTCATATCTCTTTTTTTTTTTTTTAATTTGTCTTATTTTATGTATTTCTTTAAAAAAAAATTTTGAAATAAATTATATATTTCTTTCCATTCAATTCTCTTTTTTTTTCCTATAATTCATATTTAAATTTTCAGTTTTGTATTTTTAATTTTTTTTTGCTTTTTAAATTTAAATAATTCTATTTTTTTTTTAATTTTATATTTCAAAATTTATCACTTTTATGTTTTAACACTTAATTTCTTATATTTATATTTATGATTGCATATATAGCGTTTTAACTTTTCTATTTACTGGACCGATTGGGAGATATATATAGATAGCATCATTTATGGGAGATAGAGAGGAAACAAAGAGGGATAGATGGATAATACTCCAACGAAGAGAGAGGAAATGGGTCGTTCTGCACTGTAACAAAGAGTCCCACTGAAATAAAGAAAGAGGAGAGGAAACAGGCTCGGTGTCGATTTCGTCATGTCTGATGATCAACCACACATGTCCTATAATGATGCCACTTCAATGCCTACTGAAATGTATGGTTCAACGAAAGGCCGAGCCAAGCGACGTATCTTTTACTGGCGTATCTTTTGTATTCTTCCCACTGATCAGCCCTTATTTAGAAGGGGCCTACTCGTCTATCCACTGTGGGTTCGGTCTGGCTCAGGGCCTACTCTATCACTGTGGGTTCGGTCCGACCCATTCGAGTTCACGTGCGGATCGAATTTACGAGGAGGAAGCAGATCAAACTTATAAAGAGGAAGTGTAGTGAGCAACAATGGTAGTTGGCATTACAGGGCTTTACATTTATTTGTATGTATATGTAGGATAGTTCAATATGGAAGTTTGTGAGACAGTTGTAAACCAATTTCAATGGATTGTTATTTATCATTGATTTTGTAAACAATTTTGTGGATGAAATTCAGGAGAAATGTTAATCATTTCTTCAAGGAATTTAGCATTGTCTTACAGTTGCTTGTCTTTCTAAAGGGTAATGGTTAGTTGTCTCCACTACGTTAATATATTTGGGTGAATAGGTTTTGGGCTTCTTACATTAATGTTTATTGGGAACTTGCACTTTCCCAATTGTCTTAATGAATTTGAATGATTCCTAAGCAATGATTTAGCTTATAAATGTTTCTAGATCATTTTTGTGACACTATTAAATTAGTAACTCTCTCAACATTGAAAGAAAAGTACGAATGTGTTTCTGTGCAAGTAAATATGAGTTGTTGTGGTCAATATGAAGTAAATATGAGCTTTTGTGGTCAATATCAAGTAAATATGAGTTATTGTGGTCAATATGAAGTAAATATGAGGTTTTGTGGTCAATATCAAGTAAATATGAGTTGTTGTGGTCAATATCAAGTTTATCTCTAAAATTTGTGTCATAATTTGAAAACACAATCTAAGTTACAAAATGCTAAGTCTACAAGGCATACATACTCCACCCCTGTAGTTTTGAACCTCTAGTTTTGGTCATATTTTGGAAACCTAATGCACAATAAATATTTATGTGTTTATTTATGAAATATCGCTTAGTTAATTTATTTAAATTTATTAAATTTTAAATTTAAATTTTATGAAAAAAGAAGGTTGAAGATAAGTTATATGGAGATACAAACCTTTTGTAATTAGACCCATAATTATTTCATATATATATAATAATTAAAATTTGCATTATTATATTTTATATATAACTAGAAATTGCACCACATGTTGCAAAGGAAACGTCGTAAGGTTGTGGTATAAGAAAGAAGAGGTAGTAGGAACTTTCTCGGCTCCAACTGATCCTCTAGAATAAGGGGTGGAGAATTATGCTTACTATACCTTAAATCAATAAATACATATTGGGTAATTGATGTGGAACAACTTCTTTGTTATTAATTGCATGTAAGATGTGTTTTTTCATAATGGATGAGACATTTTAGCCAAAGTACTCAAGACCTCTATATGACAAAATCTGCATGTTTAATGTTTTTGTGCATGAAGGATGCAATTGGTTTTTATGACCAAGGTGGGCAAACTTTACCCTTCCACGAAATTATTTTCTTCGAATGTTGAATTCCTCTAATACTACTCCTTGAACTTTGACTATGCTCTATAGCTAGAATTATTTAATGGAATAAAAACTTATCACTATGACATGTTGTACTTCATAAGAGACTACTAAAAAGCTTATGTATGGTAAATCCACCTTCACGTGTCATTTGAAAATAGAGCATAGAGTTATCTTAATCATCAATTTTATGGATAATAGACTTTTGGGCCCTTTTTAACCCTTCCGGATGATTAATTAATCACAATTCAAATAATTTATATTAATAAATTATTTACAATCATATTTCCATAATTCCTCTTTGAACGATCAATATTCCACTTCTTTGGAACTTTTCACCTCAGTCAGAATAACAAACATCATGAAGACCTAAAAGTAAGAAGAAAAAATCAGCTCATAATCAGGGAATCTAGAAACTTCTTTAAGGATCATGATTCAAGACTTTAGTGCCTTTTAAAGATCATTTATTTTCCCATAAAATAAAAATTAACAATCAAATTTTGTAATGACAATAATGCGAACAAATTCTAAATGTAATAACTCCCTTCCCTAGTGATAATACATTTTTGTTTTGAAACGAAATTATTTTATCGGTCTTTTAAATAATAGATTCCTCCCCAAGAGACCCTTTAGAGATATTTTTTTCCTATTGATTGCAATATGTAAGTGTCATTTGTCTAGTATTTTCTGATTCATTGAATTTAAGTGTAGAGGTAAAGAGACTACTAGACAAAAAAGAATAGAGTGACAATCTCTTATGATTTTCTCATGTGGGCCTTCTTCAATTGATGAGGTAGTAGGAACTTTCTCCTCCAGAATAAGCGATGGAAAATTATGTTGAGTGAACTACTACTCATGTAACTTTGACTCTATCTCGGGTTATAATTCTAAGTTTCTCTTGTTTATGAATAAATTGTCTCTATGTCACTATTGTCTGTCTCTTTTTGAGTGCTTGCTTGAATCCATGAGATAATGCAGCTCATCTGGATTCCAAAATCCCTAAGTACCCCAATTTTTGAAGATTCCTCTTTTGTTTTTAATTCTGCTATTTGGTCCTCCGTAGCCTTGCTTGAATCAGTGAGATAATGTAGCTCATCCAGATTCCAAAATCCTTCAGTAACCCATTTTCTAAAGAGTAATATAAATTATTTACAATCATATTTCCATAATTCCTCTTTGAATGACCAATATTCCACTTCTTTTGAAATTTTCACCTTAGTCAGAATAACAAACATCATGAAGACCCAAAAGTAAGAAGAAAAAATCAGCTCATAATTAGGGAATCTAACGACTTCTTTAAGGATCATAATTCAAGACTTTAGTGTTTTTAAAGATCATTTATTTTCCCATAAAATAAAAAGCAACAATAAAATTTTGTAGTGACAAGTATGTGAACAAATTTTAAATGTAATAACTCCCTTCCTTAGTGGTAATATATTTTTGTTTTGAAATGAAATTATTTTACCGATATTTTAAATAATAGATTCCTCCCCAAGTGACCCTTTAGAGATATTTTTTTTTCAATTGTTTGCAATAGGTAAGTGTATTTTGTCTAGTATTTTTTGAGTCTTTGAATTTAAGGGCAGAGGTAAAGAGACTACTAGACAAGAAAGAATAGAGTGACAATCTCTTTTGATTTTCTCATGTGGGCCTTCTTCAATTGCTGAGGTAGTAGGAACTTTCTCCTCCAGAATAAGCGGTGGAGAATTATGTTGAGTGAACTACTACTCATGTAACTTTGAATCCTCCATACAATTGTAATGTTTCTCTTCCCATAACTCTATCTCGGGTTATAATTCTAGGTTTCTCTTGTTTATGAATGAATTGTCTCTATATCACTATTGTTTGTCTCTTTTTGAGCACTTCCTTGAATCAGTGAGATAATGTAGCTCATTTGGATTTCAAAATCCTTGAGTTACCCATTTTTTGAAGAGTCCTCTTTTGTTTGTAATTCTTCTATTTGGTCCTCCATAGCCTTGCTTGCATTAGTGAGATAATGTATCTCATATGGATTCCAAAATCCTTAAGTAACCCATTTTTTAAAGAGTCCTCTTCTGTTTTTAATTTTTCTATTTGGTCCTCCATAGCCTTCTCAATGTTGTTTCCTTGTAAATAATCATACATTCTTGCTAAGTATCCATTGTCCTGCTTTTCTTCTTCCATATCCTTCAAATCAAATGAATGGAACATGAGATAAGCTTCGTGACATTTTCCAAATTCCAAGATTCTTCTTTGCACTTCTCATGTGTATCAGGGAAAATGGATTCCATACATTCAACTTTATGCATTTTTAGGGCTTGTTGTAAGGTTGGAAGCTTCTCTTCACCATGTCTCCTTTCTTCGGTATCCTTGACTTTGATACAAACAATTGTTACCGACCCCTTTAAAGGTAAATTTTGGAAATTTAAAAAAGATCACATATTTTAAAATTTTTCATTATTAATTTAATTTTATATATATTAAGAAATAATACTCATGAATTATAAAACAATTGTAACATAAATAATATATAAGAAACAAAAACCATGTATTTTTTGAATAACAAAATAGTTGTAACAAAAATAATACATAAAGAAAAACTATGTATATTTGGACGTATGAAAATTTAGATACATTTTATTAAGTAAAATTTTAAAACTTCCATATACTTCAAATCAAATGAATGGAACATGAGATAATATTCATGACATTTTCCAAATTCCAAGATTCTTCATTGCACTTCTCATGTGTATCAAGGAAAATGGATTCCATACATTCAACGTTATGCCTTTTTAGGGCTTATTGTAAGGTTGGAAGCTTCTCTTCACCATGTCTCCTTTCTTCTGTATCCTTTACTTTGATACAAACAATTTTTACCGACCCGTTTAAAAGTAAATTTTGGAAATTTAAAAAAGATCACATATTTTAAAAAATTTCGTTATTAATTTAATTTTATATATATAAAGAAATAATACTCATGAATTATAAAAAAATTGTAACATAAGTAATATATAACAAAAAAAACAATGTATTTTTTGAATAATAAAATAGTTGTAACAAAAATAATACATAACAAGAAAAACTATGTATATTTGGATGTATGAAAATTTAGATACATTTTATTAAGTAAAATTTTAAAACTTCCATATACTTCAAATCAAATGAATGGAACATGAGATAAGCTTCGTGACATTTTCCAAATTCCAAGATTCTTCATTGTACTTCTCATGTGTATCCTTCACTTTGATACAAACAATTGTTACCAACCCCTTTAATGGTAAATTTTGGAAAAAAAAAAAAAAAACACATATTTTAAAAATTTTCATTATTAATTTAATTTTTTATATATTAAGAAATAATACTCATGAATTATAAAAAAATTGTAACATAAATAATATATAACAAAAAAAACCATGTATTTTTGGAATAACAAAATAGTTGTAACAAAAATAATACATAACAAGAAAAACTATGTATATTTGGATGTATGAAAATTTAGATACATTTTATTAAGTAAAATTTTAAAAGAATAATGGTTATAAACATTTAAAAATAATTTTATTAAATAATTAGTTTAGATCAAGAGTTAATATTGATTTAGGCCATCTTAGTTCCCCCTATAAAGAAACTACATTCCAAATGAATACCATGGGTCAATACCATGGGCTGTATTTATAGTTTATCATTTTATGTATTTTACAAAGTTTTTTTATTCATTAAACTAATGTATGTTAAATCTAGTTTTATTAAGTTATTAATTTAAATTTTATTAAAAAAATTTGAGGTTAAAATCTAACAATTTTTTAATAACAACATTTTAACTTAAAAGTCACCAAAACCTAAATTCAATCTAACTTATTAAAAAGAAAAAAACTAACATTATAAAAAACATATATAAAAATATTTACTTGATCTAATGGTCTATAATATTTCAATCGTCTAACATATGATTCAATGGCTCAAACATGGAAATAGTGGGTGCTAGGGGAGTTGTTTTCAAATAGTGACGCCTTACGATGGAATTAAGAAACTTATATAGCTAGCAATTGCACCTAATGTTGCAAAGGAAATGCCGTAAGGAAGATGTTAGAAAGAGATGAACTATAATTAAGTTGATGTGTCGTTATATATATATATATATATATATATATATATATATATATATATATATATATATATCTGTATGTATGTATGTATGTATGTATGTATGTATGTATGTAATAGACATTGCATTTTCATATTTGAAAAGAAAGTTATGGTAGTATTTGTTGAATATATTGTGGATGTGTAAAGCAATATTTTTTGTAAAATATGGAAATGTAAAAATATTGAAATGAATTATTGAAGTTGTTTTTATTTAGTAGGAGTTATAATTATCTTTTGTTAGAATACATAATTATATTTTTGAAATAAGTACAATATGTAATGGAAAGGTTAGTTGATGGCAACTAATTTCTATTATGTGAAATTTTAAGAATGTAAAATGTTTGAAATGTACATTTGAAGAGTGTGCAATTGTTGAAATGTGCATTTCATTTTAGTATTCTACAATAAGATTGTTATTTTTTGTAAAAAATTACAAGTATATTATGAACAAAATGATTGATTCCGAGCTTGTCAAAGAGTTAGGAGATATGCCGAAGTAATAAGCAATCTGGAAAGAGATTTTATTTTTTTTGAAAAAATAGAAGTTTTTTTTTTTTTTTTAAATGTAAATTAACTTGTTGAAATTGACTATAATGAGGTTGTGTGTGAATTCTATCATAAAGAAATTTTATTGAGTGAAATTGAAGATACCTATAATATGGGAAATTGAAAACGTTCAGTCGTAGATGCAGGTTGATCGATGGCATACTGAACACCATTGGAGATTTATTTTGAATTGTAGATGCCTATTTTTGGATTGCCATTCTGCTCTTGTTTTTCGCAATTTATCTCATTCGTGTATGTGGATCATATGTTTTATAGTATATTTTATTTTAAGTAACAATTCTATAGTTGGTCGTAGTCTGTATAGCAGTACGTTTGGATTTGGCACCGACGGGAATATTTTTTGTATGTCCTGTAATGCATGAATTATGGTATCTATTTCTGTGCAGTAGTTTTGTAGCTGTGATATCAGGGATTCCATGTTTTTTGTTTCAAAAAAAATAAAATGTTAGAAGCAAATAGTTAAGAATTATTTCAAGAATGTAATATTTTGAACCATTTATTAATAATGAGTAAAATAGGTTATTTTTTTTAGGTAGAAATGATGTGTGATAAAAATATTTTGGAGTTGACAATATTTGGAAACCTTTAGGAGATGTTATATATGGAATGCAATAGCGATGCAGCTGTGATATATTTGAGTCCATGTATGTTGTTTCAAAAGATAGAAAATGTTACAAGGAAATAGTTAAGAATTATATAAGGAACGTAATATTTTAAACCATGTATTAATAATGAGTAAATTAAGTTATTGTTAATAGGTAGAAATGATATGTGATGAAAATATTGAGTTGATGATATGTGGAAACCTGTAGGAGATGTTAACATATGGAATGGAGTTGGTCGTCTGTAGGAGACATTGAATGGAGAAGTTCTTCTTCTTGTTTTCTGTGAGCAATATTTTTGTTGTCTTTCATTTTCATGAAATGATTGAAAATGAATGCAGGGAAAATTCAGAGATTCTGTAGTGAAGGGACTCTTAAAATTGATGTGAATGTGAGGCCTTGTCGTTCAGTTTTTCCAATGTCTATCATTTCTTTTGGTAGGGTCATACCTTGAGATTTGTGTATTTTTAGTGGAATTTGCGTACGACCGTTTCTTTTTATTGCTGGAATAGGCAAGTGAGTGCAGTTTTTTTCATCCCAAGCATGCCTGATGTATTTTAGAAATTCAATGACGACAATTGTTGGAAGTTGTGGAGGCGAAGTTGATTCTTTGTAGAAGATGGATATGATTTCCCTGAGGGAACCATTAACAAGCCCTGTTGAAACCCAAAGGTTAGACGTCAACATTACTTTTTTCCCTTTGCAGAGGTAGATCATTCGCTCAAGTTGCTCATCGTCTGAAGAGAAGGTAGAATATGTGTTGTTATATTTTGTGATGGATCTTGCAACTGGAGTGTTTAAATATTTTATCATTTTCTTGTTATGATCCAATGTTTGAGAATTTGTCAGAAATAGATGCATAGAATCATGGAAAGGATGTATTTCATCTTCAGAAAAGAAAGAGTCTGTTCATGTGATAAGGATGTTTTAGCCATCAATTTTTGGACTTTCACTTCTAATGTTTTGGAGGATGTTTCTGAAAGTAATTTGAGTACTTTTCTCACCTTTTTGACGAAATATTTTTTCCAATTTGATGACTGTGTTGAATGTGTTCCACAATGTGGTTTCGTGACTTGTGCCTACATATAGTGGTATGTCTTTGATGGGTGGTAATTGGCCGAGATCACTAACTAATATAATGGAACAACCACCAAATGGAAATTTTCTCTCTCATGGAAATGCCTCTTGAAGACGTTCATCAATGTGGCTAAGAAGTTTAGGTCCAATGAAGCTCATTTCATCAATTAGTATGTACCTAATATGCTCAAGTTCTTCTTGGAATTTTGCAACAACATTGCCTTATAATGGTGTAAGATATTTTATTGGAAGGTAGAGGGTAGCATGGATTGTAGATGCTTGTATGTTGAACGCGGCAACACCTGTAGGGGCTAGGAGCATGATCGGTGAAGCTTTCGAGCTAGCAATTATTATGAGAATTTCTATGATACAATTTATAAGAAGGGATTTCCCAGTTCTAGCAGTGCGTTGTATTATCATTCGCAGAGCATGTAAGATATCCTTCTTACTGGAGTGAGTAAAAATAATATTCAGAGCTTTTTTCTGCATTGGAGATAATGAGTTAAGGTACGTCAGAATATCTGTATTTTTTTGAATAATGTGATGGACAGAGTGATTATTGTCAATGAATTATGGCCCTATTTCTTGGAGATGGAATGGGATAGTGGTATGATTAGTTATGTTTGTCATCAAAACCACAAAGCCCAAGCATTTGAAGGTCATTTATGATCAGTTCGTTTGTAGGGTACAACTGAGAGAGTAATTCCCATTCATTTAGGTCCATGGTTTATGGAGGATGGAATTCATGAATAGCTGAGTTATCATTTGCAGGATGATCGATATCAGATAGTGTGGGGTGTAGATGCCAAGGTTCGTATAATGGACGAAATGCTTTCTAGTTTCTGATAAATTCTTCTGCATAATTTCTTATGTCATGGGAGATATGTCGAAATAGTTTGTATAGCATAAGTTCAACTCTACAGAAGTCAGCATAGGAAGATTCTGTTGTGGACGGTATTGAGGAATATCGTGGTATGATACGAAGAATTGCTTGTTCGGGTCTTTGTTTCCATTTTTTTGTCTTACGACGGGCATCATATGACCATGATCTTGCTATTTCTATAGGTGATGTGGATACTAAGGCAGATGGGCGATAAATGTATATATTTATGAGGTGTGGTGATGGAGGAGTGGTGGTGTTTTTTCTGGAAGGCACTTATAGATTTGTTGGCTTACATTTAAAGGGAAGAAGGAGCGACTACACAATGTTAATGGTAATTTATGTATCATATGACAAGTTTCTTGTGTTTTTTTGTCACGATCGACAAGAGTTTTTGCGAGAAAATTTTAGAAATGCAGATGTTGCTCGGTCAACATTAGGTGAAGTGAGTAGAATTCTACGTAGCATGTCATGGAATGTTTTAGATTTCTTTTCTTCTTTGGATGCATATTTCGCAATATATTTATGAATAGCATGGATTGAGATAATTGGTTTACAATCAAAATTTTCACGCCAGAAAGATAGGATGCTAGGGTTATGGTAGAAACACTCGCAGAAACATGTTTTTGAGGTGGGTTTTTTTATTTTTCCTTCCAATATATGTAGTGACACGGAAAAATAGGAACATATATGGCATGCACTCATAAATATATATCTAACCATGAAAAAAATTCCTCATTTGAAGGTGTTGGGAAGAAGCGCAGCAAGAGCTTGTTATGCTTCTATGCATCACAAAATTGCCAAATTACCTAAAATTTCAAAATTTGACCAAAAATCTTCAAAATTGCTTAAAAATTGTTTCTTTGACTCCTTGGGTGATGCTTTAAGCTTCATGTTCTCTTATTGTAGAAATTTTATCATGAAGTTTTCCTTTGAAAATTTGTCCTTAAGCTCTCTTACTTCTGCTTCTTTTTCCTTTATTACCTCCTTAGGTGACTTGTGTGCCTCATTCTCTTCAATTTCATCCTCAAAATGTGCCTACTCATCATCATGCAAGGGTGCATCATGCTGGTGTTATGAAGGAGAAAACACTAGTATTTTCCCTCTGCTATAGGTTTTGGTCACCTCTACCCTAGTTTTCTTTGCAGCCTCTATTGTTTTTCTTGAAGAACCAACCTCTTATGGGTTTGGTGAAGCCAATGGTGCACTATGACTACTCGGTCGACTAGTAGTAGGTAAAAGAGAATTTTATTGGTTGAGTGTCTCCTAAGGTAGGTTGATTTATGAAAGCTAATGGAGAACAATGACTTTGACCAAGCCATGGTGAAATAGGTTGGATCGATGATCCTTCCCTTTGATTTGTACCTTCTCTGTCATCTTGATAAAGCTTCTATACACATAATGAGGTAGGCTTATAGTTTTGACTAATGTGAAATGCATGAGTAGCCTTATATGGTACTGATAAAGTCTTGAGAACCTCCCTTCATAGATAATGTACCTCATGCTCATATTCACTAATGGAGCATACTTGACAAGAAATTTTCTAAAGGGAAAGAGGTATTTTGGAGCATATTTGTAGTGTGACTTGAAGAAAACTTCGTAATTCTCAATGTCCTAATCCATCCCTTTAAAACATATTTCTCCATGGTTAGGGATCCCTATGACTGAAGATATGGAATCTGATGAGATGGTGAATTCATCCCCTGCTATGCTGGCCTTATCCCCCCTAAAACTGGTGGAAAAGAGACTTATTAATTTGGCATGACAACTTGTTTCTTGAATCTTTTCACAAAAACTTGGACAACCGACATCCTCAAAGGCTTTCCTGATGAAAAATGAAGCCATGATTTCTTTGACATGGGATGGTTCATACCTGGAAAATTTACCTCCCTTATAATTTTTCTTCTCAGTATCACTGGTTCAAATTTCCATCATTAAAATCCTAGCTAGGTAAAAGGGAAGGAATAGGGTATGACTATGACCAAAGGGGACAATGACTATGGTATTGAAGTAAATGAATGGAGGGATTAGGGTTTGAGTAAATTTATGGGAAAATTATATGGGATAGTGATATATGTTAGGGAGTGTAGGGAATATGAAATTCTTGAAATAGTGAGGGGAAGGTGTGAAAATGTGGAAAAACACAGTCCTAGCCTATGAAATTTTCAATGAAGCAACATAGGCTAGGGTTTGTAGGAAAAATGGAAGAAATTAAGGGAATAGGTGAGGGGAATTATTTTGGGGATTATGTGAGGTAAATGTGAGTGTAGGAGAGTAGGAAACCAAGTGTTTTACCACTGAAATGATACGAATTCACATGGAAATGAAAAGCATAGTGAAACCCTAGGAGAGGAATTTCATTGAACATTTTGAGAAGATAGATCCATATGAGAAGTGTCAAATGATACTTACTTTCCCAATAGATGTTTTAAACCTATGAAATGATGAAATAAACCCCTTTTAATGACTTCTTGTCCTCCAATTCAAAAGTGTAGCAAGGAAACCAAAAGCGTAGCATCCTTAGGAAAAAGTGCAGTGTGGGAGAAAATTAAGGTTTTCTAATGGATATTTGAGGTTTCTGAATGTTGAGATGAGGCTTGATAATGGAAGAGAGATCAATGAAAGTGGAATGAGCAATTTAAAATTCTTGGTTGGTCTTTTGTTAGTTGAAAATCAATTTTAGGTTGTGATGATGGCATGACATCATGTGTCACTTTGACAAATGAGTTGATATGACTGCAACATGATATTTTCACATGGATAAATTACCTTTACCTTTATTCTTTTTGTCCCTAAGCTGCTAATTCCATTTGATTATGACTTAAGTGATAAGAATGCCTCTTTTTTATTTTTATGAGATTATGATGTCCAGTCAAGTGAAACCCTAGACCATGACCTAAATGATGACATGTTAATTGTTTGATGCCCCAAGTCACCTGGATAATGACATGACCCAGATGAGTGATGAAAACTATGAGTAAGTGAAGGGATTAACATGACCTAGACAACCACCAATGATAAAATTTTATTTGAAAGATTACTTAAAAATATAAAATTTTACCTAGGACCCTATCAATTAAATTTGAAAGAGCACATTTGATCACTGGTGATTGACAGACGCTAACATGATACATGTAAAAAGAAAAGAGTTCACCATTGGGTAAGAGCTTGTGCATTTGAGTTGAATGGAATGTTTACAATAGTGAACTTGAAAATATTGACATTGGGATCATATAGTATGCTATTGGGAATTGATTGGCTATACCTTCACATGACAAAGGTGGATTTCCTTGACACAGCCATTGAATGCTTGGATGGCAATGGGGAAGAGAGAATCTTAGTGGTAAATAAGAAGCCTACATCAGTGAGGATGGTTATTGTTATGCAAGCTAAGTGCAGTTGCAGAAGAGGTTGTGTAATGTTTGAAGTGCATATATCTAGTGACAAGGGTAAAGATGTTGAGGATGTAGGAATATTCCAAACATATCCTGTATTGTAATAGTTTCAGGATGTGTTTCTAGAATAAATTCCAGAGCTACCTCCTCATAGGAAAGTATATTTTTCTATTGAGTTAGTACTATGGGAAACAACAACCTCAAAGGAACCTTATATGATGAGCACACCAGAGTTGGTAGAGTTGAAGTTGCAGCGAAAGTAAATTCTTGATAAGGGATAAATTAGGCAGGTGTATTTCATTAGGGTGAACCAGTGTTGTTCGAGAAGAAGAAGGATGGTACTATCATATTGTGCATTGATTACAGGTAGGTGAACAAAATGAAAATCAAGAACATGTACCCATTCCAAAGGATTGATGACTTGTTTGATCAGCTGAAGGAAGCCACATTGTTCTCTAATATTGACTTGAGATCCAAAGTTTCCTAGGGTTTTTCAGCTTACTTAATTCATATAGGCAATCAAAAACCAAATTTAAGCAACAAAATTGAATATTTGACCAATTTATTTTTATCTGAATTCTAGTCAAAAACTCTCAAAACTATATAATTAGAAAACCATATACTAAAGTTTTTTTTCTAGTGTACATAATCATTTACTATTATATTAACTTGGATTACTATACTCGAATTACTAATGTCTAGTAATTAAGAAAGAATCAAATAGCCTAGAACTACTGATAATCTAGACGACCTAAGTAATGCACTATATAAGTGGTTAGGTTCCCAAGAGTGGAATGACACTTATCTACGCGCGCAACATAGATTTTTCTTATTCACTAATAATTTATTGTCTTATAGACTACTCAAGTGGCTAGGTGCCTAGCAATGGCTTCACACTTATCTACATGAGCAACATATATTTTCCTCATCGACTACTAATTGGTTGGCTTATGGGCATAGTTGACTAGACTAGGCTTGCATTTTGTTATGGATATTACTTTTATGTCTAAGTATGAAGTCTTTTTTAATATCACGACATATGTAGAAAGATCAATGAAGTTGATGAAAAAAAAAATTTCTAATAAATTGAGATAGGATATAGTGTAGATTAGTATGTGATAATTTGAACACAACCACTATGTCCATTAGATTATGGGGAATTGAGACTTACATATTAACAATCATATTAGAACTAATAATGATAATTACTGTGGATCCTGAAAGCGGAGAATTCTTTCTTTCAGTTATAATTACTTTTCATATTGGTTGTGACTTTGTTGTGGGTATAAGGTCAAACATGTATTTAGTAGTTTAGACTTATCTTAATTCTGGATTTACCAAGCTCCAAGAGGGATCAAATCTCTTTTCACTCTAAATGAGGTTTCCACATTTAATCCTTCTTGGCCCTTGATAGATGTTCAGTTAAAATGGATCAAGGCTACTTTAGTTATTAATTATAATTATAATTATCTATTTTATTTTATTTTATTTTTTAATTAATTAATTAATTAATTTAACTTTTGTGTAATTTGATTGATTTAAAATGTTTTGCATAACATAACAAGACATGACAAATTCTCTTCCATATTAGGTTGGAGAGTGCAATAATTTAAAATGTGACTAGACTTTCAATAAATGTTCATTTTTTATTATTATCTAAGACAAAGATATGTTATATTAACATAAGTCTAGCATTTATTAGTTTATTTATTTTTTTTTATTTTACAATTCATCTATTATATTACATTGAATATAAAAATTTTAAAATTTCATTTTATTTTTAAAATTAATTTAATGTTTAAATGTTATTATTTGGAAAACATTGACATATATCTTATATTCTATTTTGGGATATTGTATTTTATATTTTTCATGTTTTCTCTCTTACATATACTATATTAATGTAATTACGAACATAGAGGAATCAAATCAAATATCTTTCTGAGTGGAGAACTTGAGGAAATGTTTTCACATGGAGAGATTTGGTTCCTTTCACTTGTTGGTATATGGAGTTAGATGGACCTATGCTAGTTTTGAACAACACACACATAAAATATTTCAACTATAAGAAAAAATATTATTACTATTGTCTCTCTCTTTATACACGTACAATTTATGGATACGGTTGCAATATTCATATGAGTTTTAATTGATTTTTTATTCTTATGTTTTGCAGTAAAACCATTTAAAAATCATTAAAAGTAAATCATACTAGGATAAGTAAAAATATTTATCATCTTTTATTTTTCACTATAATTTAAGCAAGTCTTTGGATAAAAAAAATGTATAGAAATAAGATGTAAATAAATGTACCTATGAAGAGTTACCTCCCACCTTTAGTAATGTTTGCCTCAACACTTATTAGGAGTAAAACAATAAAGGTGTAGTTTTACTTGTGGTTACTACCTACCGAAATTTATTTAAGACTTTTGAGCAAACAATTAATTTATGTACTTCACTTCTCAATTTATTAGTTCATGTTAAAGTAGGTCTATATGATTCAATTTTATTATTGACGATTACTTCTAGCTTGAGTGACATGAATGAGATTCCTTCCAACAATTATTTAATATGGACATCCAAATTTTTTAATTTTGGCTAATATTAAAATATATTTTTGTAATAGTGTGGAATAACCTCTTGAAGAGTTTTATATAACCCAATCTTTCACACTAAAATGAGTCCACATTTTTCTTGAGAAGATTGATGTGATTCAAAGAGCTAAGATATTATTTATTTCATTCACATCAATCTTCTCAATATATATGGTGTTTCCGTGAAGATGGAATCATTTCATTTTAGTAATCTAAAAGTTTTGGTTATATAAAAATCTTCAACACTTTATTCCACACTATTACAAAAAACTATCTCTGCCCGTATGGAATTAAAAATATTTTTTGTTTTAAATATTATATAGAAACTGAACATAGAATGAATTATATATCATATAATATCATTAGTATTAGTTTCTATAAACTCCATATTAAGTAGTGAAGAAATTACATATGTTCCTTATACTTTTTCTTTTTTTTTAATTTTAATTACTTGATATGTCTTTATAAATTTGATGTAAAATTAAAGTGAAATTGGAGTATTTTATTTATGGCGACATTAATTTTTTTTGTTATTACTATTTTATTATTTAATATAAGTATTATTTTATTAATTTTAAATGAAACATTAGGTGACAACATCTCTCCCATATTGGTTTGTAGAGTGCCTTTTGCAACAAAGATAATGTAGATTGACATTTTGTTTTTTACTGTGGGTAGAGGCTCTCTCCATTCTAGTATGGAAGATATGTTGTCCTTTTTTGTCTTATCTTCTTATAGAAACATTTTAAATTAGTCAAATAAGATAAAAATAAAAATAAAAATAAAAGAAAATTTTAAATAACAACAATAATAATATAATTATAAATTAAAACTTTTTTATTTTTTAATATAACATAAATATAAAATAAAATTATAAATAAAATAAAATGAATAAATATGATAAATATGTTTGATATTATTTTTTTGTTATCCATATTGATTATAAAATTGTCTTTCAGATTAATCACATCATTCATAACTGAATGATGGGACTAATCTGAAAGGCAATTTCATATCTTTTTTTTTTTTTTTTTAATTTGTCTTTTTATGTATTTCTTTAATTTTTTTTGAAATAAATTATATATTTCTTTCCATTCAATTCTCTTTTTTTCCCTATACTTCATATTTAAATTTTCAGTTTTATTTTTTTTTTTATTTTTCTTTTTAAGTTTAAATAATTCTATTTTTTTAATTTTATATTTCAAAATTTATCATTTTTATGTTTTAACACTTAATTTCTTATATTTATATTTATGATTGCATATATAGTGTTTTAACTTTTGTATTGACTGGACCGATTGGGAGATATATATAGATAGCATCATTTATGGGAGATAGAGAGGAAACCGAGAGGGATAGATGGATAACACTCCAACGAAGAGAGAGGAAATGGGTCATTCTGCACTGAAACGAAAAAGCCGCACTGAAATAAAGAAAGAGGAGAGGAAATAGGCTCGGTGTCGGTTCCGTCATGTCCGATTATCAACCACACATGTTCTATAATGATGCCACTTCAGTGCCTATTGAAATGTCTGGTTCAACGAAAGGCCGGGGCAAGTGACGTGTCTTTTACTGGCGTATCTTTTGTATTCTTCCCACTGATTGGCCCCTATTTAGAAGGGCCTACTCGTCTATCCACTGTGGGTTCGTTCTGGCTCAGGGCCTACTCCTCTATCCACTGTGGGTTCGGTCTGACCCATTAGAGTTCACCTGTAGATCAAATTTATAAGAAGGAAGTAGATCAAATTTATAAAGATGAAGTGCAGTGAGCAACAATCGTTAGTTGGGGTTACAGGGCTTTACATTTATTTGTATGTATATGTAGGATAGTTCGATATGGAACTTTGTGAGAAAGTTGTAAACCAATTTTAATGGATTGTTATTTATCATTGATTTTGTAAACAATTTTGTAAATGAAATTCACAAGAAGGGTTAATCATTTCTTCAAGGAATTTAGCATTTTCTTACAGTTATATTTCTAGAGCTTCTTATACCAGAGGGTAATGGTTAGTTTTGGTTAGTTGGAGTTACAGGGCTTTACATTTATTTGTATGTATATGTAGGATAGTTCAACATGGAAGTTTGTGAGAAAGTTGTAAACCAATTTTAATGAATTTTCATACATCATTGATTTTGTAAACAATTTTGTGAATGAAATTCAGAAGAAATGTTGACATTTCTTCAAGGAATTTAGCATTGTCTTACAGTTGCTTGTCTTTCTCAAGCTTCTTAGACTAGAGGGTAATGGTTAGTTGTCTCCACTAAGTTAATATATTTGGGTGAATAGGTTTTGGGCTTCTTATATTAATGTTTATAGGGTACTTGCACTTTTCGAATTGTCTTAATGAATTTAAATGATCCTAAGCGATGATTTGGTGTACAAATGTTTCTAGACAATTTTTGTGAAACTATTAAATTAGTAACTCTCTCTACATTGAAAGAAAAGGACGAATGTGTTTCTGTGCAAGTAAATATGAGTTGTTGTGGTCAATATCAAGTCTCCTGTGCAAGTAAATATGAGCTTTTGTGGTCAATATCAAGTAAATATGAGCTATTATGGTCAATATCAAGTCTACCTCTAAAATTTGGGTCATAATTTGGAAACTCAATCTAAATTACAGAAAGCTAAGTCTACAAGGCATACATACTCTACCCCTCTAGTTTTGAACTTGTAATCATATATATAATTTTGATCATATTTTGGAAACCTAATGCACAATAAATATATATGTGTTTATTTATGAAATATATTTTAATTAATTTATTTTAATTCATTAAATTTAAATTTGAATTTTATGAAAAAAAAGGTTGAAGATAAGTTATATGGAGATACAAGTACCCACTTCAAATATATACCATACATTCATACCTCATAGCAGCTCATATAACATATGCTTCTTACTCTTCAACAATAATGTAGAAGCCTTTTTTGTAATTAGGTCCATAATTATTTCATATATATATAATAATTAAGATTTTCATTATTATATATTATATATAATTAAGAAACTTATATAGTTAAATAGAAAATATTAAAAAAATTAAAAGAAGAAAAAGATTGACTTTTAAATTAATTAGAATATTCACTAAGATTCTTTTAGATGAGGCAATTCACGTCATTAAAGAAGTCACAGGAAGAGCCAAGCTTGTATAGATTTTCCTACGTTCCACTTTCTTCAAATTCCAAAGGGAATTCTATGAGCAGGTATCAGGTGTCGCAATGGGATCTTTTCTATCCCTTATTTTTACCAACTTATATATGGAACACTTTGAGAAGAAGGCCCTTGCCTCATATCCCTTAAAACCAGCTTGGTGGAAAAGATTTGTAGACGACACCAACATAAAATGGACTCAGGGGAAGGAGAATATTGAGGGATTTTTAATCACCTTAACTCCATTTCCTCATAAATTAAGTTTACTATGGAGGTTGAAGTAAATAGGAACATTCCTTTTCTGGACTTTCTTATCACTAGGAATGAGGATGGAACATTAGGGCATCAGGTGTTTAGGAAGAAAACCCATATTGATAGCTATCTCCATACTGAGTCCTACCATCATCTAGCTCAAAAGTTTGGTGTCCTTAATACGATTGCTGTTAGAGCCATGAGGAGATCTGATCCTGAACACCTTAACGAAGAAATCAGTCACTTGTCATCTATATTTAGGGATTTAGGTTATAAAGAAAGAGATATCAAAAAGGCCCTAAAAAGAGCTTAGGGTTCGATCTTACCTCAGAAGCGCCATGAACCTTAAGAAAACGGGGGAAGGGTTTTTATACAATACATTAAGGGTGTTACTGATAAAATCGCCAAAATTCTAAGAAAGAACGATATTTTGTCGCAATTTTTAGCAACAGGGACTATTAGACAAAGAATGCGATTAGTTAAAGATGCCATAAGACCAGAATAACTTAAAGGAGTGTACAAAATTTACTGTTCTTGCGGGAAAATTTATATTGGTGAAACCGAGCATTCACCTCAAAAATGACTTAAAGAGCACGGAGCCAATATTAAGTATGAGAAATCATGCACCTCATCCCTTGCAGAACACTACTTGAAAACTAAACATCAAGTGCATCTTGAAGATGTGAGGATCATTGCGAGAGAGGATCACTATCAAAGAAGGAAAGTAAGAGAAGTCCCTGAGATTATAAAACATCCAGATAACCTTAATAGGGATGGGAGACATGAAATTAACGATAGTTGGTGACCTCTTCTTCGACAAATTTGTTCCTCAAAAGCCCCATCCTTCCGGTATAATTTTTCATGTGGAAGATCTTAGGTTTGTTTCTTTTTTTTTGAATTCTAAATATCATTTTAATAGTTAAAGTACTTACTTTTAATAATTATTCTCATTAATTAATTTTTATTTTGTCCAAAAAATAAAAATTAATTAATTAATTGTTAATTATTATTAATAACTGCTATAACCCTAATTTTTCCCCTAACACAAATTTATTATAATATTAGTTATTGGATGAAATAAACATAATTAATTTAATATACATAATTAATAAAATAAAAATAAAATAATTATTTACTTTATTAATATTTATTTACATCTTTAAATAAATGTTAATGCTAATTAATCAATAATTAGTTTATTTTGAGTATCTTTATAATTACAACAATTAGTAATATTAATAACCATCTCTAATTTTTTTTTAGGGATTTATTAAGTTAAATAATTTCTTAACCCAAATTAAATAATGAATTAAATTAATTAATTTAAATAAAATTAACTAAATTAGTAACTATATAACAAAATAATTAGTTATTTACTTGATTAATATTTATTTAGTAAATTAAATATTTATATTAATACATAGTTGGTTTACTAAATACTAATTAATTATAAATATTTATTAATTTTTTTACTAAGTATATTAATTATTATCTCAAGCCTTATTTTAAAATAATTTTAGAATATTATCACATAATATTTAAATAAATTCGAATTAGTTCATCTTATTAAAAATAAATATTATAGAACTAAAAAAATATTAACTTAAAAATAAAATTGGTAAAAATTGGAAATAAAATTATTACCTATTGGTATTTTGAAATTAAATAAAATAATAAAATAAAAATTAATAACTCTGGTTGGCTCTTGTCATATCCTTCTTCACTATTAATGGCCTAAATTCCCTTCTTCCAATTCTTCATTCAATTGTCCTAAATATGGATCCTCATTTAGATTCGAAATGTCGACAAATGTTCTTTAATATTGTGGATAATCCCGGGAAGCTCTTCAAAAGATTAATATATGATTATTTAAAAAGTTGATTATTTTAATTGATAAAAAAATATTTAAAAAAATAATTATTTTAGTTATTATAAAAATATATAGTACTTAGATATGCATTAATTTTTTAAAAATATAATCATGAATTAAATTGATTCTGTCTTCCTCTTTTTCCGGTAGTAGTTTATTATAGATAGTGAAATATTTCAAATAAAAGCAAGTGCAATCTAATCCACTTGATGTCATTCAATATAAAACCATTAAATTTATTATCAATTTTATTTTAATGTATAAGAAACAAGTAGAGTAGCTAATAAATTTATTATTAGAGTTTATTGTGCCTACATATTCTTATGAGAGAGATGTTATCATGTAACATTACATTTAAAGAAAATGCAATAATGCTTATATTAATAAATAAATAAAAATACTAATAATAAAAAATATCAATGTCTACCATAAATAAAATACTTCAATTTTCACCTTAATTTTAAATCAAAATTTATACAAAGATAAAGAAATTGGAAATAAAAAAAATATTTTACCTTTAGTAGGGAAATATGTAATTCTTGCACTTTTTGATATGGAGTTAACAAATTACATGTAAAGTCAATATTATTGATACATTATTATGTTCTAATTCATTCCATGTTCAATTGAAACATAGTATTTAACACAAAAATATATTACTAACAAAAAATATTTCATTATAATTTATAAAAAAACATTTTATTAGCATGTCTTTCAAAATGAGCATAGATCCATCCTAACTCTAGAATCCATCTTAACTCCAGATGTACCAATAAGTGACCAAGTACAGAGTGAAATCAAATCACTGGAGGTGCAAACCTCAAGTTTTTCACTAAAATAGAAGTTTTCATCTTGAAAATTTTGATTCAAAATTTGATTCCTCTTGACTCTTTCTAGATGGAGAGTTAATATCGATTTATGGTTAATTTATTAAGTACATAATTTTTTAGGTATATAGAATAAATGATTAGGTTTGGATTGACCTACTATACTCTAATGAATTTACAATAGTTACCTCTCACAAAGAAAAAATAGATATTAATCAAATACATTGAAATGGTGATATTCCCACTAAAATGATAAGTAGGGATAATGTATACCCAACACATTGAAATGAGTAATCAAGCTACATAGATAATTTACAGATTTATCAATTATGTCAAAGCATGATTAACCTAGATTCCCTTAATGAAGAAGAAGGTTATCTCCTCACTCAAGAGCCTATGTTGAAACTACTTTTGAGGTGGGAATGAAGATTAACAAGCCTAAAACTAGGGAAATAACAAAAGAAAATGAAGTGATGTAGCCAAATAATCAAATAAATGAGTATCCAAGTTAATGAATAACAAATATGAAGACCCAAACCATAATTTTTTACCATCTAAATTACAGGATTTCGTTATTTCATTATATTTTGCAAATAGGATAAAATTAATGAATCACATGCACCATATTGATATGAAAACTCACAAATAAGTGTGCATGCACAAATCACTCAACAAAAGAGAAATTGGACAAATTAAATCACCCAATAAAATAGAAACTTAACTGTAAATGTTGAGGTTGTTATGTTGTAGCTAGAGAAGGTTTTATTGTACATGATTAAGTATCTAGCTGTCTAGAAGTCGCTTAAAGTCTCCTTAGGATGCTTGTTCAGGTATTGAGTAATTTTTTATTGTAACCTAGCCTAAGTATAACTTAGGAAAAAAATATAATTAATTATGTTGCATATTACGCTACAGAAACTTAGGAAAAATAAAGTATTTACTTTAGTGATTATTCTTTTATCTCAATTATTACTCTCAAGTGAAATATTTTGAAGATTAGGGTTAGGGATTTGTCTAAAAAAAATTCGTAAAAGAAAGGAAAAGAGAAAGACAAACCATGCAATGACACAAACCATTGAGAGATGGATTTTCTCAAATGAATACTAAGATACTTGAGTATGTTTGATTTGAGAAATGTGCAATGATACAATATAGGAGATGAAAATCAACTAAGAAAATAAAGTAAAAATCCATGACTTGATTAGTTGGATCAAATCCAATGTATTTTTTATAATGTATTTTTCTTAGTTGGGCCATTATCCTAAGACAAGGATCCAAGTATATTAATATTATTAAGTTAATGAAGGAATATTAATTGGGATTTTTTTTTTTTTGTCACATGTGATTGAGATTGCTTAATATTTTTTATTCCACTAAAAAATTGTGTTAAGAACATAGTGGTGCTCTTATTTAGATGATCAATAATAATTTTCTATGAAATAATTATTGGATTCTAGGTACCAAACTTACCAGAGTAGTAGAGAGAAAACTATGATAAGCCAATATCAAGGTACCAAGTTTGTATAAGCATCGTCAAGGATAGTTTCTATCATGATCACACGAGGTGTAAATTTAAAAATTTTACACAGTAAGGCATTCCCCTTTGAAAAAAATCCCCCATCCACTCCATACCAGTCTACACCATTGGATAAAATATTAGATGATTGAATATTTTTAGGTGATCATATTAATAGTTAATAGTTAAGAGAAAACTAATAGTTACGATGCCTTATGAGAAACTTCAAAATGTAATAAAAAACTACTTCTTACTGAACAATTTCTTGATGGCTTAATAGGCTTATTCCCATCTTGGTTTGGTAGAAGAGGGTTTATCTTGCAGGGATTCGTCCATCCTTGTTCAACAATCGTAAGTGAGGTAAAAGACGAGCTTCATTCTCTTCATCACCGTACCTGATCGATGCTAAACGAAGTTGTAGACTATGTGGCTTCTAATTTCAAGCGGAAGTGAAATGCCAACAAAAACACCAACTAAAACCAGTGGCCAAAACTAAGGGAAAACAAACGAAGCTTGCAGGTGACCAGGGTTTGGAGGTGAGAGACTATTTCTAGATGTATTTTTTATTTTGAAAAGGTTGTGTGTGTCCACATTTGAGATATGGTTCAGTTGTTTGTGATGAAAAGAGTTAGGATAGGAGCTATTTTATTACTCTTTAACTCACTTGTCCGTCAAGAGGTTTTGTACGACAACGATTATTAAAGGGTTTTGTTTTGAGTATAAATACAAATTTTGCAAGAATAAACCATGAGAGATCTAGGTCAACCCTTGAGATTAATTTTCAAGAACAACACTACTTAGTAATGGAAATAATACCACAAAAGGTGCTTGAAAGTTTAGCCAACACCACTCATACTATTTGCAGAAGGTTGCAAGTATTCTTATAATGTGGGTTGAAGGCCTTATCGCATGTTGTACAAAGTGATTGTCTAGCACCAGAAAATCGTCAACTTCCCAAGTGATGTCCACATACTCTTATTCAATTATCTGAATGTATGGTTCAATTTCCTGTTTAGGAAATAGGGAACCATCTCCCATTGTTGGGGTTGCTTCTTGAAGTGCTGAAGGGTTGAACCATGATTTGCTCTAGTCTATGTATCTGTCAAAAGTTCTTATGGAAAAAATAGGCACCATTTCAAATAACATTTTCATGATCTACCCAAGTTATTTTGGACACTGTAACACCTGATGTTGCAAGCCTGGAGGCCACAACCTCACCACGTAAACATCAATTTTTTTTCCCTATACTCAATTTTTTTTTTTAAATTGATTATCTAAAATGGTAAAGATGAAATGAAGGACGAGAGATCTTTAGCTCTGAAAATACCAACTCATTTTTTCCAAAAAACAAATTATACATATGTGTCTTAATTTTAAATAATGTTCATCATTATTCTCTAAAAAGTTTACAATTTTAGTATATTATTTTTGGATGTAGATTGTATTATTGTTGGTCGACTAAGTAGAAATATTTTATTATTTATTTCACATCATGATAATTTGTACTTATTTTTCTTTTAAATTGTTGGTTATATTTCTAAATATTTTTATTGAGCCATGGGTTTCCAAGGTTAAAGGTTAATCTAGTTGGTTGCCCATTTATGCACCACATCATTTTTGTAGTTTCATTGATTGATATTTTCTTTATGGATTGGAACTTCCTTATATTTTTAGTAGTTATTGTAGTATAATGTGTTTGGTTAAGGGCATTGATTTCTTGATATAGAATTTTTTTGATATATTTAATATTCCATTATCACTTCTTAGTTGTGACAAGTAAAAGAGGGAGGATATGATGTTTACTACAATCTGTTGTGAAAGTGTTGGTTTGAATGGCCTATAATTGTAAGTTCCATTTTAGATGGTTTTAAATGAAAACCATTAATATGGAAGAATTAGTGATTTTTATTATAAAAAATAAATAAATAATGTTATTATAAGAAAAGTAGAATAAAATACATGGATATTCTAAACTATGTTGCAATGATTACATTTTTGTTATTCATATTTTTAATTACCTAACAATGAACTATTTTATTTCTATTGAATTTTTTTTTTCATGCAATTGTTGAATTATACTTCTAAATAATTTTTTGTATAAATTGAAAACAATTACATTGAATTATCATCAAGTCTAAATCATTCGATTAGTTACACATGATCTTCCTTGGATGAGTGTCCCATGATATTATTCTCAAATTTACGCCTTATGTAATTTCCTTTGCAACATTTGGTGAAATTGCTAGTTTTAATTTAATTACCAATAATGATTAGGTGAATGGTAGAGATTTAACCTCCATGGAATATGTTGGAATATTCATAGTAGTATTCATATATCAAGGGTTAAGATTTATCTCCAAGTTACTTATGTTATTTTAATTTATTTATTTCAAATTTGATTGATTAAAATAAAAGTCATATCAACACACATCATAGTTGGCATGTGATATTGATAAGTGGTGACATTTGCCCACGGTATTGTAAACAAACCTAGTTACATATTAAGAATTCCCATGGTAACATAGGGATGAACTCTATTATTATTATATTTCAATGTGTATATATATATATATATATATATATATATATATATATATATATATATATATATATATATATATATATATATATATGATATGAGATATATCATAAAACAAGTGTTTTCATACTTATAAAGAATTGATACTATCAACATTTAAAAACCATTTAACTTATATATTATGCTAATTTAATATTATTAGTCTTTAATAAAAATGTGGTGTTTATTTAAAATATTTCATATTTCAAAATATTTTATAAAATTGATATATTATTTTTCCTTAGAATATAGTGTGTATGCTGGTAATACAATGAAAATTATTAAATGAAACAATTTTATTCAAATAGTTATGTACATAATATTCCTTTCTTATGTGCTATTATTTTGAAAATTATGAGGTCAATCATTAAGACTTAGTTATAATGTCTTGACATAATCAAATTAATTATTAAGACTTAGTTATAATGTCTTGTCATAATCAAATAATTTTTTATAATTTTTATTGTATATGTCTTATATCTAGTTTTATTGATGAATGAAGGTAAGGTTAGTTAAAAAGTAAAATACTTATATCTTTAAAATTATATAATTATATATGATTAAAAATAGACTAGATTTATCCTAACTCTAGATCTACCAAGAGTTGATAGGGATCAAATATCCTTTTACTCTAAAAGAGGTTTGCATCTCAAGAGATTTGATCAATCTTGGGCTTGGTAGATCCAGCGTTAAAATGGATCTATGATGATTTTATTATTAAATATAAAATAATTATATTATCAATATTTTTTTCAAGAGAATTGGTATAGTAAATCATTTTCCAAATTTCCAAGTAGATTTGTTTCAAACCACTAAGTGTGGTTATCATCTAAGTCCTCACGATGAACCATACTTAGTAGTTTGAAACACAACAAACCAAAAAATTGGAATGTGATTTACTAGAATAATTCTCTTGAAAAAACATTATGAATCACAAAAGTTTGCATTCTTAGAATAATTATTAATTTTATATTACATTTTATTTTGTAAACACCTCCTCCCACATATACCCCCTTTTATAGGATCTCAAGGGTAAACATGATATGTGTGTCACTGTGATATAAATCGAACTCGAAGTGCTAGTTATGGAATTGGTGCCAACAAATTGACAACTTATAGTCATCCTTTAGGGACTACAGATCACTCATGAGCTTGCAAGCCACCCTAGGTGATCAATCCCTGAGTTGGAACATATTTTCATTGAATTAAATCCATAAGCACACCATTAACACATTGTTCTTGTAGTTATGAGGCTATAACCGAACCCATAAGCCTGCCTCCATGCGGTTATGACCCAGATCCCTCGGTTGTGTGCTAACAGTCACGAGATCGATGACACTTTCCAGGCTATCCTCCAAACCACTGTCTAGAACTGCCTATAGATTTCTAGAAATATAATGATGATGATAAGAATGATAAACAAATAAAACTTAATCAATATATTAACTAGTACATTCCTAGTAGATGATAGACATTTCATCAAACAAAGGGTAGACATATAAGTTACATTTCATGAATGCATACATAATCATAAACTGATAATATTCAACTGAGACTCACCAAGTAGGACTTATGACCTCTCTAGTTAGATGAAATAACACTTATTATTCCATGAATTCATAAACCATTCAATCACCTATGAATCATGAATAATATCCATAAATAGACCACATCATATAAATAGTTATATAACCAATAAATAACTAGAATAAGAAACATGAAAATTCAACCATAAGATCACTATAGTATAAGTGATCATAAAATTTCATAGGAAAATAACTGACAGTGACATATGAAAACACCAACCAGGTTACGTACTTCCACATACCACTCGAACACAGATTGTTTGAACCAAAATCTCTCTTTCAACCAATCACCCCTGCACCATATTACAAGCGTGAATGTGGGATAATAAGTGTTAAATCAAAGAAAAACAATCGAGGGATTCAAGAGGCCAAACTCCCTCAACCCACAACCATAGTGATTTAACCTATACAGCCTGGAAATCACTATCAACAAGATCGGTCTCTACCCAAGTTTTTCTAGGATACAATAACCAGTAACTCAATACATAGCCTCCAAGTAACCTGAGCTATTTGAGGGGTCTTGAGCATTTTTCCTAACCCATAGGCTACAGGGACTAGTAACTCAACCCACATCCTCTAGTTAGCCAACGATGTTTCAGGGCTCTAGAAAATTTGTTCCAACCCACAGAAATAAGGAGTCAAATAACCAATCAAAATATCCAAAAGGGGTACCCACTACACCATGGCTATCTAGGAAATGGAAAGGAAAGCCTGAAACCTTTGTCAATCTAGGAAAATATCCATACCAATGACAATGGACAACCAATAAATCATATGCATAGATAAAGTAGTAAGGAAATGACACATGAAACTATTGGGTTTGTGTTATATTATTTCCACGACTAATCACATTCCAGGGGGTAATAGGGGGGGCGGTAGCCCCCCCTGTCGGGGTCCGGGGTAGTAGCCTAGAAAAAAAAAATTGGTCCTTATTCTTCGGTCATTATTTTTTTGGTTTTGTGCATGGATTTTCACATGGTTTTGGGGCATGATGGTTTTGGACCCTTGGTATTTTGTAGATCCAGTCAAGGGAAATACGGTTATGTTCTAATCCAGGGTTAATGGATTGAGGTGTATGTATGCTTTGGCATGTATATATCTGTGTTGTAACACTAAAAGGAATATAATGAAAAGTCAAGCTGATCATCCTGATTTTGGATCCAAGGGAAAATCTTCATGTTTTTGTGTTTTATGTTTTATACTCTCGCTATTATTTATTTTATGTTTTTAAGATTCATTTGCAGATTATTTCTGTATATTGTTAAAATCTACATTTGGAATCAGAGAAGTTTCAGTTTCAAGGGGACGCCTTTGCTGCTGAGGGGTTTTTTTTTGCTTGGGACTAAGGTAGACTCGGTTCAGTGGGAGATCTGTGGGATCTATTCTTGCAGTGAAAGAAGATGGCGAGCGGTTGGAAGATAGAGATCGATAAATTTAATGGTCAGAGTTTTGAGTTGTGGAAGCTCAAGATGGAGGATCTGCTAGTGGATAAAGATTAGTGGATCACGGTAGATTCGGGTACTAAAGCAATGAAAATTTTAGATGAACACTGGAAGAAGCTGGATCAGAAGGAAAAGAGCATAATATGGTTGTGTGTCTCAGATTCAGTATTTTTGAATGTATCTGGGGAAACTACGGCAAAGACCTTGTGGGACAAGCTAGGGTCTTTGCACCAATCTAAGTATTTGGTGAATAAATTTTTCCTGCGAAAAAAGCTATATAACCTAAGGATGAAGGATGGAAACTCGGTGATAGAGCATCTGAATGCCTTCAATACTGTGGTAAGTCATCTATCATCTATTGATATTAAAATCTTAGATGAAGATAAGTGCATTAGTTTGTTGTGTTCTCTACAAGATTCGTGGGACAGTCTTGTTATTGCAATAGGTAGCAATACAACTACCTTGAATTTTGATGAAATTGTCTCAGCCTTGCTGTCGGAGGAAATGAGATGGAGAAATATGGAGGGTCTGAATGGACATGCCTTATCTGTACAAGGAAGGTCCCAAAATGGAAACAAGAATAAGGTTTCGAGTGGGAGATCTAAATCTAGAGGGAGATCTAAATCTCCTGAAAAGTTTGTAAAGGTGTGTTGGAAATGCGGAAATGAAGGACACTACAAAAAGTACTACAGATCTAAAGCTCCTGAGAAATGAGAGGGATCTGATGATGCTCCTTCTACAGAGGCAAAAACCACCTCGGATGAAGGTGGGGATGTGTATTTGGCTTCTTCTTCAAATACACATGTAGATCATGAGTCATGGTTGATTGACTCAGGTGCATCATTTCACTTTACTCCCCATAGGGAGTGGTTCTACGAGTATGAGAAATATGATGTCGGTGATGTCTTCCTAGGGGATGATAGGAAGGCTAGAATAATCATATGTGGAAAAGCCAAGCTGAAGCTGCAAGGTGGAAAGATTAGAACACTTCCTGGTGTTCTACACATTACTGCATTTCCCCGAAATCTGATTTCTGTAAGCAATATGGATGATGCAGGTGTAAAAATAGTGTTCGATAAAGATACCTGTAAGATGGTTTTGGGAGCACTAGTATTAATGCAGGGAGTTCAGATTGCAATTCTGTACAAGCTTCAAGGCGGCAATGTTATTGCTGGGTGCAACAGTTTTTTGGTTCCTAAAAGTGAAGCGGAAAGCCTAGTGGTCTCTGGAGAAAAGACCATGCTATGGCATCAAAGGCTTGGAAATATTGTTGAGAAGGGTATTCGGATGCTGCATCAAAATGGTATGGTAGAAGGTATGTCTAATAGCTCTCTGGATTTCAATTTTTGTGAAAATTGTGTATATGGGAAGTAGAATCGGGTGAGATTTCCTTCTGGTGCTAAGAGGGCGAACAAGATATTAGAGCTTGTGCACAATGATGTGTTCGTACTTGTGTCGGTTCCATCACTGGGTAAGTCTATGTACTATGTTTCATTCATAGATGACTTCTCAAGGAATACATGGATATATTTCTTGAGGAATAAATATGAAGTCTTTGACAGCTTTAAAGAATTTTAGGCTCTGGTGGAAAACCAGACAGAGAAGAAGATAAAGATGTTGAGGATAGATAATAGTGGGGAGTTCTGCAAGAAAGAATTTTAAGAGTTCTGTAAGAAGTGTGGTATAACACGGTAGAAGAATACTCAATACACCCCTCAACAAAACGAAGTTGTAGAAATAAAGAACATAATGCTGATGGAAAACGCAAGAAGCATGCTCAGTGGCACCAGGTTAGGGAAATAATTCTGGGTAGAGTCAATCAAGATTGCATGTTACTTGGTTAACAGATCTCCTTCATCAGCATTGGAGGATAAGACTCCACATGAGGTATGGATTGGTAAGAAAACCTCTCTTTCACATATGAGGGTATTTGGATGTGATGAATATGTACATGTTCCAAAGGAGAAAAGGACCAAGTTGGATAATAAATCTGAAAGGTGCATCTTTATTGGGTATAAGGATGGTTTAAAGGGTTACAAGATTTGGAACCTAGAAACAAGGAAGGTTGTGTACAACTGAGATGTGGTGTTTAGAGAGGTGAAAGATATTGTTAAACATGAAGTCCTACCAAAGTAACCTGAGAAGATAGAGTTTGAGTTAAAGGAGGATGAATCAGACTCTACAACAGAAGAAGACTCAGAAGAGGAAGAGCCACAAACTCCAGTTGTGAGAATATTAGTTTGGGAAAGAAGACAACCAAAAAGGTATAGTCCATCTGATTTTTATTCAAATTTTTCTTTAAATATAGCTTATGATGATCACAAAACCATCAGGGAGGCAGTAGATTCAGAGGATGCAAAACTCTAGAAGGAGGCCATGGTTGATGAAATGGCATCCTTTCATAAAAAATAGGCATGGGATCTGGTGGAGTTGCCGGCTAGAAGGAAGCCCATCTGGACAAAATGTGTGTTTAAGAAGAATATGAATGTAGAAGGCAAGGTGGAGAAATAAAAAACTCGGTTGGTAGCAAAAGGTTATTCCCAGGTGCCGGGAATTGATTTTGGTGATATTTTTTCTCTTGTTTCCAATGTTACTTCTATTAGATTACTTTTATCTGTTGCCGCGGCATTTTATTTTGAGGTAAAACAGATGGATGTGAAGGAAAAATTTCTTCATGGGGATCTAGAAGAAGAGATCTACATGAAACAACCTGAAGGCTTTATGGTGAAGGGGAAGAAAGAGCTGGTATGCAGGTTAAAGAAGTTTCTGTATGGGTTAAAACATTCACCAAGGATGTGGTATCACAAATTTGATACCTATATATGGGGACTTGGCTTCACCAGAAGAAAGGAGGATCACTGTGTTTATTTTAAATTAATTGGTGACTGTGTTATTTATTGGTATTTTATGTGGATGATATGTTGTTGATTGGAAATGACAAAGAAATTATCCAAGATTTTAAGACCCAGTTGTTCTCCAAATTCGACATGAAGGATCTTGGTGTTGCAAACTATATTTTGGGCATGGAAATTAAGAGAGATCAGGCAAAGAGGAAGCTCTGTTTAAACCAGAGGAAGTATGTCAAGACTATATTGTAGAGGTTCAATATGCAAGATAGTAAACCAGTGAATGTTCTGATTCCTATAGGTACAAAGTTGTCTACTGAACAGTGTCCCAAGACACAAGAAGAAGAGGAGGATATATCCCATGTTCCATATGAAAGTGCAGTGGGTAGCCTGATGTATGCAATGGTCTATACTAGACCAGAAATTGAAAATGCAATGGGACTATTGAATAGGTCTATGTCAAACCTAGGTAAGGAGCATTGGATAGCAGTAAAGCTAGTTTTCAGATATTTGCGTGGCACTAGTGATTATGGCTTGTGCTACCAGGGAAGACCAGGATTGGAAAGAGTGTTGGACATTCATGGTTTTTTTTATGCTGACTGGGCTGGAGATCTGGACCAAAGAAGATCTACAAGTGGGTATGTGTTTAGCCTATTTGGAGGTGCAGTCAGTTGGATGAGTAAAATGTAGTCTATAGTGGCTCTTTCAACTACATAGGCAGAATACATGGCAGCCACTCATTCAGGAAAGGAAGCAGTTTGGTTGCATATATTTTGTTCAAGTATGGGGTTGGTGTAACAAGCTATACGGATAGACTTTGATAGCCAAAGTGTAATTTTCTTGGCTAAGAACCCTGCTTATCATTCAAACACAAAGCACATTGATGTTCAATATCACTTTGTGAGATATATGGTTGAAGCTAAAAGGGTTTTGCTGGTAAAAGTGGACACTTTGAAGAATTTTGCAGATGCATTGACAAAGTCTGTGAGCACTTAGAGGTTGTCTTGGTGTAGAGAAAAAATGGGTGTTGCAAAGTTGGGATAATGACTCAGCTCTCTTGTGGCCCCCTGTGGAATGAAAACAACAAGTGGGAGAATGTTGGGTTTGTGTTATATTATTTCCATGAATAATCATAGGCGGGGGGGGGGGGTAATAGGCGGGGTGATAGCCTGCCTTGTACGTTGCGCTGGGCACAACATCAGGGGGGTAACAGGGGGGCGGTAGCCCCCCCTGTCGGGGTCTGGGGCAGTGCCCCAGAAAACTTTTTTTGGTCCTTATTTTCTGGTGGGCGGACCCACCCATGGTTTTTTGCATGGGTTTGCACATCGTTTTGGGGCATGATGGTTTTGGGCCCATGGTATTTTGTAGATCCAGTCAAGGGAGCTACCGTTATGTTCTAATCCAGAGTTAATGGATTGGGGTTTATGTATGCTTTGGCATGTGTATATGTGTGTTGTAACACTAATGAAAAATCAAGCTAGTCGTCTTGATTTGGGATCTAGGGGAAAATCTTTGTGTTTATGTGTTCTATGTTTTATGTTCTCGCTATTTTTTATTTTCTTTTTTTAAGATTCGCTTGCAGATAATTTCTGTATATGGTTAAAACCTACAACAACCTATTATCTACAAGGTATCCCTGTTGTATCTACTGATTCGAAAATCTTCTTATGATTCCTTGCTCACATTTTCTTGCCCTTTTCTTTCCTTCTCTAAATCTAGGTGAATTCTAGAGTTCTCCAAAAATGATCCAAGAATTTTCTAAGTGTGCAAGAGTATTAGAGAGAGAGAGAATGAAAAGGGACTGCAAAAATGAGCTGACAAATGATAAAATTGACAAAAGGCATCAACTATTTCTCTGCTACCTTTTTATCATTGACGCATTTATTTTATTCATTTTCCTTTAATTTCCCTAGAATGCATATTTGTGTCTCTTCACCCTCCTTTTCTCCTATTTTCCTTTTCTCTCATAATTAAATGTAAATATTGCCTCCTTTCCTTTACCAATGTGTTTACATGTTTCCATAGCCATTAAAAAATAACAAGTGATGCCCACTATAATGTTTCCCACCATTCAACTTGGAATATGTGCCCCATGAACTTTGTTTTATTTTATTTACATGGAAAATAAAGTAGGGGCTGTTACAACCTCCCCCCCCCCTTGGTTGAACACCATCCTCCATGTTATATGACCCTTATAACCAACAAAACATGGTTCCCATGGATATTTATAAGCACAACATGTATCATTTACAACATGAAAAACTGTTGAAAAATCATGAACATCATACTACTTATTGGAGCTTTACAACACAACTAGTTGCAATATTTACATCATACCAGTTATTAGAGATTTATAACATGCTTCATTGCAATATTTACAATACACATATGCATATATAGGTACAAACCAAAACACATATACCAAAAAAAATTTCTCAACCAACAAATAAGGAAGGATACAAGGCCTGCATTTCATCAACCATCTCCCATGTAGCTTCATTAGGCCCAACGAGATACCACTACACTTTAAATTTCTCTATTTTTCAGCTCCATATCATGAGTTGTTTCCATTGCAAAATGTATTGTGGATTTGGCTGGAACTTTCCCTCTAGTTCCACCTACAATACAAACCAAACAATCATATGATCAACATCCTAGACATATATATGAAGCAATGAAACATGGAAAACATCATGGAATTTCACTATTGGTGGCAGTGAAATTTTGTAGGCCACTGGTCCAATCCTTTCAAGGATCTTAAAAGGACCGCAATACTGAGGTTCAATATTGATACATGGTCCAATACTCAAGGAACTCCTCTTTGGCTTGATCTGCAATTACACATGCTCCGCAATGTAAAAATCCTTAAATACTTTATGCTAATCTACATTAGTCTTCTACCTATCATGTGTTGTCTTCAAGTTCCTCTTAATAACTTGCATCTCTTTCTCTATCTTAGCCAACATATCTGGTCAAATCAATATTCTTTATAAATCCTTGTCTTGTCTATTGGATGTTTCAAGAAAATCTTGTTTATTTTCACTTTTTAATGTATTTAACTGCATAGATCTAGATTTTTGTAGAATTTATTCTGATCACCTACTGTAGATCTAAGGAAATTGAAAGGCACATTTTCTATTAGAGTTGTTTGTAATGCACAGCTAAAGTGAGCTTTTTCATACACTTGTGATTATAATTCACTCTAACGCCTATTGTACTTACCGTTGATGTACTTGATATCAAATTCAAACTCACTGAGGTTAGGAAACCATCTAGCTTTCCTGAAATTTAGATTAGGCTGGTCAAATAAGTACCTCAACCCACTATGATAACTCATAAAATAAACCTCCTTCCAAGAAGTTAATGTCTCCACATATTCAATGCATGAATGGTAGATGCTACCTCTAGGTCACGAGTCATATATTTCTTCTCATGCTCATTCAACTTCCTTGACTCAAGGCTCCACCTAGTCATTCCTTGCAAGAATTTGTACATACCACAAAATCCTTATTAGTAATTGAAATCTTCAAGACTAGATCATTTGTAAGAAAATTCTTCAGCATCTAAAAACTAGTTGCACACTCAGTGCATTCAAATTTATTCCCTTTTCTATAAAAATATGTAATATGGTAGCCAATCCTTGAGAAGTTCTTGATGAAACTCCTGTAGTAACCTGCTAGTCCAATGAATGATCTAACCTCATCCACATTTCTAGGAGTTGGCCAGTCCATGATAACTATAATCTTTTCTAGATACACTTTATTCCTTCCTTGGAAAGAGCATGTCTCTAGTAATTTAACTAATACTGAAGGAAACTCCACTTTCTAAGCTTGGAATACAAGTGATGCTTTATCAATAATATCAACACTACTTCTAGGTTCTTTTCATGCTCTTCCTTATTCCTCGAATATACCAATATATCATCAAAAAACACTATCACAAATTTGTCCAAGTAAGGATGAAACACATTGTTCATCCAACACATGAAAGTGGATGGATTATTAATAAGACCAAAAGGATCCACCACAAACTCATAATTCCCATACCTCTTACGAAATGAAATATTGTAGATGTATTCTTTGATGTGCAATTGATGATATCATGATCTTAGATTTATATTCAATAATACTACTGCTCCCTTCAATTGATCAAAAAATTCATCAATTTGCAACAATAGATATCAGTTCTTGATTGTCACCTTTTTAAATTTCCTATAATCAATGCACAATATGAGAGTATCATCCTTCTTCCTTATAAACAACACTAGTGCACCCTGAGGTGACACACTTGGCCTTATGTATCCCTTATCAATAATTTCCTTAAGGTACAACTTCAATTCCACTAACTCTAAAGTGCTCATCCTATATGGTGCTTTAGACATTGGTGCTGCTCCTCACTTCAAGTCAATAGGGATATCCACATCCCTTTGAGGTAGTAACTCTAGGATATTTACGGGGAAAACATCTTCAAATCATTTCAAAATAAGATACCCCTTCAAGACTTGCTCATCCTCAATGTCCTTCCCTTTATTACTAGAAATATGCATTGCAAATAATACACACCACTTATTGCAATAGTTCTTTTCTTGCATATTTGTAACCATGTAGATTTCTTCTTTCCCTAGAAGATTCATTTTTTACCATCATCATCTAGTCACTCAATAGCCTTGTCATATCAATACACTTTATTCATGTCAATCAATAGTGATGTATATTTCGTCTTTCCCTCAAAGATTCTTTTTTCCCCATCATCATCCAGGAACTCAATAGCCTTGTCATATCAAGCCACTTTAGTCATGTCAATAAATAGTTATTCCATGCCAAAATGTATAGTATTTGTACTCAAAGGAAGCACATTTAGATGTTTTGATGTTAACATACCATTCAACGCAAATGCACAATATCTCACCCAATAAACTCTTCTCTTGGTCCGTGTAGCCAACTACACCAACCAAGATCCTGCATGAACTTCTTTACTCAAGCAACACTTATCCACCAATTCAGGACTAATATAACTATAGCTATATCTAGGATCAATCAAAATAGAAACAAATTGATTACAAAAATTAACTTCCATATGGATAATAGATGTCTAATGATTTGTCTACATATTTTCCATTTCAAAATATATATTAGGAATTTTCTGACCACCATATCGAACTTTTTGTGCCTCCCAAGCACTATAAATTTGATTCCTACCAGCCCAATGCGATGGATACTCACTCTGATGATTATCTGCACCACAATTCCAACACATCAAAGCCTTACTTCCATCTCCCTTGTTTTGTCCTTCAGGATGAGAGCCAGCTCCTCTGTCAATTCTATTGAACTTATTGTATGGAACTGCATTCTCCTTATCACTTACATCCTAAATTCTTCAATTATTCTTAACCCGATTTCCCTAGTTATCCTTCTCATTCCCTTTCCAATATTTCTTAGACTCGGACTTATGATTTAAATATTCATAACATTTTTTCAACTTTCTAAAGGTTTCCACCAATGAATTAGGCTCATCAAACACAATTTGGTCTTTTAATGTTATTGGTAACACACTCGTGAAACTTTGAATCTTTTATTTCTGCTCCTTGAGGTAAGGAACATACCTCAATAATTCTAGGAATCTGTTAGTGTACTCATCATCTGTCATAGAACCCATATTCAACTCATAGAACTGCATAGCCCTGTCATCATAGTACCTTTTAAATGTGAAATTCTTCTTGGAGAGCCTCTTGAACTCATCCCAAATCAACTCCTCTTCACTAATGCTTTTGAATTTCATCGTGTATTCCCACCAATTACTACTTTCCCTTTAAGACTAAAGGTATCTATCTTGGCTTTCATGTTCTTTTAATACTCATGCAATATTAAATACTTCATCCCAAAACACCACGATTTTTCATCCTTTGATCTATTAATTTAACCATCAAATGTAGGAGGCTTAGCTTTCTCGAACTCCCCCAACAAATATTTCTTCTTGTTTCTCCTATAGGGATGATGATAGTGATGGATCTGATGTCTCTTGGAAATGGAACTAGAATATAACCCATAGGCACTACCCCTCTTGTTAGGTGTGTCTAAATATCTTCCACCTATGATTTATTATATTTTTATAACTTGTATCTTGATCGAGACTTGCTACCATATTCCCTGTTAGTATTCACCTCCTACCTATCTCCATGACTGATCCTCAACTTTCCTTGTTTCTAAAATTCTAAAAGACTCCAAAGAATCACTACATTAACTTCTTCTTTCTTTTCCACAGCTTTGGAATTCCTTTCTTGTGCCCTAATCAACATGCTATTGTATGCCTTGCAAATTCCAATATCTTCCTTCAAACTTCTCAGTGTATCTACTATATAAGGAGTATACCATTCTCCTTCTTTCTCAACTTACACCTCATACATTCCATAACGATTCTCATTGTTCAATCCTGGGATGCAAGGGGGAGACATATGAGGTGTAGTCCACCATCCCTCTTCGTAAATCTGTAGTCGTATTTCCCTACAGGCTTATCTAGGTATTAGATAAATAATAGAACATAATAAAATCATACCTCGGTATCTCGGGGGAGGATATCATATCCACGGAACATTCGAGATTAGCATGAATTATATATATATATATATATATATATATATATATATATATATATATATATATATATATATATATATATATATATAAATGACATTAAGATATCAAATTCTCAACATCGTGCATGATGATGTGAAACTATAACACTAACTATATACATGTAACCATAACCACTACAATGTGTCCATAAGAATCATATCTAACCCAAGGTCCAATGTTTCAATCTTGCTGTGATACCACCGTGTAACAAAATCCTCCCCCTTTTACTCCCTTTTACAAGCTCATTAGGGTAAACATGACACGATTGTTACTATGATATGACTTGACCTCCAAGTTCCAGTTATGGAAGTGGGGCCTACACACTGACAACTTACAACCATCCCTCAAGGACTCCATACCACTCAGGAGCCTGAAAACCACCCCAGGTGATCAATCCCTAAGCTGGAAATTTTTTTCATTGACGTAACTCCATAGTCGCACCCTTGGAACATTGTTCCTATGATTATGAGGTTATAGATGCACTCATAAGCCAACCTCCATGCATTTTTGACCTAGATCCATTAGTTCTATGCCAATGGTCATGAGATCAGTGCCACTTTTCAGGCTATCCTCTATACCACTTTCTCGAACTACCTATAAATTTCTAAAAACATTATAATGATGATAAAAACAATAAAAAAAATAAAACTTAATAAAGATATTAACCATTACATGCCTATTACATGATAGAAATTTCGTCAAACATATGGTAATCATATAAGTTACAGGTCATGAATTAATATCTGATCATAAAATGATAATATTTATCTGAGAATTACCAAGAATGCCTAATGACCTCTCTTGCTGGGTACAATGCCACTCACTCTCCCATGCATTCATCAATCATTCAATAAATTATCAATCATGAATAAGATCCATAGATACAACAAATAATATAACTAGATATATAGGAAACAAATAACCTGAATAGAAACCATGAAAATTCAACCCTAAGATGACTATAATAACTAATATAAGTGCTAAGAAAATTCCATAGGAAAATAACTCATAATGACATATAAAAATACCAACAAAGTTAGGGAGTTCCACATAGCACCCGACCATATATTGGTTGAACCAAAATATCTCTTTCATCTAATCACCCCCACACCATATTCCAAGGATCAATATGGGATCATAAGGGTTAAACCAAAACAAAACCAACCAGGGCTTCTAGAGGTCAAACCACCACAACCCACAATCATCATGATTTCACCTATACGATCTAAAAAGAATTAACAACAACCATATCGGTATTTACCCAAGTTGTGGAGGAATCCAGGAACTAGTAACTCAACCCATAACCTCCAAGGAGTTTTTTCAGGGCTTTAGAACATTTTTACCAACCCACAGGCTTGAGGGACTAGTAATTCAACCCACATATTCGAGGGAACCCAAACTGTTTAGGGCTACTGATAATTTATTCCAACCCAGAGCCATAGGGAACCAAAGTACTAAACTTGTAAGCTGTTTTATGAAAGGGGAACATGCTACACCATGTCTATCTAAGAAATGGATAGGAAAGGTTGAAACCATTTTCAATCCATGAACTTATCCATGCCAATGAAACCAAAACCAAGAAATCACACGCTGCATCATGCATCCATAAAAAAGCAAGGGAATCACACATGCAACTTATTACCTGTAAGGTATCCCTTCTATAACTATTGATCCAACTGTCTCCTTGCACTCCAAGTTGTCTTGCATTTTCTTTCCTTCTACTAATCCAAGAGAATGATAGAGTGCTCCAAAAATGGTCTTAGTGTGAAAGAGTATGAGTGAGAGAGAATGAAATGAGAGTGCCAAAACTACACTGAAAAAATATAAAACTAAAAAAGGCATGAACTATTTCTCGGATACCTTTTTATTATGGACGCCTTTATTTGCTTAATTTTTCCTTTATTTTCCCTCTAATTTCCCTTGCATGCACATTTATCCATCTTCACCTTCTTTTTCTCCTATTTTCCTTTTTTATCATAGTTTAATGCCAATTATTGTCTCTTTTCCTTTTTCAATTTCCATAACCATTAATAAACCACAAGTGATGCCCAGTATAATGTTTTCCCACCGTTCAACTTAGAATATGTGTCCCATGACTTTGGGTTTATTTTATTTACATGGTAAATCAACTAGGGGTTATTACAATTTTTATTTTTAGTTTTATCTAATTTTAAGAAGTCAAAATGTTTTATTGATAATTATAATTACTAATTTAGTTTTTTTTTTCTTGCTTTTTGTTTTTTTTTTTACTTTAGTTTTTATATTATTTTGGCCAAGTCAAAATGTCTATAAGACATTAAAACACTCTACATACTAGGTTAGAGAGAACCTGTCTAGGGAAATTACTTTTAACCTTTTATTATTTTTTAGTTCAGCTCACATGTAAATGTTTACAAACATTTACAACACGACATCTCCTCTTAGTTTTTCTCTTTTAGATTTAATTTAAAAAATATTATAAAATAAAATTAAAATAAAATATTTATAAAATATTTTGATTTTGAAATGAGTTATGGATTTTTGCAAGTGGTATTTATAAGCCATTCTATTGGCTCATCGAATTGTAGCAAAACCTATTTACAAGTTAACAATATCCATGATAAAATGGGGTGAATATTCATTGTTAGGAATCTTGTAATGTTGTATGTTTATTTTAAGTATATTAAGTTTTAATTTAAAAAATATTATGAAATTAAATTAAAATAAAAAATATTTATATTTTATTTTGAAATGAGTTATGATTTTTGGACATGTGGTATTGATAACCCATGGTATTGGCCCATGTTATTGTAGCAAATGCTATTTATAAGTTAATAATATCCATGGTAAAATGGGGGTGAATATTAATGATCAAGAATCTTGTTATATTGTAAACATTAAATTTTCATGTGCTTATTAATTAAATTTAAATATGATTAGGTGTTATTTTAACTTATATTTTAAACTGGACGTTACTTTATAAGTGCTTATATATTTTTATGTGATATGAATATTATGATTTTCTTTTATCCAAAAAATTTTCCTACAATTTTATTGATAAAAATAAAATTACAATATAAAAAAAAAAAAATCTAAAAAATATTTAAATCTAACTTCTAACATCTAACACCTAACTCCTACACACCTACTCTATATTGGGTTATAGAGTGCATTTAGTGCTATGAGATATTTTTCTTTTCTATAAATATTTGTTCAAATGAAAACATAATCAGACAAATTTAATGATATACAAGTTTAATGATAGAGATACTAACGTACATGTTTATGGAATAGCCTCTAGTACAACTATGTATGTATTTTTTATGAATTATATGATGTTTACATCATATTATGTCATCATGGCTATTTACCTAATATAATTTCATGTAATTATTCTGCAAAAACTTCAACTTTAGATTGGAATCCTTGAAGGGCCAACATTGAGCTTGTGACATTGGTGAGTTTGAGCTGTCTCGTAGCTTGAACCTATATGCTGAGGGAGATCCTTATACAAACCTTGAAAAGAGACTTAGGTCTCACAGTAACCATTGGGTTTCTTTGTCTTGTTGATCTCATGTTTGGAATCCAATCATCGTTAAAAAAAAATCTCATTTTATAAGTTTTTCAATTGGTTATTTAAATCGACTATAATATTTTCATGCACTCTATCGATTATATAAAAAAAATCATTTGAAATTTGAAATATTTAAAAAAAAATGATTATCAAAAACATAAAATATGTGTACAAAAGCAATAAAAAACGAAAGAGGGACATGTAACAGTCAACATGGAATTGTGATTGAAGGTATTTTGAAATTAACACACTTGGTGTAACAAAATTGAACGAGTGGTCCATGAGAGGAAAGCAGTTTTTGTGTCTTTGTCATATAATATCATTGATATGAATTAAAAGCCTTGTGACACTCTACTCTGAGTAACTTGTCTACTAAGAATTTTTCTTCACATTTGACAGTGGTTTTTTTTTGGCCCGAAGTGATAATATATGATATATCTAAAATTTACAATGTTGAAAAATTTAGTAAATATGATAGTATGAATCTTTTGTCGAAGTGTACGAAAAAATACCACTTTAGCTATGCATAACTTATAGCCCTAACATCAAATGTGGCTGCCAATATCTTCAGATCTGCAGTTAGTTGATCAAGACAAGTGCTGCAAAAAACCAGATCTATGCATAGAGAGACATTAAGCAGTAAAAATAAGGTTTTTCTCCATACATCCAATAGACAAGACAAGAACAATGTTTTTTGAAAGAATTTTTGTATTAAGGGCACCTGGGAGGAAAACAAGAAGGTGTATCCAATTCTCCTCAATGGGATGGGTTCTTGGAAGTCCTCGGCACTTCAGATCTAGAATCTCTCTCTCTTGTTGGTGTAGAAAACCCAGACAAAGATAGAACTCAAAGGGAGCTCACACAACAAATAATGTAGAATGTGACCAAGTGTATAGATCCAGAGTGATCTAATAAGCAACAAAAGGTGAAGAATGATAGGAAAAACCCTCCTATTTATAACAAAATATTGGGTCATTCTAGATCTTGGTGCATGATTAAAATAACATTAACCAAATCTAGATCCACCCTTTATGGAATATTTTATTATATTTGTTGGAGGGAAAAGGTATTTGACTTGGGTCAAATTCCTTTATTTGTGAATAATAAATAAATAAATGATTTATTTATCATTTTAAGGAAGTGGTTGAAGGATAATCAAATAAATAATGATTTATTTAATTATTTATGGGTGATTTAGTCATATTTAACAAGGAATATTATTTAAATAATATTTAAATAATTATTCCTAGAAAATAATAAGATAAATAAAGATTTATCTAATTAATTTCTTTGTTTTGGGTTAAACATGACCAGAAAAATCAAACAAATATAGGTTTGTTTAATATTTCCTTTTGGGGTTTCCTGTTTAGACCATAAACAACCTAATAAATGTGGTTTATTAAGTTATTTTACATAGTGAAAACAATTTTACTTAGGGTAAAATTGGTCTTACATGGTGTACTTGGGTCCATCTAATGATAATAGGTTAGATGACCAAAAAATGGTGTAACAGATTGCCCCCCAATGTGCGAGTGTTAGGAGCAAATCGTATGACCGAAGTACGTTGTAAGAACTCAATCACCAGACATCAAGAGGGAAGTCAGAGAGAGAAATGTAAGGTAGACTAGTGTGCTGAAGAACTAGACCCTGAGGAGACGAGACTCGCAGGTGCAACAAGTCTCTTTTTATGAGAGGGTACCTGTGCTAAAGGTGGCGGGGGAGGCATACCTATGCCCGCCGAGACAAAGTACAAAAGAATAGTGTGTCCAGTAAACAAGGGATCGAACCATAAAGTACAGCCGGCATAAACATGAGCCAGATAGAAATACAATGAGGGATCCCATATACATGATGTGCCTGGGATAACAGCCAGGACTTATACAATAATATCTGAGTACATGAGATACAAGTACAACCCAAATTCCCCCTACAAGCGGGGAAGGGCTCACAAAATCTGACTGATACATGCAAATCAAAGAGGCGCTGCAAGCGGCTAAGGCTGACATCATCAAATATATGGAGCTGCATCGAGGGCTGCAATGAAGAGGTCATCCGGGCATGTGGGGGGCTACCTGCAGGGCCACCCCCTCATGAGGGCTGAGACATCTCACACACACCCGGGCATCACCAATAGCTTCTGCTGCATCACTGGACCATCAAGCATACGGATCTCGATCATGCTGAAAGGAGCTGAAGTGGAGAAACAATCAAGTCAAAGGGAAATGAGAGATCCCTTTACCTGATCCGAGGCACTGAACAAGAGTGGAAGCTGGAACCAAGGTACACCGCTCTCTAGACTTGTCCTCTGGAATGAAGGAGCTGATGTTGATAGGAGGAGGTCCGCCGTAGGTGAGGAAATGAGAGATCCTCAACTAAGGCACGAGAGAAAATAGTAGAGCGACTGACAGACTAATACCAATGATGATGATGGAATGGAGGGGACTGAGTAGCAAATGGACGACTTCCCTTACTAGAGCATAAAGGACATGAATGACATGGCAGCGACTGACACAGTATCATGAGGGATAGGGGACAGTGGGACTGACGGTCATAATGTGTGACACAAGAGAGAGACCAAGCAATGAAGGATGGAGGACTATAGCGGGGTACAAAGGGACTCGGGATAGACTCCATGAATGTGATGATGACTCAACTTGGATGCTCTAAACAAGGGCGACTTGATGGTGCTGGCACACAGAAAAGGTCCCATGGGGGACCAAGAAAACATGAATACAAAATGGTATCTCATGACGAAAATCGACACGAACAAAGACAAGTATGGAGGCAAAGTGGTGCCCCAAGTACAAGTGTTGTAAGTGAGGAAATTCGATTTTGGTGGGAGGTGAAGTGACCCATCTTGGACAAAATGTGTCCTGGTTAAGTATCAAATCAAAAAAAAACTAACAGATACCCATTTGAGGGCTCGGTGAGAGCTTTCCAACAGTGCAGATGGTTTGTCAAACGGAGCTACGGTGTGGTCGCAGCAGGCGAAAGAAGAAACAAGGGTTCTCTTTTAATAAGGCAGTTTTCCCTCCAAATTCACTCATTTGCTAGTGTTGTTGTGGTGAATGTAGAGAGGAGAGAAGGCCCTAAATCTTGCGGCGAGCGTAGCGGACAAACCGACCGTTGGAATCGAGATCCATCAGTTGCAAGTAAGAGGCCTAACCTTACTCTTTCATTTTGATGGATTGAAAGTTTAGATTAGGGCCCAGAATCTCAGGAATAGACCCTCTTTCACCTCTACGGCTGGGTCGCACTTTTTGGGCCAAAAACTGCGACCTGGGAAGCAGTTTTTGAGCCAAAAACTGCGACCTGTCCTAGGATTGGGAAAAAAAATGCGACCTGGAGGATGAATGAGATTTCAGTGCTGTTTTAGGGCTGAGATTTGGGTTTTTGTGATTGGTTACAGTGTTTCCTATCTGTATAGTGACAAAGATGATGTGTTTGTGCAGATATGGCAGATATACGGGTCAACTGGAGAGAGAGAGACCTGGGTACATTACGGTCAGAGATCCAGGCAGATCAGGGTGTCCGTCGTGTATTGGCCAGATTTGGGGTTCTGAAGTTTTTGGAGAACCCTTTGATGAGAGCAGGGGAGCCCTTGTTGGCTCGGATTGTCAGTTATTGGGATCCAGATCATGAGGTCTTTGTAGTGCAGGGGCATAGGATCGAGTTGACAGTCCAGGATCTATATTTCCTGACTGGTTTCCCGCCACTTGGGATGGTGGGAAATACATAGCCAGTGTTACCGCGGGGGTAGAACATCATGGAGTTTGTGGAGCGACATTGTCGACCGGTTCTCCAAGTCAAAGGGACTCGGATACCGATCGGGGACCTAGAGCGATTAGAGACCCGTGCAGTGGCTACAGCGGTGCTGCAGATCCTGGGCAACCAGGCGCTCCATCACATCACTGGGGGGCAGATGATGATTGTGGAGAGTGTGTTGAGTGGGACCTACTATGGGTGGGCCCAAATGTTGTTGGTGTCGTTAAAACGACAGTTGTCGCTTTGCAAGCGGCAAGTGGACCACGATTGCTCGTATGGGACTTTATTGTGCTCCTTCTTTTTTGAGAAGATCTCGACCTTACGACCTCATATACAGCTCCCAGATGGGGGCCCGAGAGAGCCCAGGATGCGCCGGTGGGGGCGACTACTGTGCAGAGGAGGAGGAGGGGCAATCGGACGGGTGTTTCGACCTGAGTTCTTTGCCCATTGGGATCAGATGTCGTTATACATAGACGACTATCCCTATAGTGGGATGAGTTATTGTGGGGATCCGGACCTACCACTTCCGCCTGGTCGAGTATGGGGACCCGATGGTAAGTGACAAGTAACTACTCTTTTTTGGGCATGTTAAAGTTATTGAACAGTAGATAGGGTACTAATTCATGTACTTTTGGTATGCAGATATAGCTCCGGTAAAACCGACCGGATATACGGGACGACGGGTAGCATCAGGAGCGGCAGGCCCGAGTGGATCGAGAGCGACGCATAATGAGGATGTAGCCGCCCTCCTGGAGGACATCCGCCGTAGATGTGAGAGGTTGCTGACCGGTGTTTCAGAGCACGGGTGGCAAGACTTAGACGACCAGTACATAGAGCCATGTATTGGTTTACCCTCGGAATGGCGAGGGGTCATGCGGCGCATGGCGATGGCCGGTCAAGGGATACGTGATCTACAGGCTGCAGGAGCAGAGCCATTGGCTCGGGATCCGCCAGATAGTGATTAGGTGTGGGACAGGTGGTGCCCCCTAGTATGTATGTAGGGACAGGTGGTGCCCCCAGTTTTGAGTTTTTTGTAACATGCTATGGGCATGTCATATGTATCAGAGTAGATGGACTCTAAACACATGTTTTGAGACACATATTATGGATATGCATCTTTTTAATGATTATGATTGTTATTATCATGTATAAAATGCATGTGATAAATGCCAATTTAGAACATGGTTTGCAATGCTATCTACATAGTGATTTTGTTCTCGAGGTACATGGTTGAAAGTTATGGTTTCAAATTCATGTATCAAGAGTTTCACTTGTAAATATTGTCTAAACAGCACAGGATTATGCACACAATAGACACCATTTAGTTGCATGACAAGAAGTAGGGAATCTAAATGAACATGCAGATGGAGGATGCGATGAGAGAGGGCATCAGCTAAAAGACCCCGCACTGCATCGTATTCGGCCTGATTATTGGTGGCAAGACCAATGCAGACCCCATTTGAGAATACAAGGGCATGCAAGGGGGTGAAAATGGCCCAACCTGCTGAGGCTAGATTCCAAGAGTAACGACTGGCACCATCGGTGTAACCGATATAGGGTGTGGACAGGAGGTCCTGCGGAATGGTGGTACAAGGCAAAAAATGGGAGGAGGAGGAACAATGACGGCAGCGTGAGTGTATAGGAGACATCGAGTGGCAACTGCAGGAGGGAGTTCAATGGGCAGGATGGCTATGACTCATATATGAACTAGATGGTTGTATATGAGGGCTATAGGAGGAATGGCTGGGAGTCGGGCTGCAGAGGTCAACATGGATAGGGGTGGTGTTATCCCGATTATGGGCGGGAAGGATGAGGTCATGGGTGGAGGGGGTTTCCAAGAGGACATCCTGACGGGAACATAGAGGGTGGTGGGAGGAAGGGACACCACATGATGCGGAAAAACTACGTAGATCGTCTGTATAGGAAGAAAGGCTAACATACGGATCATCATGGGGGATGACAGGGGAACAAATAAACAGATGGTCGAAGGATGTTAAGACTAGGGTGGTCGCTGGAGGGGGATCGAGCGAAACGACTGGGGAGGGTTCAAAGGGAATGTTCTCCAAAGGTCTCACAGAGGATGATAGGTAGAGAATGTTGGTAGTAGACTCCGTCATCTGGACATCAGGGGGGGGAATGTCAATGGGAGCGGAGGGATCCTCAAGCTGACCTGAAGCATACTGCACAAGCATGGGAGAGGCGAACTGATTTTTTTCAACCTCATACTCGCGAACTACCTCTAAAGAGGCGCAATAATGCGTCAAGTGAGGAAAATGATGGGAGTAATGGCCATGGAAACTGCATAAAGCACAGGATTTGTTGGTGCGGATAATCTTTGGGTTCTTGGTTACGGACGAGGATGGAATAGAGGGGTTAGGGACCGTAGACTCAGGGAACGCGAATTTAACCATGGGTTGAATATGGGGAAATTCAGGACAAGTATGGGTGGCGTGACTGACGACATCACACAAGGTGCAAGGCTTTGTGGGCGGAGGAGGAGCAGGGTCAGTCGGGGTGGCCTTGTCTTTGGATGCCCCCTTGCGAGCTTTGCCTTTGCATATTGGAGTTGCCACCACAGGAGTAGGGTCCTGAGGAGGTGCGGGGGGCATGGAGGAAACGGAGGAAGCGAGGGGGACTGGTTGAATGGGTGTCAAAGCAAGATACGGTTTGGGCTGACCAGGTGGGGTAGCGGTTGGAGGGTCAAGGTACCAGATGCATATGCCTAGGGTCAGGTTGGGGAGAGAGAGGGTGGCCATGACGGGGACTGAATAGACTCCGGGAGGTGGAGCTAGAAACGGTATCTGACCAGCGGGATAATGACCAGGAGGGACAGCTCCGAGATGGTTGAGGCTTGGGGGAATCGACCCAGGAGGATAGAGGGGTTCAGGGATACTAGCTGTAGGAGAAGGGCCATAAGGAGGAGGTCCGGCTGGCTGAGAGGAATGGCTAGGAGCAGGTTGCGGTGGGCGAGGTTGAGTCTGAGGTTGTTGACTAGCTGAAGCGGGCCCCTTAAGGGCAGCCCGAGACAATTGCATCATGCAAACATTCGAGAAGCTGGGATCAGAGATAGGAGGAAGAGGGAGACTAGGACAATTTCCAAGCAAAGAGGAGTCTTTATAGACGCCGGGAGAGACACTGGTCAGGGAATCAACAGTTTTTTTATTGACTACAGAAGAGATGGTTGTCTCAGGGGAGGTCTGAGACTTTGGCTCATGATACGTCAACTGGTCGATAGTGACTATCTTTCCATTGTGAGGAAAAGACATCTTGCAAAAAACTGCAGATGGGATAGCAGACATGGCATGGGTGTAGCTTTGCCCCAATAGAATGTTGTAATCTAGAGGGGCGTCGATTACTTCGACGTCGACGCAAACAGTCTTGCCCACAAGAGTGATAGGACAATTACGGAAGAGGCCAATGGGCTGGGAGGCGTGGCCATCCCACGCTCGAAGGGTGATCGTGGAAGGGGCCAACTCAGGAGATCCGAGTTGCTTCCAAACCGAAGCGGACATCACACAGGTGGATGCCCCCTCATCAATTATACACCGAGAAACGTTAGCGTTCCAGATTTTGACTGGGATTTGGAAGGCAATGGAAGTAGGAATAGGGGGATGTTATGATTGATGGGTGTCGAAAATGATCATTTGGTCATCAGCAGGATCTACATTGCCCATGGAAGATAACAGAGCCTTCTTTTGGGAAGGGCAAGACTAGAGGAGTTCCAATGTGGAAATGGAAGCAGGAGACTATGCCAAATCATCTACTATGCTATACGAATGAGCAGCTCAACCAGAAGTAGCATTTCGGCATAATGGTCCCTTAGGAATATCGGGATGAACCTCAACTTTGGGTTGAGGAATATGTAAGGGGCCATTGGATGTCGAAAGAGGTTCTGTAGAACCTGAAGAAGGGGACTCAGGGGTAGACTGAGCATAAGGCTTGGGGTACTGGCGAGACCGAGTTTGAAGGTGAAGGTCGATGGTTGGGGATGGATCAGAGTTCATCATGAGAATATGGTAATCGTAGGAACCAGAAGGGGAAGGTTGAGTGGCAACCTATCCGTCAGGTGGTTGGGCAGCCACGAATCCTTGCTGGGGGAAAGGATCGGTAAACACAGCCGGTTGAGTAGTGGTCACATTAGGTGGAGCATGAGGGGAGGCATGTTGTCCTCGCAATGTGGCTTGAGAATCCCACATCTGCCGCATTTTTGGTAAGATGGGACAATCACGAGTGTAATGACCGTAAACACCACAACACGAACAAGACTTATTTGTGCGAATAGACCTGTCCGGTTTGGGCTGAGTGCCCTGTTGCTGGTTAGCAGTGTTAGGGTCATTACCTTGAGGATTGGGTCCACGAGTACCAGGGGCAGATTGATTTTGATTGCCTCTCCGCCTTCTTTGAGAGGAAGGAGGATTAGTCGCACCCTGATGTGCAAATACTTACCCTGGAGGGGGCTGTAGGTGATGTTGCTGGGGTTGAAAAGGCAAGGGAGGTGGAAGTGCATATGCTGGAGGAGCTGGAGCACCAGGCTACGGATAAGGATAGTGGTTAGGTTGGGCAAAATTGAGGTAAGCAAGATGTTGGGCAAAAGGATAAGGCATGCTGTATCCTGGATACATGCTACCTGGAGGGGGAAAAGTGCTAGAGGTGTTGGCCCCTCCCGGAGGGGGACCATAGCCCATAGGAGGTTGAGCATATGGATGAGAAAGGGCTCCAACGATACCGTCAGCGGAATGAGATGCTCCCGGGGCGTTAGCGCCACTGGGCCTGGGGAGGTCAGGAAGGACGGTATAAACATAACCAGACTGAGCGTAGATCAGGTCATATTTCAAGGCGATTTGGAGGGCGACTTCTTCGGTTTAAGGGAAATGAGAGGTGACGAGTTTCACAATGGGAGGTAAGAGGAGAGAGTGTAAAGGAACCGGTCCATTATAAAACCAAACCTCGAAGAGATCCGTTTTCTCTCAATATAAGCTCCGTCTTCTCTCGCCATTCCCGGACATGAGTGGAAAGGCGGGTCAAGAGGTCGGGATGTAGAAGTCAAGAGCTCCGTGCCAGTGTCGTATCGGAGAGGGAGCTGGAAATAAGACAAAAAGGCTTGGGCAAGGGTCGCAAAGGTGGTATGGGAAGAGGTGGCTTGTTCAACATACCATTTAGAAGCTTCGTTGGTAAGCGTGCATTGGAACAAACGAAGACGGATGGAGTCATCGGTAATGGAATTGGAGAAACACCACATGTGGAAAGATCGAACATGATTGGTTGGATCTTCTCCAGCAAGGCTTTCGAACTTAGGGATGTCGGAGGGGAGCTTGGTTGGCATAGCAGGCCAACCAACATCGTGGTGGATAGGGTCGTTGATCAACTGATTGAAATCAGAGTAATGAAGGTCGCTATGTAAGGGAGCCAAGGGTGCAAACAGGGTTCGTGACGGTTCTCATCTAGTAGTAGTCCCGCATTAGGGCCAGGTTCCCCGCTAGTGTTAGACCCCGACCAGACATAGTGGAAGTGACAGGGGGAGCCAGGCAAAAGGAGAACCAAATGAATTACTAGTATATCTGAGTGACATTCTGGGTGAGACTAACTCAACGATGATGGACAAGTAGGTCGACTGACCGGAAACTGAGGGTGAAGGCCAAGAAGTCTCCGGGAGGTGCGCCTTGGGGGCGCAATGATGACAACAAAAACACGGCACAAGGGGAAGAAGAATGACCAACAAGGGCAGGGAGGTGCAGAATCAAGTGATTACAATGTCGAAACAAGGGCAGATAGGTGCAGTGTCAATTGATTTTAAAGTCTTTGCCTGGCGGTGTAAACCAGGCTCTTCTTCGCTTAGGGTGAGTGTGTGGTGTGCGTTAATTTTAATTTTTAAACCCTTTTCGTTTTGAGAGCAAGAGAAAAAGTGTGCTGCGTAACTGAAAATAAATCTGCAGAGAACAGTATATAATGCTGAAATAACATAAAATTAACAGCTAACAATGCATCAATCTAACCCAAAAAGGCGGGTCTCTCAAAACTAGTCTAACAGAGGGAAAAAATATAGTCAAAACACACTACAAAGAGGCCAATAGATCTAGGGTCGAAAGGGACAGGGATCTAAAGGAGAAACCTGCTGAAAAGAGGTGCAGAACACAGCCAAGAGGCAGAGGCAAGGTGGCTGGAAAAAAGGAGGAAATCAGCAAAAAGCAGAAGGGACAAGGAGGAGGCCCTAAAGGTAGATCCAAACAAAACTTCAGGAGGTGATTTGAAAGGGAGAAGAGCTGATTAAAAGGGATCTAAAAAGGAGGTATCAGATCTGAAAAAGGGGGGGCTGAAACTCTGAAAAAACAGACTCCTGAAACAGTTAAAACTCTTCCACAAAAAAGTGGAGGGTACTAAAGCCCTGTAAATAGGTTCCCACTTAAATGAGCAAAGAAGAAACAAGTCTAAATGGCCGGAGACGGTAATGAGGACCCTTACGTGCTTCAAAACCTTAAAAATTGCGTAAAATAGCAAAACAAAGTGTGTCGCCAGGTTTCGACTCCGTCTGTAAGGTGTCACAGATAGTGGGTCAAAATTGGCACCGGAGTCCGTGTCGCAGTTCGGCTGGAAAAGTGGACTCGAAGTTCCGGTTGTCTCAGCGGCAGATTTTCAAAAAATTTGTCGTCTCAGTTGCGGCTGGTGTCGCTTACCTGCGCAATAGGGCCAGAAACACACGGAAGTTAAAAATTTTGATGTTTTAGGGTTTTATGTGAAAAAAAACAACATGAAAATAGGAGAAATAAACAGCTGAAGAGAAACCCTAGGTTTTGAAGTAGCTGGATATGCAGGAATAGGAAAAACGACAGCAGTCGTAATTTAAAATCCGTGTGGAGTCGCCATTTGTTAGTATGAATCCTTTGTCGAAGTGTACGAAAAAGGACCACTTTAGCTATGCATAACTAATAGCCCTAACATCAAAAGTGGCTGCCAATATCTTCAGATCTGCAGTTAGTTGATCAAGAAAAGAGCTGCAAAAAACCATATCTATGCATAGAAAGACATTAAGCAGTAAAAAGAAGGGTTTGCTCCATATATCCAATAGACAAGACAAGAACAATTTTTGAAAGAATTTTTTGTATTAAGGGCACTTGGGAGGAAAACAAGAAGATGTTTCCAATTCTCCTCAATGGGATGGGTTCTTGGAAGTCCTCAACACTTCAGATCTAGCATTTCTCTCTCCTGTTGGTGTAGAAAACCCAGACAAAGATAGAACTCAAAGGGAGCTCACACAGAAAATAATGGAAAATATGAAAATGATAATGGCTCAAAGTCATACCAAGAGTTTAGATCCAGAGTGATCTAATAGGCAACAAAAGGTGAAGAATGATAGGAAAAACCCTCCTATTTATAACAAAATATTGGGTCATTCTACATCTTGGTGCATGATTAAAATAACATTAACCAAATCTAGATCCACCTTTTATGGAATATTTTATTATATTTGTTGGAGGGAAAAAGTATTTGACTTGGGTCAAATCCCTTTATTTGTAAATAATAAATAAACAAATGATTTATTTATCATTTTAAGGAAGTGGTTGAAAGATAATCAAATAAATAATGATTTATTTAATTATTTATGGGTGATTTAGTCATATTTAACAAGGACTATTATTTAAATAAGATTTAAATAATTATTCCTAGAAAATAATAAGATAAATAAAGATTTATCTAATTAATTTCTTTGTTTTGGGTTAACCATGACCAGGAAAATCAAACAAATATAGGTTTGTTTAATATTTCCTTTTGGGGTTTCCTGTTTAGACCATAAACAACCTAATAAATGTTTTTTATTAAGTTATTTTACATAGTGAAAGCAATTTTACTTAGGGTAAAATTGGTCTTACGTGGTGTACTTGGGTCCATCTAATGATAGTAGGTTAGATGACCAAAAAATGGTGTGACAAAATATGCTCGTGGAAACTATAAAAAAAAACAATACTACACGTAATCAATATACATTTTCACCACATTAGTATTTGAAAAATAAAAAATTTAACTAATTCAAAGTCAAACCCTAACTATTTCTCAACTCTTATTGAAATGGAATATCATCTCTAAAGTTCTAGTTTCTCCTTTTTCCTTCCATATATCAAGATGTTTGGAGAGTACCCCACATCTGAGCTAAAATTTGATTTGAATCAATTAACCATAGCCTCATATAGTCAGCTTCTAGGTCCTATAATTTATACAAACATGCATATGTTCCCCTTAATCATTCATCAATTAATGACCTAAACCAATGTTGAATTCTATGAATACAAAATATATTTAATACACATAAATTTGAGAAAAAAGATATATTTAAACCATAAGAATACCTTACTTTTACATCATATAATGATCATGAGTTTGGTTTGTGAAAGGGTTCTCTTGTAGGAAAATTACCACTAAAGATATATTGAAGCAAGTTGGTTGATATTATTCTCCAATTATTTGACAATATAAGTTGTAGTGGAAAAAGGATGTTATATAAGTGTCAAAGAGCTAGTTTTTCTATATTTTTATGGTTTTCATCCATCACAAAAATATATTATTCTCCCCTATAAAAATAAAAAAATTCTTGAATTCATCTAGCTCCACTCTTTCCTGTTATTACCATCGGTCCGTTCACAAACTGGGGAATTGATTTTACAACTTGTAACCCGCCTTCGGCAAAGGCTCATAAGTATATCATTAAAGCAGTAGACTGCTTCACTAACTGCACTGAGGCTATGCCTATCTTTGAGAACGATGGTGAAAAAGCAGCCTTGTTTCTTTTCAACCAAGTAATTTCTCGTTTTAGTATTCCTAAAGAGATTTATATTGACCATGGAAATGATTTTCAGAACTCCATGATCACTAGATTGGCTCTCAAGTTAGCTTTATGGAAGGAACATTCATCTCCTTATCATCCTCAAGGAAATGGGAAAGTGGAAGACATGAATAAATCCTTGAAGGTTATCCTACAAAGGAAAATCAATAAAGCTTGATCTAATTGGCACATTATGTTGTATCCTGCTCTTTGGGCATACTAGATGTCGTTAAGACTGCAACTGGTTTCACTCTTTTAAATTATTTTATTGCTTGGAATCAATCTTCCCTATGGAATGTGAAATTCTTTCTCTTAAGCTTGTTGTTGAACTTCTTCCAAACACTACCAATCTTGAAGAATGCCTCGTTTATTTGGAATTTCTTGATGAAAAACGTCGATACGTAACCACTATTACCGAAGCTCATAAGAAGAGGGTGAAGGTTCAATACAATAAGAATGTATGATCTAGGGTTTTCTCTAAAGGTGGCCTTGTCCTAGTATATGATCAAGACAAGGATGCCTTGGGGGCAGGTAAATTTAAAACCATGTGGTATGATACTTTCATAATTAAAAGAGTCTTGAAAAAGGGAGCTTATGAATTGGTTGATTTTAATGGAAATGAGCTGGTGGAGCCCATAAATGGGCTCTCTCTTAAAAATTATTATGGCTAGATTTGTGCCTAGCATTTACTTTGGTTTTGTACATATCGTATTTTTTGTGCATATATGTCTATCAGTTTCATTGTGACCCTGATGTTTTTGATCTACCTTGGTAGGTATATATGGATGATATGATCTATTTAGGAGTTGCCGATGGTTCTAGTCGACATAAATGGAATTTTTCTTCCGTGGCTTGGTTAATTTACCATCCATCTGGTCACTTGTTAGTCTTAAGGGGCATATGTATTGGTCTTGCTTCGAATTATGTTGTCACATATACTGTTGTTGTTAATATAATATCTAAAGTAATATCTCTTGGTGTTGGTTCATTAGTAGTATACTTGGATTCACAACTGGTAGTGTCTCAATTAGATAGCATTTATCCTGTCAGGAATCCTTATTTATATCGCCAATTTCTGAGAGTGTGTTTATTACATATATCATTTAATTTCATTACATTTCTCCATATTCCATAATCAGAAAACACATTTGCTAATTCATTACCTAATCAAGCATTAGATCACTACAAGGAAAAGACCCTCTAGTGAAGGTTATAAAGGAGGTTTTTAGTGTTATAAAATTGGCCAAAATTGTCAAAAAAGCAATTTATACAACATCCATTTATGGTTACGGAGATTTTGGCAGATAATTTAATGGAAATTCAACACAAATAAAAAATCTGGGTGGTAGAAGGTTATTACGGATGTTTTTTTCATCGGTGAAATACTAAGGTTTCAATGCACCGGTGCGTGTCATCTAGATGGTCGCCCCGTGGCAGTCGAAGGTTCCTGCACTATGCCATCAAGGTATAAAAAAACACCAGGCACAGTGTTGGCGATACAACACATGTGGACATACCAATTGGTATTGGGATTTGCTTGGTGCTCATAGGTCATCTCAACGCACCGGTATGTAGACTTATAGAAATGCACCGGTGCACCGTATCAGACTAATGCATCAATGCATCGTATCAGAAAAAGGCGCCGATCTTTGTAATTAGTATTGGTATTTTTGCGGTGCCCATACGTCGCACAAATTCATCGGTGTGTAGTCTCATATAAAATTACCGGTGCACAGTATCGCACAAACACAACAAGATTTTTAATTGGTTTGGTATTTGTGTGGTGCCCATAGGTCGTAGAAACACACTGGTGCACTAAAGCATACAAAAGCATCAGTGTATAGTACCTGACACACACCAGTGTTTATTTTGTATTTTTTAGAAACATCACCCTGTGACAGTGCAATTATTGTGATTTTTCTAAATTCATTATTCATCAAAAGTCGACACATCTTATAACAATATTCATATTAGTTAAATTTTTATTAATACATTTGAATTTGATGTTTGGATTAATTTGTTATATCATATCATAATTATTATGGTTTTTTAAAATTCATTATTCATCAAAAGCTGACACATATATATCTTATAACAATATTCATATGAATTAAATTTTTATCAGTGCATTTGAGAATGACAATGGAGAACACAACAGAATAAATTAAAACATATATATATATATATAAGACAGTCTTTGTCATACAAAACTGGATAGTTATTGGTATCCTTTTGTCTTTCAATTGGGACACTATGTCCATTACATTAAAAAAAATGTCTAATTTCACAGACAAATATTTCAAAAAATACAATGCCTTGCTTTGATATCCAAACATACTGATCATCATTCTTTGCTTGAACTGTTGTCACTACTAGAGCTACTTGCATGGCTTGGGTTATTTTCATGATTGTTTTGTTCACGGTTTTGATTTTTTTCTTCCTCTTCACCTTCCATCTACAAAAATAAAAATAAACTAAAATGAGTGTATCTACATTAGTGATAATAATGAAAATTGCAATATTAAATAATATACATCAATGTAAATAGAAAATAAAAATGGCGTACTATAACAACAATTAACTCATAAACTACACACATTCTTTCAAAACCATGTACCATGCCATCTTTCAAAATTTCATCTGTTGGCAGAGTTCCATACTTTGTTTCCTACAAGTTTTATACCCCATAACAAATCATATATTTAGTATAAAATATTTTTTGTGTTCTATTAGTTATAGACGGAGCTAAGTAAAACAAGATTGATAGATGCTTAAAAATTCCATAATTAATTTCTAATATGCAAACATATACTCATAACTCATATTTAACCCAATTTCAATCAGTTCGTCTGATGATTCTTATTTGTATGTTAGCATCTGTTTGAAGACATTCAATTATGATTTTTGTAAAAAAAATTTAAAAATACAAAACTGAAATATAGCTAAGCTGTTATAAGGAAGTAACAATTACTCACAAACTTAGATATCAACCCTTTTCTTCCTTGTCGTCTTGTTTTATGTGCTAAATGGGTTCCATTTTATTTTATTTTCTGCAAGAAAATTCTTGAAAATTAATATTTAATGCTAAATTATGTATTTATTTTACCTAATGATCGAAAAATTCAATGATTACGTATTACATTTGAAGCACGTTATTGTTGAGATGGCTCCTCCCGTGATGCAATTTTGTCCATTTCTCTTACCATCTCCTTGTACACCTTTTTGGACATTCCTACTGGCATATTTATGATATCAGCTCATCGATATTTTGATATTTTCATAATCTTCCTGAAAATGTAACATGACAATAAACTGTTTAATTTTTATATTGATATATGAGAAGTAAATATAACAAAAGTGATATTTATAAATAATTCTAGACAAACATTTAAAGGAATATTAATTTTTTATTCCTTTTTTTTGTATGTTTCTGCTATTAAAATTCTAACATGTCTCATTGACCAATTCTCTGGAAACTCTTCCTGTAGTTTAGATAAAATCTGGTTCTTGGAATCATTGGATTGGTATTTTTATTGTAAGTGGAAAGAATGTCTATACATTCGTTCCACTAGATCCCTCAAAATTTTGTAAAAGTTTTTCCACCTTTCGTTAACCTCCAACACCACTCCAGATGAGCTAAGGAGCAATTCATTTTCATTTACATGTTCTATTTTTTTTCTTTTCTTGGAACAATATTCATTTTATGAGTTGTTGGTCCCTATAGAACATTAAACATATGTGAATTAATAGACTATTTGACACATGTTATCTAATAATTTTAAGAATATTATTAATGAAAATTAAAAAATAAAGTCATATTGGATCGATACTATTTTTTCATTCCGCTGATCCATCCTTTTGCAATTTTTTCATCAAGCCTTTATGCTCTTCTAGTCCTAGATCATAAATAATCTTATCGAGCTTCGTCATTTTTTGGCTCTACATGATACACAGTAAACAATACAAATTAGTTAAACTTAAATATAGTTCAAAAATAATATTTTTTGTAAAGAATTTACAAAGAAATTGCCTTTTCTTTTCTTTTCTTGATGTGTTATTAGTATTTTTTTTACTTGATCTCTTGTCAGTAATTTCTTTATCAATTCAAAACCTGTACCATATCATTCATTAATATATTTATAAATAAATTGTGAACTTTTCAGGTAAAAAATAAATCTCAAGAAACTGGTGCTCCTTTAATGATGTATGCACTGACGTCGGTGCGTTTGGGTATTATAAACACACCACAAAAATAGTATAATAGATCATACGGTGCGTGGGGATATTATAAATGCACTGCAGAAAAAATGTAATAGACCGTACGATGCTATCCTCATAACATAGAGCACCAGTGCCCTATTTTAGATATGGCACACTGATTTAAAAAAAAAAAAAATCAATTTTTTTACTACATAATACTTGAGTGGTGCGCTATGTTACGCAAGGTGTACCGTTAAGAAAAAATCCATTTTTTTGAAAAAATCATGCAAGGGACAAATGGATTGGGATCTAACTATGAAATTCATTCCGTGGGTTGGATGTCAATCTAAAATGAAAAGCCCTAATTCTAAAATCACAGAAATAGGGAGAAGAAAGGGTAGAAACAAAGAAAATGAAGGGTTTAGGGTAAAAATGGATAAAACTACAGAAAAAGTAAAAAAAAATCAAATTTAATCATGAGATGGTTTGAAATTCTATGATACAGGGTTTGAATCACCAGAGGTTTGGTTTTTGATTGTCTGAATACTTCTATTCGAACGTATTTTGCTACTTCACAGTGCTCTCGTGCTCTCTTGCTCCAGATATGTCTCTTGCAAATCTTTGGTTGAAATTTTTAGCAAAAATAGTGAAATAATGAAAAGTGTTTATTATTTAAAGAACTATTTTATGAAATTAGATTTTCGAAAATAGTTTTCTGCCCATTTTTCAATTTGCCGGTTTTTTTTCACTTCAAGAAAATAGATTTTTGCTTTTTTTATTTGTGTTTATTTGTCACCGGTACATCACTTAATAGCACTGCACCGGTGCATCCATTTGTAACACCGACATTGGTGCACAGTAACTAAAACGTATCAATGGGGTTGTATGTATAGTATCACTAATTTGCAGTTAAGGCACCGAAATTACTTTTAGGTGTGTATACCAAAATTTACTGAACTCCAACCATAGAAATTAAGAATTAAATTTTTTTTTATTGTTAAGAATTAGAATTAGAATTATAATTGAGAATTAGAATTGGATAAATTATTGATGGAAATAACTATTCTTCCAATGCATTTTGTTTATTGCAGGAGGTCCCCACTGATTATGTGGACAGAATGCAATGTGGGGCGTGTGAATATGCAATACTACAGGGCCCAAGTAGGAAATTGTGGCATGTGAACCTATTCTATGCTAAGACGTGGGCAGTTTTCACAAATGTTTGGGAAAGTTTTGTTTATGAGGAGTTTATTGAAGTTGGAGATATTTTAGTTTTTAGAAATGTTGGAACTGTACATTTTGCTGTGAAAATATTTGGGCCATTTCTTTTCAAAACTACACCTCTTCTTCTTTTAGAAAAAGAAACTTGAACCTTTCCACAACTTGCAACAAGAAAATGTGCCCCATGATTTGCTTGCTCATTTGTAAGTTCCTCCTCCATCTTGGCATCCAATTTCCTCTTTTCTCTTTCGTGCTTTCTATCTTGATCTTAACAAAATTTATACAATATTTACTTTACAAGAAACTGAACTTGAATGTTCTAGGGGAAATGACAACAAGTCCTTCATTATGAATTTGTTAGTAGAAGAAGACCAATTTTTGACTAGACGATGCAGTTATTACATCTGGAGGCAATGGCTTCCTGTAGAAAATGAGTATAGGGTTGAGCAGAGGAAAGACATTGAAAAATGTTCTATTACATTATCTTTTCCAATGGGAAACTGATTTGCAGGTGGAAATATGGTAGCTGTAGGTATCTATTCTTTTATTCCCATATAAATGGTCATTGGATTTCCATTTATAATACAAGAAGAATTTTTACTAGTTTCATCCACAGGTCCACAACTCAGACAAGTTAGAGATTCCATTCAGGTTCAATTGAAAGGCAAAGATGTGATTTTATGTGATGTCAGATTTGCTGGTAAAAGCTTATGTAAGACAACCAAAGGTCGGACAATAATCCCAGCTAATTTTAAATGCATTATGAAGAATCTTTCCCTTAATGGGACCTACCAGCCTTATCAACAACGTCAATTGATCTTTCTCTATTGTCCTTAAGGGAATAAGAATCCTTCCCTTCATGGTGCCTCTTGGCTTTATCGACTGCCTCGATTGATCTTTCACTAATGTCCAATATTTCTCTTCCATCAACTCTGCTCTCCCTTTCTCCATCATGGGACCTCTTAACCCTATCGTCGGCCTCAACCGAATGCTCTTTGCTGGTCTCAACCTGTACTATTTTTCTCCTTTTGTACTCTATTGAGCTATGTATCCATTTGCATCCTTGTAAAAATATTTTTCCATCTTTCTATTTGAATCACTCATTTTCTTTGCTATAAACTTCTCAGACGAAATTCGAGCTCTCGTCTTTTCAAACGCTCATCTCCTCAGAAAAATTCTTGCCCGCTATTTGAACCCTCTGCTACTCCAATACTATACTTTAAAAAATAACCTTGTTCTAATGCACAGGGTTTTATAGGCACACCGATGTGGTTACGTAAGATCTAGGTTTATGTTTTTGTGCGGTGTTTTATGGCGCATCAGTGCGGAAGAGTTATGAAGCACCAGTTCGTCTTAGTACTAAGACGCATCAGTGCGTGTTATGATGATAAGTACATCAGAATGTATAAAGTTCTTTTTTTTTGTATGTAAGATCATAATAAAATAATGATAATTCTAAAGTACATGAATTTATTTGAATTATTTTCTAAAATTTATTATGTTACAAAAATTCATATTATTCTAGATTTTTTTTTTTTTTTTTCTAAATTATGCTAATTCTATTTATGAAAACATACTGTTACAAAACTTCCTCAGTTTAGCTATGAGAGCCTGAAGACTAGGCTTGATGTCATGCTTTAACAAAGTGACGAACTGCCCTGACTGGGAAACCAATTCTTTTAAGAGGAGCTTCACCGCCCTTGAGAGGGAAACCGGTGCATTGTTCATTGCATACAACATAAAAATGAAAAAAAGACTAGAGTAGCATGTAGCTGTTGCTACTGTAGAAAAAAAAAGAAAATCAGTCTATCTCCCAAAACAATAGAACCAATGTACCATGTTGAACCAAGGTAGATCGGAATTACTGTGCGTGAGCTGGAGAAGGCGACTCCTCCACTATGCAACACCAGTACTCATCCTCTGGATCTTCAACATCTTCCTTCTGTTCACCATATTTTCTTGTGATGCCCACGTCCACCTGCATGGGTTGCTTACCCAGGTTGGGAGGTGCAGAATCTGGGGGCGCAACCATTCGTTCAAGAGAATTTGCAGCCAGGGCGGGACTAAGACCAAGGGGAGGGGGGGTAGGACCGGGCATATCAGGAAGATAGAGAGGTGTTTCCTCTCTCAGGGTGACAGTAGCAAAGGTAGTGACAATAGGCTAGTTGAAGGAGCATTCAAAGCGGAATTCCACCCTCTGACAGGTTTGACGCAGAGCGTGATTGTCAAAAGCACGAGAGGCAGGGGAGACAGGTCGGGTCGGAGCAGAAAAAGGAGGCGGGGAGGGCTGAGATGCGCGTGCAATGCCAGGATGACTAGCATGAACTCTGTGGCTGCGGGTGTCTCGGTAATGCCCCCACTCAACGTCCTCAGAGGACGTCTCGGCGCCTCAACTCGTGGAGGGACATGAGCGTGCAGACTGGCCACAACTTGCACCCCTGCGACACCTCATTTGGTGACAGAGCCTTGGCATAGCGAGTGCAATAGTTTGAAATTGCCTGAGACAAGAAGAACAGGAAGGGGCTAGAGGAAGCCCGCAGTGAGTTCCATAAGGAGACTGCAGATAGGAATTGGAGTAGTAGAAGGCGCTTTGGGAAAAATGACAACCAGGTGTAGTTTCCAAAAAAACTTAACAAAGAGCACTGTCACCCCTTTTGTGTGCGAGTGCTTGGCTCGGTACAAGTAGCAGGGCAGGCACTCCACAGGAGATGCAGATAGTGGGAAGCAGATCAAGAAAAATCTAGAATGCCTGAGACAAAGGCCATAGTTAACCAATTGAGAAGGACAGGAAGAAGAGAGCGCCGACGAGGGAGAGTAAATGAAAATGGAGCTGGCTGATTAATGGTGAGGTTAATGGAGTTGTAGGGGACCATATGGCCACCCCATGCGAGCCTCCTCGGGAAGTGTCTAGGGACTGACGTCCCATCAGGCCACGCAACCATCCGCATCCGGAATATTCTAGATTTATTATTTACAATTATTTACAAATTTAAATATTTTAATAAAATCATTTCACATTAATACAATTAAAATTTTACAAATATTTTACATACAATTAGAATTAGAATTAGTATTATAATTATAATTACAATTAAAATTTTACAATTTCACATACAATTACGATTAGAATTGCAATTACAATTTTAATTTTACAACTACAACCATTTCACAATAATACTATTAAAAATTTACATACAATTAGAATTAGAATTAGAATTACATTTACAATTACAATTACAATCTTACAAATATTTTACATACAATTACAATTACAAATACAATTACAATTTTAGAATTTTACATACAATTAGAATTAAAATTACAATTACAAATACAAATACAATCTTACAATTTGACATACAATTCAAATTAAAATTAAAGTTATAATCATGACATAATATTTAATGAATATCATGGTCATTTAATATTAAATTAACTAATAAACATCACGATCATGATAAACATCGTAAAAACATCATATTCAACTAAAAAAACACCTTCAAATTCTCTACATCATCATGATCATGATCATCTAACAAAACACAATTAGCATTGTATAACATCATCAAAACACAAACATCAAATATACATCTCATGTCAAATAAATCATGTTATAACATACACATCTATCAACTGCAAGCTGCATATTAAATTAGCATTTCGAACATGACCTAACAATATACACATCATGATGATCACCAACATGTAAATTAAGTACATAAAATACATGGACCACACACACACACACACACACACAGATATATATATATAGCTGTATAATGTTAAAAATATACAACTGTAATATAAATGTCATGGATCAGCGGGTGGTACAACATCAATAACAATACTATTTGAGGCCTTCTTAGTCAATTTTGTAGCCTTGACAGTCGATGGTTCAGCCTACTCATGATCATGAGTACTAATGGATGTTGCAGGCTGCTGACTAGACGTGGCCAATTGTCCAGCCTCATCTGCATGATGACTACTGCTAGATGCTAGTCGAGGCTCATGCTCATTTCGAATGGCATGAGGTGAATGATCATGAGATGATGAGTTGCTGCTCGTGGACTATCCATCACGTGCTACATCTCGACCATGCCTATAACATGAAATAGTCCTTCTCAGTTACGTAACAGCTGTCGTAGCTCCTACGACATGCCGCATCAGATTGTAAATGTTGCACATCATGCCTCTCCACATCTGTAATAGCCTATCATTGGACTATATGTCTCTATAATGAGTGGGCCTAATGCCTCCATCAAAAATCAATGCACTAAGTTGGTTTCCCAACTCCATCCTATATCTAGTATCAAGTCGACCATGCCTTGCAAAAGGCGATACCGGCACACCAGCAGGAGCATGTCTCTTTGCGCTAGCCTCCTGATAATCCTCAGAATCTAGCATGCCCTGATCATCATTAGGATCCACACCTAGATCATGTGGTGGTTCCAGCATGTCCTCGCCATCAAAAGAGCCATTGTCTGCGAAATATATACAAGTAAACAATAATAATTAGACAATTTCATTATACAATTTAATAAAAGCAAGTTAAAGAACATGTTAGAATAAATTTAAATAAAATAGTAATATTACCTTTATCATCTAGTGGCTCGTCATCGCTGAAGAGGATGTTGGCACACCTTCACTAATCCAATCCAGCATAAGGACAGGGGACCATAATGAAGGGATGCAGCTCATCAACACTAGCTAGTAACTCCATTGCATCATGTGAAATCTTGGTTGGAAACATAGTCTCACCCCTCTTGGGCATCATCTGCCCCCACATGTGCATCCATGCCTCCAACATCAGCCTACAAGGCTGCCCAAAAAAAGTAGGCCTCATCTTTAGAAACCTCTCAAAAAATAAACAAAAAAGCTTTGAAGCAAAAGGGAAGTTGACCACTACAAGGAAAAGACCCTCTAGTGGATGTTTTTGAGGAACCCCTTATAGAAATACCGTATACATCCATTTCTAGTAGACGTTACTAGAGGAGGTTGGCGGGCGGAGGTGTTTGCGGATGTATTTTTTACGGTGTTATTATCACCATAAAATGCACCCGTGAATTCAACACGAGAAAGCACCGGTGCGCATACAATATTGGCCCACCGGACACCGTGCGCTCCGTACACACCCACCTGGTGCATTTCATTTTTTTAGTGCACCCGGCCTTTACAACACATTTGCACCAGTGCCTCATTAGAAGCATGCGACAAAATAAACTTCTCGGTGTGGAATGAGGAAAATGCCCTAGAGCTCCCATAAAACCCGCGCACCATAACAGGGTTAAATAAAAAAAGAAAATTATAGCCAAGAAAAAGCACAAAACATTGGCACACCCGACATCGTGTGCTCCGTAAGCACCCGCTTGGTGCATTTTATTACTAGAGTGCCCCAATGATTTACATAGAATCCGCACCGGTGCCTCATAAAAAGCATGTGAAAACAGAAACCTCTCGACGTAGAATGACGAAAACACATCGGTGCACCCATAAACCTTGTGCACTAGAACGAGATTAAATAAGAAAAATTATAGACAAAAAACCACCCCAAACATTGGCACATCGGACACTGTGCGCTCTGTAGACATTCGCCCGGTGCGTTTTATCACTATAGCACCCTGGTGCGTTATAGAGCATCCGCATCGGTGCCTCAAAAAAAGCGAGCAAAAATAGAAGCCGCCCAGCGCAAGATGACGAAAATGCACTGGTACATCCATATAACCACGTGCACCAGAAGGGGGTTAAATAAAAACAAATTAGGGCCAAAAAGTCGCATAAAACATTGGCACACCGAACACCGTGTGCTCTGTACACACCCTTCCGGTGTGTTGTATTATTGTACCGCACCAATGATTTACAGACTGTCTGTACCAGTGCCTCATAAAAAGCACGCGAAAATAGAAACCGCCCAATGTGGAATTAAGCAAACACATCAGTGTGCATATAAAATCCCGCACACCAGAACAGGGTTAAATAAAAAAAAATTGTTGCCAAAAAGCTACATTTTTCACTTTTTTCAATGTTATAGAGCTCTCAAGCACTGGTGCAATTTATCCTTGTTTTAGCCACCCTGACATCGGTGCTCCCATTGCACTCATTGCATGAACTGCTGTTGTGCATTGCGCACCAATTTCCAGCTTGAATTTTGCAAAACAGTGGACAATTTTTATTTTTCAAATTCTACAGCCAATATGCCTCCTCGACGAGCAAATGTATAGATATTTTCTTGTTTTTCCATAACTAAGCCTTCTAGCTGATTAAAATTTCAAATAACCTTAAAATTAACCATTTAAAAGGTTTTTTTTTTGTCGCGCGCTAAGCTCGAGCCGTTCAGCTCACACTTGTTTACGGTGCTACTTTTAAATTTATAGGCTGCACCGTAGCTGGTGCTAATGGTATACACACCAGTTCTAGGGCAATGCCGATAGGCGCATCATGTTATTTTATTTTATTTTTTAAATTGCGATTCAATCGTTTACCAGGCCGCACCGTTGACAATGTGGAATAGCGGCAACACGATGCGTTGACTAAATTATCAACCTCGGGGTTGGTAATTTTATCAACGCACTGTGTTTCCGCTATTTTAGTAAACCGATGATAACAGTATCGGCACCAGTTTCGGGGTGGTACCGAAGGTACACCATGCTATTTTAAATTTAAAAAAAAAAGAGTGGTGTGGTCAGTTATCCGGCTGCATTGTTGACCTAATGGAATAGTTGTGATGCGGTCCATTAACTAAAATAGAAGCCCCGTGTGGCTATTTTGTCAGCACACGGCTTTCTGTATTTCACCTGGGTCAATGGTGCGGCCTTGTAAAAGGCCACACCATTCACTATGTCATGATGGCAGGAGGTCGGTCCACTGACCAAACTATGCACCCTAGGGCGTCGATTTTTGTCAGCACACCACCCTCCTGACACCGCACATAGTCGACAATGCGCTCCATAGAAAGATGCACCAATACTGGTGCATGAATGTGTTTTCGGTGCACCAACTATTTTTTTTATTTTGTTTTAAAAAAAAATTATATATGTATATTTTTAAATACATGTCCTATTTAATAAATAAAAAATTTTTAATATGTCAATCATCAAAGACGTGAAAGGAGAGAAGACAGGTAACAACAACAACAACAGGCATAGCTGTATAACTTGGTTTTCCTATGGGAGGCATGAGAGAGGGAGAGAGATGCGTACCCTCACCCTATTACAACAGCTACGCATGGGCTCCTAAGGCAAGTAGGCCTCCTCAAGTTCTATGAGGAGGCTACTTCCCTAAAGGGCCATAGTTTTTTTTTGAGACATCTTATCTGAAGGTGGAATGCCCAGTAACAGGATTTTCGGGTTGGTATCATCCAGTCATACACACCCACTGAGGAGGATATATACTTCATTACAGGGCTATCAAGCAGAGGGTGGATTTTCCCTCGTTCCCATAGGTTCCGACTGGCTGTGTAGTAGGGAGTCAATTAGTTTACCTGCAGAGATACATTGGAGAAAATGTATTGTCTCCTCCAGAGTTTCAGGTTGTTGGTGGTCAGTTACATATTGGTGCATTTTGCAGGGAGGAGGTGTAGTGTCTCTCACTTATCATTTCGACCATTTCACACAGCACTAGTGACGGGAAATGCCTTAGTTTCCCGATTCTATATTATGTTGATTCTTTAGAAGAGGAGTCACAGCTTGGCAGGTGGTTTGCCATTATTTTGCGGTAGTTCTATATAGCCTTAGATATATTTCGTGCTCAGGCACAAGGGAGGGTGAACTTCCCTTTTTCTTCTGATATTTTTTGTCGATTTTTTGAGAGGTTTCTAGAGACAAGGCCTGCTTTTCTTTGGCAGCCTCATTAGACGAAGTTTGAGGCTCATATGCACATGTGGGGGCAGATGATGCCCAAGAGGGGTGACACTGAGTTTTTCGTGAGGATATTGCAGGATGGACTAGAGTTGCTAGCCAATGTTGATGAGCATCCCTTCATTATGGTCCCCTATCCTTACATGGGTTTGGATTGGTGAGGGTGTGCCAACATCCTCTTCACGGCTAATGAGCCACCAGATGATAGAGGTAATATTACTGTTTTATATATTTAAAGTTATTATAGCATGTTCTTTAACTTATTTTTATTAAATTGTGGAGTGAAATTGTCTCATCATTATTTGTGTACTTGTATATATTTTTCATACATTGGCTTTTTTTATGGCAAGGAGATGCTAGCACCAGTACCACATGATCTAGATGCGGATCTTGATGATGATTAGGGCATGCCAGATGCTGAGGATCATCAGGATGCCAGACCTAGGCGTGGTTGACATTATGCTAGATACTGGATGGAGTTGGCGACCAACTCAGTGCATTTGTTATTGAGGCGGGTATCAGACCTGCTCATTATAGAGACATAGAGTCCAATGATAGGATATTACATATGTGGAGAGGCATGCTGCGTGACATGCACAGCTTGATGCGGCATGTAATAGGAGCTACGGTAGATTTTATGTGACTCACGAGGACTGTTGAACATTATAGGCATGGTCATGACGTAGCAGGTGATGGACAGTCCACGGAAAACAACTCTTCATCTCATGATCATTCACCTCACACTACGTCAGATGAGCATGAGCCTCCACTAGCATCCAGAAGTAGTCATCATGGAGATGAGGTCGGACCATCGGTCGCATCCAGTCAGTAGCCTGCAGGATCCATCAGTACTCATGATCATGAGTAGGATGGACCATTGACCGTCAAGGCTGCACCATTGATTGAGGATTCCTCCACTAGTACTGATATTGATTTTGTCCTACCACCAGCTGATCCATGAAATTTCCATTGTAGTTATATATTTTTAACATTATTCAGTTATATATATATATGGTTCATGTATTTTATGTTCATGTTGCAGTTGTACTTAATTTACATGTTGGTGATCATCATGATGTGTATATTCTTAGGTCATTTTAGATATGTGCATTTAATGTGTATCTGATGATAGCATGAGTTATTTGACATGAGATGTATATTTGATGTTTGTGTTGTGATGAATATGCTAATATATAATGTTAATTGTGTTTTTTTAGATGATCATGATCACAATGATGTTAGCGATTTTGAATGTGTTTTTTAGTCAAATATGATGTTTGTACTATGGTTATCATGAACATGATGTTTATTAATTAGTTTAATACTAAATGACCATGATATTGTAAAATTGTAATATTTGTAATTCTAATTGTATGTAAAATTCTAAAACTGTAATTCTAATGGTATTTATGTAAATTTGTAAAATTGTAATTGTATATATGTAAAATTCTAAAATTGTAGTTGTAATTGTAATTGTATGTGAAATTGTAAAATTGTAACTGTATGTAAAATTCTAAAATTGTAATTGTAATTGTATGTGAAATTGTAAAATTGTAATTGTAATTGTAATTGTAATTCCAATTCTAATTTTAATTGTAATTGTATGTAAAATATTTGTAAAATTTTAATTGTATTAATTTGAAATGAATTTATTAAAATTTGTAAATTTGTAAATTTTAAATAATTGTAAAATAATAAATCTAGAATAATATGATTCACTGTAACATAATAAAGTTTAGAAAATAATGCAAATAAATTCATGTACTTTAGAATTATCATTATTTTGTTATGATCTTAGATACAAAAAAAAAGAACTAATTTATATGGCACGTCATTGTTTTTGAGATCAACATAATATCTAATAATTATCAAGTGAACTATTGATTTGAACATTAACACAATGCAAATTACCAATTAATTCAAAATACATATTATAATGTTTTGAAAAAACCATATTAAAAAGTATAAATATTGATGAAATAACACATTTACCATATCACTCTCAGTTCTCATTATCATCCTCATTATCTTCCAGCTCGCATGGCATGATAGCACTATTGTTCTAATAAATATGTTTTTGTCTAGGGTCATGTGTCAATACGAACCACCAATCCCCATCCAACACATCTGGGTAAAAAAACACCCGGTTGCAGTGTTTAGGGAGAATATAGGGCTCCTTAGCTTCATCCCACATCTTTCTAGAGTTGATACATATCATCATACTATCACGATCTTCCTTTAGATTATTCTGATCAAAGGTGTCCCACCACTTGCACATAAAAATAACACATTGGAAAGGAGAAATCCACTTCAATGATCTCTTGTATCTTCCGACATTACCTAACGTCCCTCATACTAGGTTTTGATCACGGTGGCTAGATCGACTAGATTTATCGAACTCGACTTCCACTCCATATTCTTGTGTGATGTTTCTAGCATCGACATTTTCTGTGCAAAAATGGTGTCCATATGCCCACATAGATGGGAAAAAATGCACCTATTATAAAAATTTAAGAAAATCATAGTGTCATGTGTCTTATAATAACCCAATAGCTAAAATATGAAATGTAGATTTCTTAATATAAGTTTCAAATTTACATATAAATTAAAAATATTATTACCGAGTTGCTACAACCAATCCCTACATTTAGCGCATCCTCTTCAGCAAGCAGGTAACGGCCGGTAGCACCGTATTTCTCTCTGACTTGGTCAGAAACTCAACTGTTGGGGGCATATTTTTGGCATATTTTCTTTTAAATGATTGGGATAAGGCATTCTTCTACCATTCAACCATCTGAATTCTTTCTTGTCACTATCCCATTTCATCCTCTTTTGTTCGTACAATGTGACCCACGGTTGTGTCGCTTTAGAATTTTAAAGAATGCATTTATTGATTTCTTCAATTTCTACATTCGCTGATGAAATCAAACCAACATTATATAATATTTAAATATCAAAATATACATTATATCAAAGTTCAACATGAATATTAATTACTTTTTGTAAATTTTAAAAATTATAAGTCATTTACTCTTTATCAAGTGTTTTTTTCCACTCATTTGGAGCAACTCCCCTTCTCTTTTGTCTTCATCCCTTTCATCGTCCCAAATCAGTGCAACTAGTCTGTTGTCGATTTGCTTGATGCAATCACTAGAATAATAGAAATACTTATACGATATGTACCCCTCTGTCATAGAACCCTTGGGTTTTTCCCTTTGTCGAACAAAACCTTTCGATTTCTTCATGTACCTCTCTAAGAAGAACATCCAATGACAAGAAACCACCCCATCTGATTCAAACTCATCTACTAGGTGGATTAGAATATGAACCTGTAATTCCATGAATCTCGTTGGCAGTTCCTTCCCAAACATACAAACAATCTCAACTATCTCTTGATGTCACCATGGAATGCTAGCCACATGAATCTCCTTTGACGTGATCCAACGTAAAAATGTAGACAATTTAAATATGGAACATCGTAGGTCTTGAGGGAATTCATGTTTCACACACCCACGCACGAACAAAGGATAATGCCACTGCAAAGTTATAAAAAGTGCAATAATATGCAAAATTAGTTGTGTTTTATGATCCTCGCATGGGATAAAATTTATTAATTTAAAAAATAATAAAATCATGCTTTTGACATTATACGTACTTTTAGAAGATTCAAATGGTCATGTGATTTCAACCACGACAAATGGTCATCCATGGTGAAGCAACACCATAGTGAAGACTCATATGAATTTGGCACCATCACATCCATTATAACTTCCTTTTCCAAAGATATATCATCTTTTTTAAAAATCCATGGGACATCACCTTCTTTGAAAAACCATGAATTAGAGGGACCAGCGCCTTCCTCTGATCCCTTAGTTTCTAATCGTCTTGGCCAATGTTTCTTTTTATTTTTTGAGGTAATAATATATTTCCTAAAAGCCAATGTGTCTCTTTGTTTCGATGATATGTGCCTCCATAAATAAGATGAAACATTTTTAAATATATGCATGGGATACAATAAATGGGTAATCTTAAGATGCTCCCAATATGGGAGGTCATAAAAGATAGATTTCCTTTTCATCCCAATGTGAAATTTCTCAACATAGGTGTCAAAGAAATATGGATCATTGAACATAGGCTCCCCATTTGAATCGGACATTTCTATGAACTCTTTCTCCTTCTCTCTCTCATATGCTCTAAGCCATTCAGCTGGTGTCATTATTGGAGGCATTTGGGTTCTCTCTCATTTACCATTGAAAGTGGATGATGTTCTTCTCTAAGGGTGTTCTTCTGGTAGGAATACTGTGGAGCAATCCTACACTGGCTTTCGTAGGTCCTTGGACCATCTAGATTGCAGAGAAAGTCCACAACATTTACATCCAAAATACCCTTTTTCTACAAGACTGCGATATTATATTTGTATACATTAATTAATATGCATGGCACATTAAATAATATCATGAAGATCGGAACAAATATTACAAAAAATTAAATAACTAATATGTGAAAGAATATGGTTACGTATATAAACAAATCAATAAATTAAACATGTAATTTACCAGAGCAAACTCCTAAGCCTGGATAATCATGTGTCGTGTAAGCACATATGCCATACAACGTAAAAATCCTCTCTTCTGCGATGGGTCTTGATACATAATATACATTTATCCCATCCCATAATTCCTTCAATTCATCTACCAATGGTTGTAAGTAGACATCCATATTCTTCACTTATCTTCTACCAAGAACTATGAGAGCCAACATAAGATGTTCATTCTTCATGGAAAACCATGGGGAAATATTGTTATTGATCACTACTACAGGCCAAACAGAATATTTGGTGTTTTGGAGGGAATATGAGTTGACGAAATCCATGGCTATGCTGGGTCGTAGGCTTCGTACTTCATCCTTGAATTTTTTGGGCCATGTATCCTCTATATGATTCATGGCTATTGAATCAGTTGGGATTCGCATAAATCCCAACTCACTTCTGTGTGAGGCATGCCATCCTTTCAAGATAGATAATACTTTGCAATGAAATATGCTTTGAATCCTTGGAATTATAGGCATGTGCCTCAATATCTTAAAAGGAGGACCAGTACGTGATTTACCCTTCTTTTTTTATTTATCATACCTGTCATGCCCACATTTTAGGCACATCTCTTTGTCTGCATATTCTCCTCTCTATAGGATATAATAATTTGGACATGCATGATATGATATGTACTCAACACCCAACATTTTCAACAATTTCTTTGCCTCTTCGTAGCTACCGGGAAAGACATTATCACCCGGAAGAACCCTATCTTTGAATAACCTATAGTTGGTGATCATGTAAAAATATATTAATAAATGTACATTAATGTCGATATAATTATTAACGTTAATAAAATTTACCATTTGTAATGGTCATTGCAGTGTACTAATTATATTTAAAATTTATATAAGGGATTACTTTCTGGTAACTTACCTCAAACCTTCTGAGAAACATGCATTAAAAAAGTCAATTTTTTTTTTTAAGTTCTATAGTAATATCATTGTCCCCAACTGGGTAGACCTTGACTTACCACCAAGTCCAAAGAGAGGGGTGGTGGAAGAAAATTTAAGGCTTTCGAAAAAGGTGTCAGTGATATGAGCATCATCCCATAGCTGATCGTCATTTAGGAATGCATATAATGACATTCTCTCCATGGAAGTCGTATCCCTTAAGTAATCATCCATACAAACCTCTATTTGATTGCCTCCATTGCCATCTTGTGAAGAACTACTATTGCTGTGGTCATTCTTATTTGGTGAATCTGGACGTAGCGAAAATTGAATCGGTGGTTGATTCAACCATTCTTGGTATCATTCCTCTCTGAATTTTTTTCTTAATTCAATGTTCTCTCGATTTGACATTATTGTGGGGTGAAACAGAAGATGGTAGGTAGGTCTTTCATCATCACTAGAATCCTAATAATGAAAGAAAAAATATTTGAACATGATTAGTAGAAAATATATGATATCAATTGGTAATCATGTTGACAATATTGCACGATTATAAATTGGTTTGACGTTGAAATAATTACATATTAATCAATATATATACCAAAAAATTATAATTATAATTACCATCATTGTCCCGAGATTGTGGCTAGAAGATGCAATATTGTTACAATTGGCAAGGTGAAGCGACTGTCCATTTTCATCTACCAAATGCGCCTTGCGGTATGCAGCTCCTGATAAGAACTTCCAACGTTTTGGAGCAGCTTGAATATTTTGTGCATCTGAAATCGATGTTGAATCTGCGTGAACCTGTAAATTTGTATACATTATAAATTTAATTAAGTTGTGCATGATGGACTACATGGATAAAAAACATAAATTCAATTAGCTAGTGAAAATATAAAACAAATCTGAAGTAAAGATTATGTCTCGAGATAGATAGGTAAAACTCCGTGATAGACTTTGAAAAATATTAGGGAATGAGTTGGATTTTGAAGAATTTTCCATTACATATAATATATGATATTTTCTCCCTGCATTTGAGCAAAACAACAATACATTTTGGTGCACAAACCTAAATGTAATTTCGGCGCGTAATGTACAGAAAACCACACCGGTGCGTTTTTGGTAATGTGCACTGGTGCCTTTCTATAACTCGATGCACTGGTGTGGTTCAATTATGGGACGCATTGGTGATGAATAACCACAAATAAAAAAAGCGCAACCCTATTTTCTTTAAGTGAAAAAAAGCAGTAAATTGAAAAATGGGCGGCAAAATATTTTTGAAAATCTAATTTCATAAAACATTTCTTTAATTATTAAACACTTTTCATTATTTCACTATTTTTGCAAAAGATTTCAGCCAGAGATTTGCAGGATACATATCTGGAGCAAACAGAGCATGAGAGCACTATGGAGCATGGAAATACGTTCGAACAATAGTATTCAAACAATTAGAATTCCAAACCTCTAGTGATTAAAACCTTGTACCATAGAATTTGAAACAATGTGAGTAAAGTTTCTTGTTTTTTTACTTTTTCTACAGTTTTTTTTTTATGCAGGAAAAGAAAAAATCAAAGTTTATTGGTTTTTTTTACTTTTTCTATAGTTTTTTTTAATGCAGTAAAAGAACAAAATCAAAGTTTATTGTTTTTTTTACTTTTTTTCTGCAATTTTTTTTACTTTTTCTGCAGTTTTCAGAAAATAAAATAAAATTAAAAAAATAAAAAATAAATAAAAAAATTCCATTTTTAGAAACAAAAACCCAAGGTTCATCTTTTTTTTTTCTGCCCTTTCTTCTCCCTCTTTCTGTAATTTCAGAATTAGGGCTTTTCAATTTAGATTTATAGGGTTTGTATAGTCATAAGACATCCAACCCACGGGACGACTTGCATGGTCAGATCCCAATCCATGTCGACCCTTTTGTGAATTTAAAAAAAATAAAAAATAGATTTTTTTCCTCGGTGCAGCTCGCGTAACATAGCACACCGGTGTGCTCTGTTATACTAGTGCACCAAAAAAGTACAGTGATAAAAAATAAAAAATAAAATATTTTTTTATCAGTGTGCCATATGTGACATTTGGCACAAGTGCACTATTTCACTATGGTGCACCGCGAATGTGTTGCTTCATAAAAAAAATATCCATTTTAGAAACAAACCCTACATTCTTTTTTTTTCTTCCCTTTCTTCTCCCTCTTTCTGTGATTTCAGAATTAGGGCTTTTCAATTTATATTTATAGGGTGTTTATTGCTAAATATAAGCCTAATACATCCAACCCACAGAATTACTTGCATAGTCAGAGCCCAATCCATGTCGGCCCTTGCGTACATTAAAAAAAAAAAAAAATTCAGTGTGCCCTGTGTACCTGAGCACACCAGTGTGCTCTATTATCCCAGCGCACTGTGCAAGCACTATGATAAAATCTTTAAAAAAAAATGTTTTTCTCAATGCGCCATTTGTAAAATATGTAGCCGGTGTGCTATTTCATTATGGCACACCGTGAATGTTCTGTTTCGATTAAAAAAAATAAATAAATAAAAATACAAAGCTTACATTCTTGTTGTTTCTGCCCTTTCTTCTCACTATTTCCATGATTTCAGAATTAGGGCTTTTCAATTTATATTTATAGGGTTTGTATTTCTAAATATAGACCTAATACATCCATCTGACGGGACGATTTGCATAATCAAATGCCAATCCATGTCGTCCCTTGCGTGAATCAAAAAAAAATATTTTTTTTTTCATTGGTGCACCCGATGTAACCTACTGCACCGGTGCTTTGTATTATACAAGCGTACCATGTAAGTAATGTGATAAAAAATTAAAAATTAATTTTTTTTATTAGTGTGCCATATGTATAATATGGGACCGGTTTATGCTACAAAAACTAACATTGAATGATTTTTATTATTTTATCATGGTTAATTCGTGCAGTGATTGATATGTAACGCATCAGCGCTCCTTGTTGACATAGAACACCATACGGTCTATTATACTATTTGTGCGGTGTGTTTCTAAGACACCCAGGCATCGGTGTCAGTGCGTTAACCATGAATGGTGCACCAGCTACTTGACATTTTTTTTTTACTTGAAAAGTTGACAATTTATTTATAAATATATTAACGAATGATATGGTATAGGTTTGAGATTAATAAAGAAATGACTGACCTGAGATCAAGTAACAAAAATACTGATAACACATCAAGAAAAGAAAAAAGTCAAGTTCTTTGTAAATTATTTACAAAAAAATATTATTTTTGAACTATATGTAAGTTTAACTAATATGTATTGTTTACTATGTATCATGCAGAGCCACAAAATGATGAAGCTCAATAAGATTATTTCTGATCTATGACCATAAGAGCATGAAAGCTTGATGGAAAAATTGCAAAAGGATGAATCAGGTGAAGGAAAAAACACTTTTGATCCAATATGAGTTTATTTTTTTAGTTTTCATTAATAATATAATTAAAATTATTAGATAACATGTGTCAAAAAATCTGTTAATTCACATTTGTTTAATGTTATACAGAGACCAACAACTCAAAAAAGGAATGTTGTTCTAAGAAAAGAAAAAAAAATAGAACATGCAAATGAAAATGAATTGCTTCTTAGGTCATCTGGAGTGGTGCTAGAGGTTAACGAAAGGAGGAAAAACTTTTACAAAAGTTTGAGGGGTCTAGTGGAACAAATGTATAGATGTTCTTTCCACTTAAAATACAAAAACCAATTCAATGATTCCAAGAACCAAATTTAATCTAAATTACAAGAAGAGTTTCCTGAGAATTGGTCAATGAGACATGTCAGACTTTTAATAGAAAAAACATACAACAACAGAAAGAAGGAATGAAAAAGTAATATTCCTTTAAATGTTTGTCTAGAATTATTTATACATATCACTTTTTTTACATTTACTTTTCGTATATCTATGTAAAAATTAAATAGTTTATTGCCATGTTACATTTTCAGGAAGATTATGAAAATTTCAAAAGATGAATGAGCTAATATCAAAAATATGCCAGTAGGAATGTCCAAAAAGGTGTACAAGGAGGTGGTCAAAGAAATGGAAAAAATTGCATCGTGGGAGGAGCCATCTCAAAAACAACGTGCTTTAAATGTAATATGTAATCATTGAATTTTTCGATCATTAGGTACAATAAATAAAAAATTTAGCATTAAATATTAACTTTCAAGTATTTTCATGCAAAAAAGAAAAGAAAATGGAACCCATTCAGCACATAAAACAGGACATGAAGGAAGAAAAAGATTGATATCTAAGTTTGTGAGTAATTGCTACTTCCTTCTAACAACTTAACTAGATTTCATTTTTGTATTTTTTAAGTTGTTTTACAAAAATCATCATTGAATGTCTTCAAACAGGTGCTAACATACAAAGAAGAACCATCAAAGGAATTGATTGAAATTGGGTTAAATATGGGTTGTGAGTATATGTTGGCATATAAAAAATTAATTGTGGAATTTGTAAGCATCTATTGATCTTGTTTTACTTAGCTCCGTCTATAACTAATAGAAAAAATAAATCTTTTATATTAAATATATGATTTGTTATGGGGTGTAAAACTTGCAGGACACAAAGTATGAAACGGCGCCAACAAATGAAATCTTGAAAGATGGTATGTTACATTGTTTTGAAAGAATGTGTATAGTTTATGAGTCAACTGTTGCAATTATATGTCATTTCTTTTCGATTTACAGTGATGTATATTATTTAATATTGCAATTTTCATTATTCTCACCAATGTATATACAATAATTACAATTTATTTTTATGTTTGTATATGGAAGGTGAAGAAGAAGAAAGCAATCAACACCGTGAACAAAACATTCCTAAAAATAATCCAAGTCACAGAAGTAGCACTACCAGTGACAACAGCTCAAGCGAAGAATGATGATCACATTGTTTGGATATCAAAGCAAGGCATTGTATTTTTTGAAATATGTCTGTGAAATCAGACATTTTCTTTAATGTAATGGGCATAGTGTCCCAATTGAAAGACAAAAGGATACCAATAACTGTCCCATTTTGTATGGAAAATAATGTCTTATTCTTATATATATATATATATATATATATATATATATATATATATATATATATATATATATATATATATATATATATATATATATATATATATATGTTTTAATTTATTCTATTGTGTTCTCTATTGTTTCTATTATGTTCTCCATTGTCGTTCTCAAATGCACTAATAAAAATTTAATTCATATGAATATTGTTATAAGACATATATGTGTCGACTTTTGATGAACAATGAATTTTAAAAAACCACAATAATTATGATATGATATAATGAATTAATCCGAACGTCACATTCAAATGCATTAATAAAAATTTAATTAATATGAATATTGGTATAAAATGTGTCGAATTTTGATGAATAATGAATTTAGGACAATCACAATAATTGCAATGTCATAGGTCAATGTTTTAAAAAATAAAAAATGAAACCGGTGCATGTCAGTTACTGTAATCCGGTGCGTTTGTATTATTAAGCGCACCAGTGCATTCTTATGAACTATGGGCATCGCACAAATACCAAAACCAATTAAAAATATTGATGCTTTTGTGCAGTACAGAGCATTGGTGCATTTAGGTGTCTATACGCACCGGTTTTGTTTTACGACCTATGGACATCGCATGAATATGGATACCAGTTATAAATCTTGGCACGTTTGTGTGATACTATGCATTGGGGCATTTATGTGTCTATATGCACTGGTGCATTTGAACGACCTATAGGCACCACATGAATATCAATACCAATTATAAATCTCAGTGAATTTTTGTGATACTATGCACCGGGGCGTTTAAGTGTCTATACATGCCGATGCATTTGTGTGATACTATGCACCGGGGCGTTTAAGTGTCTATACACGCCGGTGCATTTGTACGACCTATGGACATGGTGCAAATACCGATACCAATTATAAATCTCGGTGCATTTGTGTGATACTATGCACCCGTGCATTTCTATAAGTCTACGCACTAGTGCGTTGATACGACCTATGGGCACCGCTCAAATCCCAAGACCAATTAGAACGGCCCCATGCTTTGTATCACCAACATTGTGCCCAGTGTTGTTTTATACCTTAACGGCACGGTGCATTCTCCTTCGACCGCCCCAGGGCACCGACTACAGGTACGCACCATCCTGATTAGCATACTGATGAAAAAGACATTCGTAATAACCTTTGGCTGCCCATTATTTTTTTAGATGTGTTGAATTTGTTGGCAATATGATGCTGAGTGTTGTCCTTGATGGCAACCCACTTGATGAAAATGGCAACCTACTTGATAAAGTTGATGGCAATCTATTTGATGAAGTTGTGCTTGATAGAAACCTACTTATTAATGAAGTAAATCCACAATGGTGCAGTGTGTTGTTTAAGGAGGAGATTTTGGGCAAAGGTTAACAGAGGAAGATCAGAAGGAAGAGAGACAGGATGGGAGAAATGTAAGGATGAATGAATTGTCATGGGCCGCAGCTAAGTTTTGTAGAGGAGAAATTTGTGTTATGGGCGAAGTCTTTTTGCAAAAGGAATGAAGACATTCATAGTTCCAGACTATGGAGAAGCAGAGTTTATTTAAAGATAGTAATTTCGAGCTTTCAAAGCCTTCAACAACCAAGTATGAATGAAATTGATTAAAACAGCGGAAAGACTTAAATTTTCTGAAACGGGAGGACAAGTGGTCCCCACCACTTTAGCGCAAATCGCAAGATCGCAAGTTTTGAAGTTTAAATGTCTTTTTGATGTGGAAATTTGCGATGTGCGATCGTCACGCTATCGCGATATCGCAATATCGCAATATCGCATATTCGATATCTCCACCATCACAAGTTCCGTTGGTTGCGATGTGCAATCATCGCGCCATCGCAATATCGCAATATCCCATATTTGATATCTCTGCCATCGCAAGTTCCGTTGGTTGCGATGTGCGATCATCATGCCATCTCAATATCGCAATATCGCATATTTTTTATTTGCGCCATTGCATATCGCACATCGCAAATGGCTGACTCTGATGTGGGCCCAGGGTCAAAGAATGAAATCCAGTTTGTTTGAAGATTGAAGTCTGGGTTAAAAGTTCATTAAAATTTAATTAAAATTAATGTTACGGGGGCAGTGTAAAGTCTTAAAATAACCATTGGGGTTATAGTTATAATATTATATGGCGAAGATAAAAGACTACCTTTGGACGATTCATGCATGGAAGAACGAAGGTTGGGGTTTTCAATTTAAATTGGCTTGATTTTTAATATGTTGGATTATCTATTGTGACCCCGTCTAGGAATACCATTAAAGGTTCGTGGTTTTGACTCATGGTATTGAAAAAGGAAAAATCTATATAAGGAAAAGAAAATGATAGTGCAAAGGAGCGCAACTATCTGGGTTTTAATGAATACTTCATTCTGAAGTATATCTGAATGGAAAGGGTGACAGTTTGATGATAGATCTGAATCTGTGACAGAGTTTTTGAAGAAAATGATGAAGAAGGATATCTAGATCTAAAATGTATTTGTATCTTCTAGATCTGTTTGTGGAATGCTTAGATTTGAGATGAGGCAAACATCTGTCTGAAGTGAAGGGTTAAATCTGAACTGAATATCTGATCTAAAGAAGTATGTTGCCCTAGAATGTCTAAAGATCTATATGCTAGTTTGTAACAGAGGAAGCGCGTATATACGCGGGTTGGATAAAGAGAAACCGCGTATGGGTTGTTCTATAATGTGAAAATGTATACACAGGTTGATATGAATGGAAGCGCGTATGTACGCGGTATCAGTGAAAGGAAAGCACGTATGAAAACTAAGGCTTGCTGAAGTATGAAGTATGAAATGTCTGATCTGATCTACTGTACTGCTATCTGTTAATGATGAATTCTATAGATCTGGGTTGTTTGAAGTGATAAGTATCAGTTTGATGTATGATTGAGCTAAAATGTGTGGAGTGGGTCCAGTCTGAAAATATGATGAAAAGTGGCCTGCAAGTTGTGTTCTAAAAGAAGCTATTGGATCCAGTGTGAAAATTGATGAAATGTGGTCCATGGTGGTGCTGAGGGTTGTAGCCTTCAGTCAGGGGGTTGTAGCTCCCTTCTAGGTGAGGCTGGTAAACGAGAGCAGGGGGTTGTAGCTCCCTTCCAGGAGAGGCTGGTAAACGAGAGAAGGTTGTAGCCTTCTGCAGGTGGGTGCCTGCATGCTGGTATGAGTCTGCGCCAGTACACAGTTGTAAGATGTTTTCTTTATAATAAATATTGAAGACTGAGACGACGACAGCGGTGGTTTTCTCCCGAATTGGGTTTCCACCTAAAATCCTGGTGTTCATGTGTGATGCTTATGGATGTAATAATTACATACTGCACATGCTTAATGTTATCTAATTATCGAAGAATGAATGGTGCATAGAACTATGTAAATAATTAATGGCATAATAAGATCTCTGTGTATACGCGAGTATTATGAAGGACATATGTGTGTATACACAATTCTAGTTCAGCAAAGTAACGTATGGGTTTTGAAGTAAGAAAAAGTAAAAATATTTGAGTATGACCTGCATGACCATCTACCCCCCCCTCCTTTCAAATATTTTTCCAACAGCCTGGTTTCCCAGAGCAGCCCCTAGAGCTGATTGCAGAGATTGGTCACAATGGGAAGTAATGAAGGGATAATGTCTATAAGGCCACCTCTATTCAATGGAAATAATATGTTATTCTAGAAGATACGAAAAAAAGCATATCTACAAAGTCTTGGTGCAGAAGTATGGGCAATCATGGAAGGAGGTTATCAGTATCCGGCAAGTATTCCTACTGATGTAGCAGAAAGGAAGAAATATGAAATCAATGCCAAAGTAGTCAATGTCTTATTAGGAAGCATGTTTGAACCAGAATTTGCTAAAGTGATGCAGCTAAATTCAACAAAATACATATGGGACAAAATCATTCTGAGCTATGAAGGAGATACAAAGGTAAAAAGTGCAAAACTCAAAACTCTCAGAATTGAATATGAAAATATAAGGATGCATAGTGATGAGAGTATTTCCAGTTTCTTTTTATGTCTAGATGATATTGTAAATCGTATGAGAAGTTTGGGTGAAACCATAACCGATACTACTCTGCTGGAAAAAGTCTTAAGAACTTTGACTTCAAAATTTGAGTCAAAATTATCAGCCATTGAAGAAAGGCAAGATCTGCAAACTCTTACTATTGTTCAACTACATGGTATTTTCACTACTTATGAAATGAGACAAGGAAGTCCCCCTCAAATCAAAGAAGCTGCTTTTAAGGTGTTTGAAAAAGGAAAATAAAAGGAAGTTGTCAAGGAATCAAGTTATATATCAGAAGAAGAGGAAGGAAATTTTGTAAGGAGACTCCAACCAGGTACTGGAAGATTCAAAGGTAAGCTACCCTTCAAGTGTTTCACTTGTGGGAGAGTTGGTCATTATGCTGCTAAATGTCCTTATGAAGAAAATCATGAAAAAGGGAAACAATTTGAAAATAGAAAGAGTTATTATACAAATGAAGAGAATGATGAGGATGAAGAAGATTCTGACCAAGATCTAAAAATGCTCATGGCAAAGAAGCAAAATAAGAAGGCTACTCAAGGAAAGGAAATACCTCAGAAAACATGTACAACAGAAAATGGAGAATATGAAATAGATATTGATTGTTGTTCTTGTGATTCACTTTCGTGTGCATGCAATGGTGAAGATAGTGAAAGTAATAGTATAATTCTAGAAGAAAATCTCAATATCAATGATGAAAGCAATGATTGGAATCAATTTCATAAGAGAGAATCTATCTACAAAGATATGATCTCTAGAATGAATGAACAAAAAGAAATACTGAATGGATAGATTGACAAGTGTCAAAAGTTGTATGTTAATGCAACCAATCAAAGTGAAAGACTTGAAGCAGAAATCATCTCTCTCAAAGAAGATTTGGAAAATCAAATAAGAAGAATGAAGAACTGCTACAAACATGTGAAGATCAAGAAAATTGGTTGAAGGAAGAAGTCTTAAAATTAAATGATCAAGTAGAAGAAAGAAAAAGGATCGAAGAAAACATGAAGGAGCAATGCCAAAAATTGGAGGTTGAGGTAAACATTCTCAAAAGTAAATTAGAAGAAAAGGATAAACTCTTGAGGTTTCATGATAGTACTAAGATGCTGGACAATATTCTTAGTAATCAAAGGTCTCCTACTATCAAACTTAGTCTTGGTTTTCATGAAACTGTTAAAGGAGAATCTAGTTCACAAGGAAGTGCTAAAAACTCAAAAGAGGTCAATACAAAAACTGAAGAGTTGAAAGAAACAAGAAGTCAACCGACGATCATGAACTCTCAAAGGAAATCATTCAATAATGATGAATGATTTAAATGTCATAATTATGGGCATGTTGCAGCAAATTGCAGAAGCAGATTGTTTCAGTCACAAACAAATAGATTCTATACAGAAAGGTACTCTAGTTTCTTTAAGGGATATTGTTTTTCATGCAACAAGTTTCGTCATAAAGCAAATGATTGCAATAGAAGAAAGAATAGAAGAACACATTATGATCCTTATGCTTACTTTTCTGGTCACATAAGATGTTATGCTTGTAACAAGTATGGGCATGTGGAAAAGGAGTGCAGGATGAACAGATTCGAGAAATTGGATAATTTCCAGCACACAATAAGAAGCTTCAAGAAAAGTTGGAAAAGGAAGGAGGACCAGTCAGAAACGTAGGGAATATTGACCCTACTGCAGTTATCCGCTTCTAAAGCTTACTTCTCATACTTACTGCAGGAGTGATGTGAGATACATTATAGGGATTAGTAATGTATCGTCACAGGGGGAGCGATGTATGGTGATTCCCATGATGGTTTTGATAATTCTGGTTATGCTTGACAGTGCATCTGATGTGAAGAAGACTGATACAGGTGGTAAAAACTTAGGGGGAGATGAAGGAATGTGAAGTTTTCAATGTTTCACTTTCCATACGTGGGTTCTGTGAACTAAATCCGTGTATACAGGCGAGTTACAGTGACTTTATATATATAGTCGTTGAATATATGATATGAACCTCGGTGACTGAGAGTATGGAAGGTCTAAAGATGCAGTGGTAAGAACGGATAGATTCGTGCTATTGTATACGATATCGGGTTGACGATACAGTATGCCTCAGACGCGCTCTGTATATACAGGACACATTATATATATATATATATATATATATATATACAACCGGAGGAAGAATACTTAAATCAAAGTTTTACTTTAGATATGGAGTAGTTGGTTAATTACACATAAAGGGCAGAATTCACATATATACACGCGAACGGAACCGTGACCAAGAGGAACAGTGACGGCAGGTTGGAGTGAAACTGTGGGTTTATTCGCACCACCTTTCGTTGATACATGGTATTTCATGGATTGGCAGCAAATCCATAGAGGTTTTGACACGCGTCCCTGCAAAACTGCCAAGCGCACGATAACGATAGTCCTTCGCACGTTAACAATCGACCCAGGACGGCCAGCGAAATTGCTTTTGCGCCATCGATCTAAAAAGAAGCCATCGGACGGCGATCGCTTGCTGAAGAGGCACAGATGATAATGAAAAGGCGTGAATATTAACCAAGGTACGAGCGGAAATGTGATTGGGTCACTGATCATATATGTGGGCCCAGTTCAAATTATTTTAATTGGTCCTTTTCACTTTAATGTTTGCGGGCTCAACCAAGATGGTGTAAATTAAATATGGCTAAAAGCGATATATACCATCGATCTGGAAAGCAGACTTGATTATATTTATGGGCCCCCAGATCAAAGGTTAATTTGTTTAAAAGCGTTGGATATTTTATAAAGTCCGAAGGGTTAAACATTAGTTGGAAGGCTTGGTTACTCACATGCTTATGCTACAATTATTGCATGACATCTGAAAACACAGCTGCAGTGTTGTTTGGTATCTCTGGTGATGTTTCAGCTCTCATATCTCTGTTTCATTCTCTGATATTGGATGAAGATACCTTAACGGTTTGTTGTTGAAAGTGTTCATGATGCACAAGCTAAGGGGGAGCTTTGGTTATGTGGAAATGATGCATTGTTGGCATTATGATGACTCTGAAATGTGATCTCTTTCTTGAGGTATTTTTGGTGCTGGTCATAAAAGGTCATATTTGTAATTTGATAAAAAGGTCACGTTGAGACCCATGATGTAAATTGTTATATTCAGTCATGTAAGGATTTTTTCAAATATGTAAACCCACTTGGTTGGGGAGTTGAGTCAAATTGTGTAAACCCACTTGGTTGGGTACTTGAGTCTCATATGTAAATCCACTTGGTTGGATCCTTGATATAAGTGTGAGTCCTTGGTGATAAGAAGGTCATAGAGTCATGTACTTTATTGAAAAATATGTTTGAACATTCAACATGAACTCAGGGGGAGCATGGTCACTTCAGTGCACATCAGATCTACATCGCTCTTCTTTCTACATGGGGAGAAAAAAAAAAAAAAAAAAAAAACCTTGTGTTTGATCTTCCCTTTTCCCTTGATGTCAAAGGGGGAGAGTGACATGGTGTTTGAATAAGGGAAGAATATAATGTATCTATCTGTTATGGTGATCAAACACCATCGTGGTTGCCATCAAGTCCAAAGGGGGATATTGTTGGAAATATGATGCTGAGTGTTGTCCTTGATGGCAACCCACTTGATGAAAATGGAAACCTACTTGATAAAGTTGATGGCAATCTATTTGATGAAGTTGTGCTTGATAGAAACATACTTATTAATGAATTAAATCCACAATGGTGCAGTGTGTTGTTTAAGGAGGATATTTTTGGCAAAGGTTAACAGAGGAAGATCAGAAGGAACAGAGACAGGATGGGAGAAATGTAAGGATGAATGAATTTCCATGGGCCACAGCTAAGTTTTGCAGAGGAGAAATTTTTGTTATGGGTGAAGTCTTTTTGCAGAAGGAATGAAGACATTCGTAGTTCCAGACAACGGAGGAGTAGAGTTTATTTAAAGATAGTCGTTTCGAGCTTTCAAAGCCTTCAACAACCAAGTATGAAGGAAATTTATTAAAACAACGGAAAGACTTAAAGTTTCTGAAAAGGGAGGACAAGTGGTCCCCACCACTTTAGCGCAAATCGTAAGATCACAAGTTTTGAAGTTTAAATGTCTTGTTGATGTGGAAATTTGCGATGTGCGATCGTCGCGCTATCGCGATATCGCAATATCGTATATTTGATATCTCCGCCATCGCAAGTTCCGTTTGTTGCGATGTGCGATCATCGCGCCATCGCAATATCGCATATTTGATATCTCCACCATCGCAAGTTCCGTTGGTTGCGATGTGCGATCATCGCGCCATCGAAATATCGCAATATCACATATTTGTTATTTGCGCCATTGCATATTGCACATTGCAAATGCCTGACTGCGATGTGGGCCGAGGGTCAAAGAATGAAATCCAGTTTGTTTGAAGATTGAAGTCCAGGTTAAAATTTCATTAAAATTTAATTAAAAGTAATGTTATGGGGGCAGTGTAAAGTCTTAAAATCACCATTGGGGTTATAGTTATAATATTATATGGCAAAGATAAAAGACTACCTTTGGACGATTCATGCATGGAAGAATGAAGGTTGGGGATTTCAATTTAAATTGGCTCGATTTTTAATACGCTGGATTATCTATTGTGACCCCGTCCAGGAATACCATTAACGGTTCGTGGTTTTGACTCATGGTATTGAAAAAGGAAAAATAGATATAAGGAAAAGAAAATGATAGTGCAAAGGAGCGCAACTGTTTGGGTTTTAATGAATACTTCACTCTGAAGTATATCTGAATGGAAAGGGTGACAGTTTGATGATAGATCTGAATCTGTGATGCACCTATGAAGAAAATGATGAAGAAGGGAATCTAGATCTGAAATGTATTTGTATCTTCTAGATCTGTTTATGGTATGTTTAGATCTGAGATGAGGCGAACATCTGTCTGAATTGAAGGGTTAAATCTGAACTGAATATCTAATCTGAAGAAGTATGTTGCTCTATAATGTCTGAAGATCTATATGCTATTTTGTCGCAGCAGTAGCGCGTATATACCAAGCCACACCATTGACCAGGGCGGATATTTCCATTAACTCACTACGTTTCTATTCCACATTGCCAACGGTGCGACAGATTAAATGACTGCACCATGCATTTTTTTATTTTAAAATAACGCAGTGCGCCTTTCTGTACCGCCCTAGACATGGTGCAGATACCGTTAGCACTGGTTGTGGTGAGGCCTATAAATTTTACAGGTAGCACCACTTACTGGTGCGAGCAGAACGGCTCGTGTGCACCTCGCGACAAAAAAAAAAAAAAAAACTTTTAAATTGTTAATTTTAAGGTTATTTGAAATTCTAATCCACTAAAAATCTTAATTATGGAAAAACAAGAAAAATACATGTACATTTCGCCGTCGAGGAGGCATATTGGCTATAGAATTTTCAAAAGAAAATTTCCCCACCATTTTGAAAAATGCAAGCTAGAGATTGGTGGAAAATGCACAGCAGTAGTGCATGCAATGAGTGTAATGGGAGCACCGATGTCAGGGCAGCTTAGACAAGAATAAATTGCACTGGTGCTTGAGAGCTCTGGAGCACTGAGAAAAGTGAAAAATGCAGTTTTTTGGACATAATTTTTTTTATTTAACCCTATTTTGGTGCATGGTTTTGTAGGCACACTGATGTTGTTTCTTACAAACTCACTGGTTGGTTTATGTTTTGGTGTGGTGTTTTATGATGCACTAGTGCAGTTTCTTAATACCGCACCGGGCGGTTTCTATTTTGGTGTAGTGTTTTATGATGCGCCGGCGCTGAAAAGTTGTTAAGCACTGGTGCTATACAGTAATATGATGCACCAGGTGGGTGTGTACAGAGCACATGGTGTCCAGTGTGCTAATTTTTTGTGTGCACTAGTGTTTTCTCTTGTAGAGCGCACCGGTGCTTGAGAGTTCTGGAACACCGAGAAAAGTGAAAAATGTGGGTTTTTTTCCGTAATTTTTTTTTTATTTAACCTTGTTCTAGTGCGCGGGGTTTAGAGGTGGACCAGTAATGTTTCTTACTAATGCACCTGCCAGTTTCTGTTTTGGCACGGTGTTTTATGATGCACCACTGCAGTTTCTAAATACCACACCGGGCAGTTTTTGTTTTTGTGTGGTGCTTTATGATGCAACGACGCGGAGGAGTTGTGAAGCACCGATGCTCTACAGTAATATGATGCACTAGGTGGGTGTGTATGGAACACACGGTGTCTGGTGTGCCAATTTTTTGTGCGCATCGGTGCTTTATATTGTAGAGAGCATTAGTGTGATTTTGGATGATAATCGCACCTAGAGGAAAACATCTGCAAAACCCTCCACCCGCTAACCTCCTCTAGTAACCTTTGTTAGAAATAGATGTATGGGGCATTTTTATAAGGGGTTCCTAAAAAACATCCACTAGAGGGTCCTTTCCTTTTAGTGGATTGGCATATAATTCATTCATCACATTAAAAATAAAAAATAATAAATCATCATTTGTATATATGAGAGCCACATAACAAAACTCTCTATATATAGATAAGATTCATATATTAAAAATTTTATACAAATTGGGACAAAAATGTCCTACAAAATTAGGGCTTATGCCTGATCATGTTTATCACAATAAATATCATGTCATCCTAAATCTATGACTGAGGGCCCTGCCCTGGATGAGCATCCCGGAAAAAGACTATGGCAGTTGCCACACGTCGAAAAATTTTCACCCAATCCCATGATACACCAACCACATGCCTTTGCATAGCCTCTGGTAGATACTCCACTACCTCCATAGGCAGTTGGAGGGCTAAACCCTCCAAATTACTTTGTATAGCATGAAGGACTCTTTAAGTATCATCTATGGTGTTTTCTGCATCTCATCTACTATGCCTGTGCCTCGACAGAACCTCAGGTATTACTGGTCCCACATCAGTGTCATGATTAATAATTTTGTAAGAATTTTGTCTTATCAAAAACAAATTCATTTCATACTTTTGAAAGAAAATAAAAAAATCAAATGATATCAAAATCTTAAAAACAATCTTACTAATTTCCCCCAATGCAACACTAGGTGGAAGTGGCAGATTTGGGTCTACTCGAAAGTCCATGCCTATGTAGGGGTGGTCCTCAATGGTGATGACTTGTTCTCCCCACCAAAGTAAAAGCTCATCATCAAAGGTAGTACTAGGAACCTCACCACCCCATAGTCTTTTCATCAATTCAATCCAGCTTGCTATGTGTGGATCTCTTGGGCTATTGATAGTTAAAATCATCTGTTAGGTCCCTATATTAATAGTGTAGTCCCTTATTGCTATTAGTGTAGCCCTCTTATTGTTATTTTTGTACCCCTGTAGTCCCCATATTCTTAATATTGTGCCCCGTAAAACCCCACTATTGTTATTGTTGTGCCCTTACATTATTATTGTTAGGTCGGCTAGGATTATATTATGACCCCATGGGCTCCTATATATAGAAAAGAGGTTTCTCATTTGAATCATCCAATAATTTCTCATTTATGTAATGTAAAGGAGTTTTACCCCCTCAATGTGGCCGATTTATAAGGAATTGATCTCTCTTTTCTTCTATTTTAGTTTCATAACATTTGGTATCAGAGCTTTAGATCCTAGGGTCTCACTACCTCAAACAGGGCATCATGGAATTTTCACTATAACGTTTTTTATATGCAGGTTCAAAAGCTAAAAAAAAAACCCATTTGTGAAGAAAGCCTGAGGAACTTTGTGTAAAAATTTTATATCTTGGTTCACAATAGTTTCGGAGATATGATCTATGGAAGTTAGGGTTGTTGCAGGCTCCCGAATTTCATCCCAAAGAGGTTACCTTGGGAAAATCATCATAAATCTCTCTTTGACCATCGGATTGGAATTATGTAAAATGTAGCTGAAATTACATAGGATGTAGCTTACTATATATAAATTTAAGAGCAGAAGGAGGAAACAATGACACGTAGCACATCGTAAAAATATGCTCTACTGAACCAGTTCATAATTACGTCATTGCGCGAGATTGGGTATAACTTTTTATTGAAGAATCCAAATGAGGCCTGAACTATGCCATTGGAAAGAGGAATAATAGGGCTAATACAAGATATAAATTTAGATCTTGAAGATTTGAAATATGAGAGATAAATCAGGTTCAATATAGACGTCCTAAAAATCAAGAAAAAGGTGTGTATTTTTTAAACAAGTTTGCTTAAAATTTGTTTGAAAAATCAGTTTGAAGTGATTCCAAGGGAATATTGAAGCATAGATATCAGTATTGAGTTATATCATGCCTCCAAAAAATATTTCCACACCCATTAAGTCCTCAGAAAGCCATACTATGACACATGAAGGGAACAATTGCAGTATGATATATCAAAATTACTGTACCAAGTGCAACAAATTTCGATCTTACAAAGAGAAATCAAAGATGACATAGATGGTTTAAAAGAAGAAATGAAGGCTAAGTTGGACAGTTTGAAGGATCAAATGAAAGCTAATATGGATGATAAAGTAGTGGAAGATCACATCGAGCATCAACAACAAGTTCTCCGACTCTCAAAGGATAACCTAACTTTGGTGCAGAATCAAATGAAAGAATAGGAAGATCAACATCACAACGAAAGAAGTTCCGAAGAAGTCACAGAAAAAAGAACTCAAAAACTATGAAATCGATCAATTTCATTGTATCTCAGCAAGTGGAAGAACTTACCTGTTGAAGATTCCACATGGGAGAATGAGAATTTTATATAGAAGCATCAACAAATAATCAAGCATTGAGGAAATCACTGCTTTGAAGGAGAGAAGAATATTAGGTACCTATATTACTAGTGTAGTCCCTTATTGTTGTTAGTATAGCCCCCTTATTTTTATTTTTGTACCCCTCTAGTCCCCATATTGTTATTATTGTGCCCCATAAAACCCCACTATTGTTATTGTTGTGGCCTTACATTATTATTGTTAGGTCTGCTAGGGTTATATTGTGACCCCATGGAATCCTATATATAGAAAGGAGTTTTTTTTCATTTGTAGCATTTAAGAAATTTTCATTTATGTAATATAAAGGAGGTTTCCCCCTTGAAGTGGCTGACTTATAAGGTTTTCATCTCTATTTTCTTCTATTTTTGGAGTTGGTTTCATAACATAACCTTGGGTTGAAGCCTTGGTAATCTCTAAAAAAAGAAATTACAAAGGATTGTACCATATCCAAAGTGCTTGGTGTTGTTCTTTTGAATAGAATTTAACTAATTTTTTATATTGGTCAGTAGAGTGGTGCACCAGTCATATAATGTGGTAAGGAAATCTGTCGCCAAAATCATTCTAGCACATGAGGCTTGATGCAAAGATGTTGATCTAACTACCCTGAAAATTGTGAAAAGGATAATTCTCATGTGTAGTCCCTCCACATCTATGATCAGGATCTGTGTCCCTACCTTCTGAGTATCTGCTGAACAGTAGAGGTGAATGTAGTTATCGACATTGAGACCTCCTAGGGCCTTCCCCTGCAACTTTACTAGCTCTCCTCTTCGTGAAATTTCAGTGATTAAATATATATCATCTACCATGATACATAGGGGCATCTGATCAATCATAAATGCATCCTCTTTTGGATACCAGTAATTTACAAGCATGTCAAGTAGTCTTGTATTTTTTTTCGTGTTTGTCATTTTGAATCATTTTAATAAACTGCATCCTCTAAGGGCATGCAATGCTAATGGATATTCCATCACTATATTTTCAATTGCACTATGTTCCCTTTCTCTCTAGTTGATAGACATCTTGTATCACTCAAGATTTTCATTTCATTAAAACAATGTTTCAAAAAATTACGTTGGGCATACACAGGTTACCTTCAAACACAATCATGTGTACACGCAACTTCAATATGTTCAACACGCGTATACACAGAGGTTAAATCTAAAAATGGAATTCCTATGGTCAAATCACTTGGAAATTACTTGAAATGATTAATAAATTCACTGAGAATGTGATTGAGGGGATTACCAGGAAGATTCACGGTGATCCGACTGAGAAATTGGGTGTATTGAGGTTGTTGATTTTTTTCTCCAGAGCTCTTTTCTCCAAATGCCAAATGCACAAATGAAAATTTGAAGTAAAAAAGGTGTATTTATGTTGAAATTTAAAAAATTTCAAAAACCCACTTTTATAAATTTTGTGTCTACTTTTAGAATTTATTAATATTTATGACCTTTTTTTGGCTTGAAGTGCTGGGATAGGTTGCTTTTTAGGAAAAATTGAAGACTTTGAGACATTTTTAACCACTTTGATTCCATGACTGCTGACCCGTCATGACATGTATCATTTTTAGCATTGGCATATATGTTAGGGAAAATCACTTTTCCATTGCATTTATGCATTCTAGTCTCCATACTGTGATAAATTTCCATAGGGTCGATTCCATCATGTTATGATTATTAAAAACCATTTTCACTTGCCAATTGATAAAATCATAACATGATGGTAGAGCCATCCTTAAATGGGCTTCATAGTTAGACCCTCTCTAGCATATGTTTCCCATCCTGCAAAAAGTTGCGTAGGCTTGGGAGTCCTCTTTATTCCTACCATGACCTTTGTGACGAAGCTTCATTCTCCTTCTTATTCATTATTTTTCTGGCTTTATTCCCTATAGGCTCCCTCTTGTTGATTTCTTATATTGCATTGCATATTGACTATTTATATCCTTTGGCCTTAAGGAAGCTTCACTTGGACTCATGTATAAGCCACTTTTTGACCATGTATTTTTGAAAAATCAACCTTGGAATCACTTAGCATCTTCAACTTGACACCCTTTTCCGGTGGAGAGAACATTATTTTGAGTGTCATTTACCATTTTTTTCACCTTGCGTTGAGCATAGGAATGTTCCAATCCAAGGAACTAGCGCATCTGTACCCCGACACTCATTCTTTTCATTGTACTATAGGCATTATTTTATTCCTTTTCAGGATTTTAATATGAAAAAGACAAAAAAAAATTATATTTTAAAAAAGAGTGGGAACAGGAGATTAGTTCCATTATTGATGGAAGCTAGAGTCGTTTGTGTCACCCTTGAACAAAGCACTAAAATCAAAGCCTTTTCCTCATTGGGATGGGATTTCGTTTGACTTAGGAGAGCCATAGCCTTGTTATTGAGTAAATAATCCCCCGGTTGGTTATCTATTCCAATCATATGGAGGGTTTGTTCATAGCTCATGCATGAAAAACTTATACAAAGTTATCATATGATGCCATATAGTCACATTTGAGTTGTTCTTTTTTTCAAGGGAAGTAAACCTCAATCGAACTTTCTGTGGTGTCCCTTCAATCATTTTTCAGTCGGCCTTTCTGTGGTGTCTCTTGAATAATTTTTCAGTCGGCCATACCCAGTCTTTCAGAGTTATGTTCTATCACATTAGCTATTTGGTTCTTTTCTCATGCTAGATAAGAAGGTCTCCATTAAATTCTTGCTAGAGGGTTGTCTCTTATCGACTTTGACAAATTTCTCTGAGAGTAGGCTTAGAGCCGCACCTTAGCAATTTTTCCATCATTGATAGTTGACCTTATACTTAGCATTAATCAACATCATGGGTCTTTGATTGAATGGTTTCCCTTGTGTTCTACATCATCTTTCATTATCACACATTGGGATTCATGCAGTACCTTAGTTTCCATTTGACCCTATTGGTGAATTCCTTGCCTATGTATCATCTTTCATTATTGGTTGGTTAAAAGGGTGTCTCTTGTGCGCTAGACATGTTTTTTGTATGTTGTAAACATAATTTAGGTTGGTTAGTTCATCTTTCTTTCTCCAATTCCTTCCAAATTATTATCGTGTGGGTTACAGTCATGATGGATTTATGGGGGATGCCTTAATGTCTTCCTTCCAGTAGATATTTTCCCATCGACTCCAAGTCATTGCTCTGGGAATAAGGTCTAGAATCATTTTTTAGTACCTTAGGGTTTGCAGTCATCAGTGGTAGACTCCTTCACTATTGATAGTGAGAATACATCAATGTCTCCTGATTGGTATATTCTCTCAAGTGTTTGACTTCAACTCATTTATTCTCAATTGCTAGATTTTACTGGGGTACCCCATCATCATTATTGGTGAGTTTTATCGCATTTGTTAATGTTATACATCAATGAAAAATAATCAAATGTTTTCTCACTTTGTCAAATTCAGCTCATTTATTCCTATATTGTAGAAATATACCATGGTGATCGGTGAAGAACTCGGGTTTGCATCAACATTTCTTGGTTCATTTGACATCTCCTTTAGTTTTCTGCCAGTGACACCATCCACCTTATATGTTGTAGTTCATCATAGAATAATTTTATATGTTGGCACCCGATTTGTTTTCAATACCATTATTCCATTATTTATGACTTGGTGCATGGAGATTCAATTATGTGACTTCAGAGATCTGATATCTTTCTCACCATCATTGATTGGTTCTTCTATCTTTGATATAATGACATGACCTTGATATGTACTTTGGATTTTATTTTTTACTTGTATACATATTGGATCCGATCCATACTTTCACTGAGCACGGCTATGCTCAACTCATACGTGATCTTACTTTCTGATCTCTTCCATTGGTTTTTGGTAGCCTGAAATTTGATGAACTCACCCATGTCCTCGCATGATTCTTCTTATATAACTAATATATTTCAAACATCATGTACCCCTTCTCACCTCATATATTAGGGGGCATCTGTTATAGCATCATTTTCCACCTCTATATAATTGATGCTCTGAGTTATGGCCTTGGGCAACCCTTTCCCTTTAGACTCAGTCTGTTACCTAAAAAACGTTATTTTGAATTCCATACATGACTCTGACTTCTCAAAAGTCCATGCACATGTGGGTCCAATCATACCCAACCTAGGTATATAATTTAAAATATGAAAAAATATAGAGTTCCCTATTTTATGGGCGGGGTTTATGGGTTACACTAGAAGCCTACCTACAGAAGCCCATGGGTTAACTGTATCCTAGCTGAAACAATTGTTTTGGGGTGGTATACATACAAATCATGGGAATTCCTTAAGGGGAGAGAGAGATAAGTATTTATATTATAGCCATTTAGTCCCTGATCAAGTTTGATTTATCCATGTGCCTCCTGCACTTCCTAGATTGTGGAAACCCTTGCTTCCCTCATAGAAATTTTCATTCCTCTTATATGACATCCATGTGTATGCTTTTGTAAGGATATTGTTGAGGCTTGGGCTAGATGGATCTGGAGGATGGTTTTGCTTAGAGATGTGGTCGAATCAGGTGGTATTCCTCCACACCTCTTTGCATTTATCAATAAATAATATTTTTCCCATTCTTTATGTTCACGATCTTAATGATTTATACATGTTATGATCCTATTACTAATAATTTCATGTTATTATGCTTATAATATTATATGATCTAATGTTAACATCTTTAACATTATTTCAGTTATTACTATTATATGTGATTTTATTGAGTGAGTTGAAGGTTTCATAGCACTAGGAGAAGCAGACGGTTTGAACCCTGTAGGATCGACTTCAAACATAGGACCTGCGGGTACTACCCATTCTTCCCATTTTACTAGTTTAAGCATTAGGATCGTAAATTTGTATGCTTCTTGTTGATGTATGCTTCTTTCTCTTTTGGTGTTCCCAACCCAGACCCTAGGGTACTTCATCCCGTAAAAATGGTATTTTAGAAATCTCAATCCAAATATGTTTCAAGGATTTGGGTAATTCTATCAAGAAATGTAAAGCATTGTGTGGTGTACTCATAGGATTATCATTTCTAAACCTTGAAAGTGGTTTTATTTTTTGGTCCCCTAAAATTTACTTGAAGGATATTTGAATTTTTTATTTTTTTTAATCTCACGTGGTGGAGTAATAAAAAATATTTCCAGATCCACCTTCTTCAGGAAATTTGGGGAACAATTTTTACATTTACAGAATATCAAAATACAATTTAGAGATTTGATGTTTCAACTTTTGGCCTCAACCAATTATGCCATTGGGTATAGATGGATTCCATTCTTAATCTATCCATCCCCTCCATTGACTTCATATTGTTTTGTTGTTTATTTTTATATATTAAGGGGTTTCATTTAGAGTTTTATTTAGAATAAGGGGTGGTTTAATTTTAGTTGTAAGGGGATATTGTGTAAAACCATGAGAACTATCATATTACATGCCCATAATTGTTTGGACTTATTATAAAGAAAAAAAGAATATGATCTAAACTACGAAGGCTTATAATTGTTCCAATTCTCTATGATCAAAGAATGACATTGTACACATCCATATAATTTTGGGGAACAACCCTGATAATGATATAAGGAAAGTAGGTCCCAAGTGGCTGGAAAATTATGTGGATTCCATCGCAGTTACATCCATAAAGTGTTATAGGGTATGGCAGCATATAACACCTCCAAGGTTTGATTTAAATAGAGCTTTACATGGAGATTCCTTTTCTATTTCTATGTTCAACACTATTTTTTTTCTTATTCTTATTCAAATTAATTAGGAAATTTTTTTTCGTTATTCTTTGCAATTATTGATTTTGACAATAAATTGTTTTCATGAAGTAAAGCTTACAATTGGAAATATTGTTCATACTGAAGTAAAAGGGAGTGGTGATCAACTGAACAAGAACCTTGTCATGGATAAGGTCACAATATTGAAATGTGGGGAAAGAGTAAAGAGTGTTTTAGAGAGGGATACTAACATAAAGATCGAGGTAAAAAAAAAAAAAACTAGTCATTTAAATAATAAGGTTATTGTAAATAATGTAGAATCAAGGTTTTTTAGCCTGAAGAAAAACAAATCCAATTAGGAATCGAAAAAAATTACAAAGGATTGTGGGGAGGAGAGTAAATAAAATCAAATGAATAGCCATAGAGACTACGAGGATGTCAAACTCAGTTAATTTATAGATGATTTAATCATATCAATAGACACTCTAGGGTTAGACCCAAGTGTTCTTCTAAAGGAATCCTACAGTCTATATCTTTAGCGGTTAAAGTATCAAGGGTTTTAGAGATTTATTTCCAAATATGTTGAAAGAGTCCCAATTGATATCTTATTTTAATGACATAAAATAACATTGGCTTTTCCTCTCTTGTTTTTGAGTGGAAGAAATGGGTTGGCCGTGCATATTCCAACAATCCACCTTTGATTAGCTTACCATTTCCCAAGTTCTATGTAAAAAAAACATGAGATATATTGAAATGGAGTTGATTGATGCAAATAAATGTTCCAATAATTTTGAATACATGGAATCTTCTCTAGTTTCACCTTCTCAAAACAACATACATTCAACCCTACTTGTTTCTCCACAAAAATCCCAGTCCACCTTGGTTGTTGTCTGATCTTGTTCAAATTATCTTTAGTTTGGAGAGGATACCTCTGGAACCCAATATTTGAGATTCCTATTATGTATGGACTAACTAAATGCACTCATAATATGGTATATTATGTGTATCTTCATACAAAATCATTTTGATGGTAGTTATTTCTTTTCATGTTGGAGTTATAGTAGGAGATTGATGTTGCGGGAATGTTGCAAAATGCTTAAAAATTACTTTTTTTTTACATGGGAGTATGGCAAAACCAAAATCAAGTTGGATATAAGAGTTATGTATCTTACTACTCTACTATAATTTGAAGTGTAATATGTACTTTTTATATAGTTAAGAAAAATCATTCTAGTTGACTGACTATGGTACAATAGTGTACGAAACGATTTACATTTTTTAAAAGTATTTCTTTATAGTATTGTTGCTTGATGGGGTATGTAGTAGACAAAGCATGACTAATCTTATGTTACTTGAAGCATTATTTCGAGATAGTTATAATGTGGTGAATGCAGCCTTGGATGGATTTTAAAAAAGGTTATACAAATTATCTAGTTGATTCTGTGACATTGACGATAATGTTTGGAAATATATTGAAGAGATCATAATTTTTTTTTAGGGTTCTGTTAGAATAAAATTTTTAATTCTGCTCTAATATGGTTGTCAATCATGATTTTTTGGACTAGTTTTATTACTATGACATATTTTCCTTTTTTAGAATAATTCTTTTGAATGAAAACATAATGAGACGAATTTAATGATGGAGATACTAATGTATATGTTTATGGAATAGACTATGGTACAACTATGTCTATATATGTTATGAATTGTGTGACACTTACATAATATTATATCATCATGGATGATTACCTAACATAATTTCATATAATTATTTTTCAAACATATCCAACTCTAGATTAGAATCCCTGAATGAAAAACATGGACCTTATGACCATAAAGACCTCGAGCAGTTTCTCATCTTGAATCTATACATCGAGGGAGATCATTATCCAAACCTTGTAGAGAGACATACATGTTCATAGTAACTGTCAGGCTCTATTTGTATTGTTGATCTCATGTTTATACTCCCATCATTTGTTGAAAGAAAATCAATTTTCCAAGTTTTTCAATTGATTTTTTTTTTTTTTAATGTAATATTTTTTTTTGCACTCTATCAATTATACATTTTTTTTATTTGAACTTTGAAATATTTCAAAACATTGGATTATGAAAAACATAAAATTTGTGTACAAAATCATGAAAAGGCTTTATAGGGACATGTATCAATCATCTTGGAATTGTAATTAAAGGCGTTTTGAAATTCACAGAGTAGGTGTAACATAATGAAAAAAATTGTCTCTAAAAATAAAGTACCTTTTCTGTATTTTTTGTATGATGGGATGATAATCTGAAAACTAAAATACTTGTGACACTCTACCTTGATTAACTTGTCTACTACGAAAAAAATTTCACATCGGACTAAGTTTTTGTTTTGGCATGAAGTGATCATATGTGATATATATAAACTTTAGTGTTGAAAATGGTAGAGAAGATTATTGCGGGTGCTCAATTAACCAAAAATAAAAATAAAAATAAAAATAAAATGCACACAATCCATATTAATTTTCATGAAATTTCTATGTGAAAAAATCAAACTCTAACTATTTCTCAACTCATATTGGAGTACAATATCGTTTGTAGAGTCCTAGTTTCTCCTTTTCCCTTCCAGATATCAATCTGTTTGGAGACTAGCCCACATCTAAGTTGAAAATGGATTTGAATCAATTACCCACAACCTCATATAGTTTGTTTCTAGGACCTATAATTGATACGAACATGCATATATTTCACTTAATAATTCATCAATTAAGGAACTAAACCAAAGTGGGATTATACTAATACGAATTAGATTTACTACATATAAATTTAAGAAAAATGATATATTCGTACCATATGAATATCTTAGATTTACTTCATATAATGATCATAAATTTGGTTTAAGAAAGGGTACTCTTGTAGGAAACTTACCACTAAAGAGATATCAAAGAAATTTAGCTGATATTCTTCTCTGATTATGTGAAAATATAAAATACAGTGGAAACATGATTTTGTAGAAGCGTCAAAGAACTATTTTTCTATATCTTGATGCTTCTAATCCATCACAACAAGATGTCATTCTCCCCTGTAACAATAAAATACGATTTAGGTACAATTCGAGAGTCGCTGATGAGTAATTAATTGAATCACATGAAGCTTTTTGTAGATAAATGAAGGAAAGCCAATGTCAACGTTAGAAGTATATATCAACTTGATTAAGCCCGATCAACCAATAATCCACTATGATTGCAATAATTCAAATTAGAAATTAATTGGAGATATTGATTGAAGTTATTAGTGTGAAGAATCAATTTCAAACATTGAGAAGAATACACTTTAAATTGCTCGCGTCAAGGAAATCACATTCTGTGCTAGTGAAAACCAAGTAAACCTACAAGATTTTTCCCAAAATAATTTGAAGGAATTGTAGGATTAACTTTTCCTCAAGATAAGATATTGTATAAGAAAAATAGGGGTACCTTGGGATGAGTGTTCCTTAACAATGGATCTTAGAATGCTTTACCAATTGCAGAATGCATCATGCGAAACCCTATTTTCATAAATCCTTGGTATTATAAAAAATTTAGTGATTTGGATGGTGAGGTGATTCATATTTAATTTATTATTTTAGTGATTCAGATGATGAGGTGATTCCTCTTTGAAGTGATCACACATCGCTTCTGGAAATTTGTCTCCCAAGTGTGCCTCCATTTTCTCTAATTTAGAGAAAAAGGAGAGAAATGAACTCGACTTTGATGTAGGAGTCATGTAAAACATTACTTGTTGGGCTTAATATGATACTTTAAAGATCATTTTTCCTTTTTTAATTTTTTTTTACATAATGCATGTCATGGAATAGTTCAATAACTGTTATTGAGGTCAGAAAGTATTAGTTTAGATTTAATATTGTTTAGGATACTTAACACTTAGGAGGAAAACTATATAGAACTTGAAGGAAATCATTTTTTGTTGTTGTAATGATATGCCACGTAGATTAATCCTATCAGAATTCAAGTCGAGTCTTCCCACTAGTCTCATTCACAAAAAAAATATTAAAACAAGATACATTAAAGATTCTAAAGCACAAAATGAATAACTCAAACTTTTTTTTGTGTTGTGTTATATATTATCTTCATTATTAATAGAATTAATTGGTGATACCTAACTCTCACAAAATGTGTGTTAGTTATATTATTCCAATACGTGGTGCATATTGAAGAAGAAAAAACTATGAATCATATATGGACCATCAATTTGTAAATAATACTAGAATACACATACTAGAAAACTAGTACTTTGGTACAACAAATTATCTTTCTTAAATAAGAATTCTAACTTTAAATTATGTATCCAACTTAAATATCAAGATACAAGGTGAACCAAACTTTTTTGCATAAATTCATTTATGCAAAGTTCCTATAAAATTTAGCATTCAATCAAAACTAACAAAAAGTAAACAACGTCCATTGAGAACCATTTAAAAAGGTCATGAATTTCCATGATTAGATGCATAGGGTGGGTTTCAACCTATACCAATAAATAAGGAATGATTTCTAGACATATTATTTTTTTTTACAATAATGAACATTCACATTGTCTTCCTCAATGCCACTTTGAATTGTTAACTTGGATTCTCCTAAAACATTGGTGCAAACTGTCCCATGCATTAGAGAAATTCTGATGTATAAAGTGGGCCTCCTAAGGAATATTATAAAATAGTAGTGGAAAGAATAAAATAATATTATATTACCTCATCAAGTTTTGGAGGGAAAAAAGAAAAATTGCTTTTTCAAATCGTATATTAAACTTATCTCCCTATGAATTTAGTCAAATTTCGAGTGGGAGGAATTGTTGGAAGTGGAATTTAATTTCACATCAAAGTAATACAATTGTTGCATTATTTCCCCAGGATGTGGGTGTTCTCTAGAGACCTAGCTAGCATCCACCTGGCAGCACCATCGCCTAGTAGTAGTCCTCGTCACTAGGAGACACATGGCCCCCTCGTGGTTGTTAATAATTGTGGCATGGGTTCTATTTACTCCGCCAGCCATGCTTCGTCTGTCGCATCCTCTCTATACCCGGTGAGAATTTACTCCATCCTTTCCACATTCATTCCACCATCTGTGAATTTACTCCACCTTCTTCCCTAAATGGAAAATGGCGTTGTCCCTCAGACATTCTTCTTTGGAATTTATGTGATTCTCAGTGTTGGCTCTGTCTTCTCCTGTGCCAATTCTGCTCCTTCCACGACCTTGCACCATTCCTCAGCCCAACCCTACCGAACTTCTCTTTGTCCTGGAGCTTGTCCACCTCCTCCACCTTCTTTGAAATCCTGCAACTCAGCTTCCTCCATGCCACGATGCCACTGCATGCAGTGCTTCAGAGGTGGAAGTCTTGGCTCCCCCCTTCCGGTCGACCCATTCACTCTATGGCTAGGAGAACTATGGAATTTTATTTGAATTTGGTTGCGCTTCAGGTCTGGGATCCTCACAGCCTCTCTACTCATTTATCCATGTAGGTTCATGAAGCCCTTTCTGGGCCCTCTGGCTCACACTCCAGAAAACAGATGTGCAAGTTCACCATGTCTCATGCCTCCCTCAATCTTCCATGAAAAATGGTGGCACTATCGGTTAAATCAGATGAGGATGCCTCAAACATTGATGGAAGCTACATCTCTGATGAAGACAAAAAGGATTCTCAGACAGGTGCCCGCTCGACCTCCTCTTTGATGTTGGATGCCAAGCTATCCAAGAATGAGGCTAACATCTCCAAGTATAGGTGCCTCGTCGAGGAAGAGCCACCTCAACAACCGTTCCAAGATGATAAGAAGAAGAAAGTTTACCCACATGGTTCTCACTTGTCACTATTCTCTGATATGGTCTGGTTATCTTCTAGTTCTCTTGTCTTTTTATTTTCTGTGGATGCCAAATGTATCTCTATGCTTTTTATTTTATAATAGAAGAAGCCATATTTAGAAAAAAAGAATGTGCATTCTTTCAATTGACTCTACTACACAAAAAAATCTGAAATACATTGAAAAATATGATCAATACAGCTACAGAAGGTGGCAAGCCTAACATGCTATAATGAAAGGGTTTCTCCAAAGAAAAACTCATCTGCATAGAATGTACAAACAAAAATTAGAGAGTCCTTATAAATCTATTAAGAAGAAAAAATATTTATACATACTTGTGATTGATGCCTCAATTCATTTGCATTGTTAAAATTGTGTTGCAAGTGACCATGAGGACATTCTTTCCTCCTTTTTGGATTTTTCAATCTTTTGGCTTCCACCTCAGAAAAACCATCACATATGTGGCAAATTAATGTAAATAATTTTTCATTTGCACTTAAATATATAATTAAAATACCTTTTGCCTTCAAATATCTCATATGGATCTTAACGATCTAACTTAAACTTGCACAATAACCTTATTTTGGCTAAAACGTCATCCTCAATCAAAGTCTTCAGCTTCAACATCATAGGAAACTTATTGTATCAGTAACCTTTAATATTATACCACCAATCACCAGATTTATAGATCTAATTTGATCGTCACCCTTATCATTTATGGGGTTAAACATGTTCAAGGGTAATCCAAATATATTAACGAACCATGTATGCAGTGGGTGAATGGTAGTTTGAAGCTTACAATGTATTTCTCGCTTTCACGAAAAATAAACAGTTATAATTTAAGTTTAAGGATTGTGTACTTGATTCCACTTTCGCTGGTAGAATTTATTTTGGTATCTACTTACTACTATCTAGTAGGGTTCATAAGGTAGTTTTGATAGTATATTTAAGTTCTCTGTTTTCCTAATTAGGTAGGTTAGAAATTAGACTAGGACCATTACTATGTGATGAAGAATTTTAACATAACTATTGTGTGATGGCCTTTGATTTAATTAAATATTAATTCATACGAATATGATATTTGAATATTTGGAAAATCAATTTACAACAATATTTCCCTTAAAATCATTTTTACTGAAAAGGTGGGTGTATCTGTGATAATGTGACTGTGGAATATGGATTTGCACAAGGATCTAATCCTTGCATTAAAACTATTCACACCTTTACTATGAGAAGCTCATTTTGGAAACATTATAAGGTTCAAATACTTAGATACCTGACACTCTTATGAAGTACAACTTCTGAAATCATTTATCCTTGTTGAAGTTTCAAATATGAAAATATAAAAAGGTAAGAAAAACACTCAGTTTTGTCTCTTTCGTTCTAAAAAAAACTAGAATCTACAAGGGGTTTGCGAAGTTCTCCAATAATGATATGGGATGTTGCCACTCATTTTTATTCTAATAAATAAGAATCCCTATAAAATAAATTTCTCTATAATTGACCAAAAATATGAGTTTATTTTATACCACAACAAAAACAATTTGTGAACGCAAAAAGTTATGGCCATCTTGCAAAAATCTGTTTGATAGACATATATCAGCTATTTCTCAATTTTTGATATATGTATGCTCACTAATAGTTTATTTTGTTAAAATATGCATATGAACTACAAAATCATTTATTTTATAATCTATGGAGTTCTTTTAGGAAACGCCTGGTGATTTAGAAGTTCTAGAAGCATTAGGAGATTTTAAATTCAATATTAGAGATTACCAGGAGTGAATCTCAAAATGTACATATAATAGTAACATGCAATGTGTACTTTCATAATGGACATTAAAAATATCGTAATACTACCTAATATACAATATTATTATGATTGAATTTAAATGCATGGAAAAAAGAACTGAACTTTTGTGGCTTTTTTAGTTATAGATATGTGAAGTCTATTTCGTTTTCAAAACATAAGTTTATTTTTGTGAAGTTTCAATATGACTTCCCATTTATTTTTCTTTGGTTTATGTTGATCTTTTTTCTAGGAATATTTTATAATTTTTGGTACTAAACCTAAAATTTGTTTGACAACTTACTTGAACTTAAACAAACATATAATAATTCCTCCTCATTTTCTTGATGGGATGGTTTTTCTAAATTATTTTGAATGCAACACAAATTTTATTTTTTATTTTTATATTTTATTTTTTAGAATATTGTAATTTTCTTTGCATATCTTATCTGATAGAGTAAATTTTTAGACCTTTTTATTCTGAACTTTGAAGTGGCATGTTAGTTTTGTTTCTATACATTGTTGTATGATAATTTTGTTCAATCACTTGTGTGTATTATAGAGGATGGGAATGATGCAGTTTTTTTGGCTAGAGAAAGAAAAACCTTATGAATGTCTAGTCTATAGTCAATACTTATAGGTGAGATATACTAGTTCACAAAGTTAGTATTTTAGTATTTGTCATTTTTTTTTCATTTTTATATTTCTTCTCAAAATAGTACATCATCAAATCTATTGTAGAATGTTGGGTGGACTATTTTTGTGCCATGTAATGTATTTGGTACAAAAAAATGGTATAGAAATCTTAGAAAATGATATGGAAACTATCTGTAAAGTTTTTTGTAACATTTTATCGATGTTTCATGGTAGTTTCTTGTATAATAGGGTTCTTACTAGCTTAAAAATGTTTTCTTTCTATGATAAATTTTCAAAGACATTTCATTGATATTTCATGCAATCTTTTTAATAATATGTGTGTTTCTTGCTTCAAAGTGATATTTTGAATTTGGGTATTGTAGGATCTAAAATTATTTCTTTTAAAGATAACTCAGAAAAAATAGTGCAACATCCACACACAAGAACAACATAAAAATAAAAGAAGGAATAACAGAAGTAAGAACATACCTAAATACCTTATATCTATTATGCCATCTCTTTTGTTTATGTTATCATTATTTGTTACAACTAATTATATGAGGTTGATTCCAAGTGAAGGTGTCTCCATTTTATGAGAGTATTTTTAACTAGGTCTAGCTAAAATGGTAGGGTATAGTATATACACAAAGTTCTGAAGGATTTATTTTCTTTACTTTAGTTATTAGAATTTTTGAGCTCATGTTTTATACAATTAAGTATTCCCTAACAAAGAGGACATTTATACACTCATTCGACATAAAATTCATAATTTGTTAGAAGTCTTAGGAGAAGAAATTTAAGGCATAGATTTAGAGTCTACTTAAAGAATTATGTCGTATTAATTTAACACATTGACTTCTATCATGATTTATAATGAAAACATAATTTTTCAATAATATTCATGAACATCTAAAATACTTTAACACTTACATAAAATGTTTTAAAAATACATGCCATTTTTATATATTTATACCATATAAACTAAAATTTTATATGCTTTCTTCCCTTTTCCTAACAATTCAAAAGTGGTTTCTCTGACATTTTGTACATGTTTTGAACACTATATGCACACCATTTCTAGAAAATACAAAATGGTATATGTTACTCACCACTAGTGGGTGACCCTTATAGGAAAACTATTCTCCTAGATGTGCATTCATATAATAACCAACAACCCCTTGAACCCACCTGATAGGTCGAAGTGCCACCATTCTGCGCCACCTGAGCTAGAAATTATGTGCCTCCGCTTATTTTTTATGATTGGATGTTTGAAGGTGGACATTCAAACCCCCAAGGTACAAATTTTCATTATGTAATTTGGTGTTTATGATTTCTTTTCTTTGCCACATTTGGGCATGGATTACTAGTGGGATTTGGTGGAAATAATGGAATTTGAATATATTCTTGTTTTCTTACGTCAACTTGGGGGTTAGTCTAGTATCCTATGCCTATGGGATCTCCTTTAGTAGCTACTAGTTTTAGGAGTGGCACTACATGTAAATCCCTAATTTTGGTTACATGGTCTAACTTCCCGATAGCATATCTCTCACACCCTTCTACTCATTACAACCTTTTTTCACATTTTCCCCATTAGGGTCCACATTTTTCCATTGGGTCCACATGGTGTTAGCCTCCCACTCACCTTGTCAACACATTGGATCAGTCCTAGAACGATGACCTATAGGCTGACATAGATGAAAATAAAGTTAAAAGAACAATATGGCCACATACAATAGGAAATTTACCATAAAAGGAAAAATATGGTTGGGACATAAAAAATCACTGCATGGGAAAAAATCAAATAGGAGCTCTACCCCATATAACTATAGCCATCATACTGGTTCCCAAGGCCCCTATGAGTTCCCACCCACATCATAAAGGAACCCATGATTATCCCAACCCCTAGTGGGTGACAAACTTCCCAACCTTAATGGGGTAATCAATTCTACACCATACACATAATGCTCTCATGCTCTGGATCCTTGAGCAATAAAAGGATGAAAAAATGATAAAAGCAAAAGGCATATGAAGAACGGTGGAAAAAAAAAAAGGTTGGGGTAAGTCATGCACCATGATTTCTTCGTCGTAAATTCATACACCCAAGGTGTGGGCTTCCTTCATCATATCTACCCTTGTACCATGGCATGTGTCTTGGAGCCTTCCCTCTTGCCCCCACTCCATTCCATTATTATTTTACATGACACTTGTCATTTTATGGATGTACCATGGAATTGTCTTTACCTTAGAGGGTGAAAAAAATTGATAGGGTCCTTCATTAACCTCTCTTGTCGAACAAGGTAGAACCTACTGTTAGTATGAATCTTAATTGCAAGTGTATGAAAAAAGACCACTTTAGCTGTGCATAACAAACATCCTTAACAACAAAGATGGCTGCCAATATCTTCAGATCTGCAATTAGGCGATCAAGATAAATGCTCCAAAAATCTAAATATATGCATCAAAATACATTAACTAGTAAATAAAAACGAGATTTACTCCATGCATCCAATAGACAAAACAAGAATATGTTGAATGAATTTTATATTAAGGGCACCTGGGAGGAAAACATAAAAGAATGTTACAAGTTCTCCTCAATGTGATGGGTTATTGTAAGTCCTCAGCACTTCAGATCTAAAATTCCTCCCTCTTGATGGTGTAGAAAACCCAGAAAAAAATGGAACTCAAAGGGAGCTCACAAGCCAAAAGATAGAAAAATATGACAATGATGGTGGATCAAAGTCAGACCAAAAGTATAGATCCAGAGTGATCTTTAGGCAACAAAAGGTGATGAATGAATGGAAAAACCCTTCTATTTATAACAAAATTTTGAGTTATTCTAGATATTGGTGCATAGTTAAAATATTATTAACCAAATCAAGATCCAAATTTTATGGAATATTTTATTATTTTTGTTGGAGGGAAATGGAATTTGAATTGGGTCAAATCCCTTCATTTGTAAATAATAAATAAATAAATGATTTATTTATCATTTTAAGGATGTGGTTGAATAATAATCAAATAAATAATGATTGATTTAATTATTTAAGGGTGATTTAGTCAAATTTAACAAGGAATATTATTTAAATAAGGTTTAAATAATTATTCCTAGAAAATAATGAGATAAATAATGATTTATCTAATTAATTTCCCTGTTTTCGGTTAAATATGACTGGTAATATTAACTAAACTTCTGTTTAACTAATTATTCCTAAAGGAAAATCAAAGAAATGTAGATTTATTTAATATTTCCTCACGGGGTTTCCTGTTTAGACCATAAACAACTTAATAAAGGTGGTTTACTAAGTTATTTTTCATAATGAAAGCAATTTTACTTAGGGTAAAATTGGTATTATACGTTGTACTTAGGTCGATCTAACAGTAACAGGTTATATGACCAAAAAATGGTGTAACAGATTGCCCCCCAGCATGTGAGTGTTAGGAGCTAATCGTACGACCAAAGTATGTTGTAAGAACTCAATCACTAGAAACAGAAGGGGAAGTCAAAGAGAGAGAAATATAAGGTAGAACGAAGCACTAAAGGACTAGACCCTAAGGAGGAAAGACTTACAAGTGTGACAAGTCTCTTTTATGAGTGAGTACATGTGCTATAGGCGGCAGTGGAGGCATACCTATGCTCGCCGAGACAAAGTACAAAGAATAATGTGTGCAGTAAACAAGGGACTGAAAAATATAGTACATGTTGGCATAAACATGAGCCAGGTAAGAACATGATAATGAACCCCACATACATATTGTGTCTGGGATAACAGTTAGTAATTATACAATAATATATAAGTACATGAGATACAAATAAAACCCAAATGCCCCTGTAAACAGGAAAGGGCTTTGAAAATATGACTAATACATGCAAACAAAAAGGTGCTGCAAGCGGCTGAGGCCGACATCATCAAATATATGGAGTTGCATCAAAGGCTATAATGAAGAGGTCATCCGAGCATGTGGGGGGCTACCTGTAGGTCCACCCCCTAACGAGGGCTGAAAACATCTCACACACACTCAGGAATCACTGATATCAGCTTCTGTATCACTTAACCATCAAGTATATAGATATCGATCATGCTGAAAGGAGTTGGAGCTGAGAAACAATCAAGTCAAATGACAATAACAAGTCCATTTTCCTAATCCGAGGCATTGAGCAAGAGTGGAAGCTGGAACGAAGGTACACTACCCTTTAGACTTGTCTTCTGGAATGAATGATCTGATGTCGATAGAAGGAGGTCCGCCATAGGTGAAGCAATAAGGGATCCTCAACTAAGGCATGAGAGAAAATAGTAGAGCAACTAATAGAATGACACCAGGGATGATGATGAAATGGGGGGTACTGAGTAGCAGATGGACGAATTCCCTTGTTAGAGTATAAAAGGCATGGATGACCTGGCAGCGACTGAGACAATATCATGAGGGATAGGGGGTAGTAGGATTGAAGGTCATAACATGTGACACAAGAGAGGAACAAAGCAATAAATGATGGAGGACTATAGCGGGATAGACTCCATGAACGTGATGATGACTCAACTCAGATGCTCTAAACAAGGGCGACTCGATGATGCTGCCATACAGAAAAGGTCCAAAGAGGACCATAAAAACATGAGTACATGATGTTTACTCATGATGAAAATCAACATGAGCATGGATAAGTATGAAGGAAAAGTGGTGCCCCAAGTACAAGTGTTGCAGGTGAAGAAATTCTATTTTGAGGAGTGGTGAAGTGACCCTTCTTGGGCGAAATGTGTCTTGGTGAAGTATCAAATCACAAAAAACTAATAAATACCCATTTGAGGGCTCGATGAGAGCTTTCCAATGGTACAAATGGTTTTCCAAATTGAGTTACAGTTTGGCTGCAACAGACGAAAGAAAAATCAGGGGTTTGTCTTTTAATAAGGCATTTTCCCTCCAAATTCACTCATTTTCATGTGGAGATGTCGTGAATGTGGAGAGGAGAGAAGGCCATAAATTTTATGGTGATTGTAGAGGATAAACCGACCGTTAGAATCGAGATCTGTTAGTTGCAGGTAAGAGGCCTAACCCTACTCTTTCATTTCAGTGGATTGAAAGTTCAGTTTAGGTCTATAGAGCTTAGTAGCAGACCCCTGCTCCTCTTCATGGCTAGGTCACACTTTTTGGGGAAAAAATTGCAACCTGGGTAGCAGGTTTTGGGCAGAAAACTGCAACCTATCCCAGGATTGGTCTTGACAAGTGCGACCTGACACGGAGGGGTGATTTGTGCTATTTTTTGGCTGAGAACTCGGTTTTTATGTTTGGATACAGTCTTTCCTATCTGTACACTGATAAATATAATGGTTTTGTGCATATATGGCAGAATTACAGATCAACTATAGAGAGAGAGAGAGACCTGAGCACATTACGGTCATAGATCTGGGAGGATCAGGGTGTCTGTAGTGCATTGGCCATGTTTTGGGTTCTGAAGTTTGTGGAGAACCCTTTGATGAGCGCTGGAGAGCCCTTATTGGCCCAGATTGTCATCTATTGGGACCCAGAACATGAGGTCTTTATAGTGCAGGGGCAACAGATCGAATTGATGGTCTAGGATATATATTTCTTGACTGGTCTCCCACCACTTGGGATGGTAGTGAATACTCAGCCAGTGTTACCACGAGGGAAGAGCATCATGGAGTTTCTACAACACCATTTTCGACCAAGTCTCCATGTCAAAGGGACACGGATACCCATCGGGGATCTAGAGAGGTTAGAGAACCATGTTGTGGCCACATCGGTGCCATGGATCCTAGGAAACGAGGCACTCCACCACATCACTGGAGGGTAGATGATGCTTGTGGAGAGTGTGTTGGGTGGGAAGTACTGTGGGTAAGCCCGAATGATGTTGTCATCATTGAAACAACATTTTTTGCTATGCAAGCGGCAAGTGAACCATTATTGTGCATATGGTACAGTATTGTGCTCGCTCTTATTTGAGAAGATCTCGACACTTTGACCTCGTATAAAGCTCTAGGATGGGGGCCTAAGAGAGCCCAGGATGCGCCAGTGGGGGCGACTACTGTGCAGAGGAGGAGGTGGGGCAGTCGAACGGGTGTTCCGACCCAAGTTCTTTACTGATTGGGATCAGATGCCATTGTACATAGATGACTATCCCTATAGTGGGATCAGTTATCATTGGGACCCAGATTTTCCACTACTGCGTGGTCGAGTATGGGGGGCCGATGGTAATGAAAAATTGATAATATTTTATCTGCATTTTAAAGTTTTAGAATATTGTATATGGTCTTGATTCGTCTACTTTTGGTATGCAGATATAGCACCGATAAAACCGACCGAGTATATGGGACGACCTACAATATTAGGAACTGCCAGACCAAGTGGATTGAGAGTGCCACAAAATGAGGATGCAACAACCCTCTTGGAGGACATCCATCGTAGATGTGAGAGGCTTCTGACTGGTGTTTCAGAGCGTGGTTGGCAAGACTTAGACTACGAGTACATAGAGCCATGTATTGGTCTACCCTCAGAATGGCGAGGGGTCATGCATCGCATGGCGATGGCCAGATAGGGGATGTGTGATCTACGAGCTACAGGAGAAGACCCATTGGCTCAGGATCCTCCAGATAGTGATCAGTGTGTAGGGGTAGGTGGTGCCCCCTTTTTTGAGTTTTTGTAACATGTTATGGGCATGTCATATGTATCATAGTTGATGGACTCTAAAAAATTTTATACAACACATATTATGGATATGCATCGTTTTTACAGTTTGATGTTATTGTCTTGTATTAAATTTGTGTGCTAAATGCCAATCTAGAATATTGTTTGTAATGATATCTACATAGTGATTTTGTGCTCTAGGTACATGATTGAATGTAATGATTTCAAATTCATGCATCAAAAGCCTCTCTCATAAATATCTTTTAAAAAGGATAGGATTGTGCACATGATAAACACCATTCAATTTCATGACAGGAAGCAGGGAATCTAAATGAACATGAAGGTGGAGGATGCAATATGACAGGGCATCAGTTAATAAACCTCGCACTGCATCATATTCGGCTTGATTATTGTTGGCAGTACCACTGCATACATCGTTCGAGAAGACAAGTGAATGCAGGGGGTAAGGATGGCCCAACCTGCTGAGGCTAGATTTCGGGAATAGCAACTTGCACCATCGATGTAACTGATATAAGGTGTCGACGGGAGGTCCATCTGAAAGGTGCAAAAAGAGAATAAATGGCAGGATGATGAACAATGCTGGCAACCTGAGTGCAAAGTAGAAATCGAAAACACACCACGAGAGGGAGTGATTTGGGTAGGATGTGTACTACTCACATGCTGATGGTTAGGTGGAGTGTGGGAGATACAGGAGGTGTAGCTTGTGCTCAGTCCGCGAAAGTAACCATAGACACGGATGGAGCCATCCCGCTTATGGGCGAGAAAGATGAAGTCATTGTTTCGGGGAATATCACCGTAGAGGTTAGTTGGGTTACAACCTCCACAGAGCAGGGGCATGCTACTTAACAGAGACTCACACAACCATGCACATTCAGAAAAACTAAATAGAGCAGAATGAGAAAGCTACCCGTAGGTCCTACGGTTGAAGCAGATCTCGTAGGGTTCAAACCCCCAGCAACCGTCCTTCCTTCTTAACCTGCAAAACAAGAAGAAACAAGCACGAAGAACAGGTTGTACAGCATATATCTACTCTAAATGTTAGTGAGATTCATATAAAACATTAAATAAATCATAATGAATGCTTGTATAACAAATATTCTCATACATAAAAGCATACACTAACACGTTTATTTCGAGAACAGCATGATACTTCTGTATTATAAATAGCATGTACAAAAGTAACGAGTGGAGAGATCACCTGATCCTTCCACGGCCTTCGCAGACTGTCGTTCGGATCCGTCCAGCCCTTGCCTCGCTAAGACTCCTTCCAAACTGGTGCATACGAGATGACATATAGGGAGATGTACATCTCAAGGAAACAAGGGTTTCCTATAATGAACTGGGAAAGTGCAGGAGGCACGGGGAATCAGACTTGGATAGGGAATACCAACAGAGTATAATATCAATAAATTCTCTCTCTCCCTTAGGCCATACACATGAGGGATTTTTATAGTCCCTCCAAGTAGTTTCAACAGTTGGAAACAGTTGGCCACGTGCTGGGGTGGTTGAACTACCTGAGTAACCATCGACCCAGCCCGAAAATAGGGAATAATTATATATTTTTTAATCATTTTAATGCAATACGTAGAAAAGTCTAGCTGTACTCGCGTATACACACGGAAAAGTATGGGCATAGTCGCGTATGGGGATTTTTACACTGTTTTTAAGTGAATTTTTCCAAGTCTGTAGGAATGGGTCCCAAAACCATCAAAGCAATCATGAATCATGTCAAGGTGAGAAATGATGCTATAACAGATGCCCCCTAATATATGAGGTCAGAAGGGGTACATGATGGCCAAAATGTATTATGCACATAGAAAAAACTTCGCAAGGACAAGAGAGGACTTCACCAGATTTCAGCCTGCCAAAAACCAATGAAAGAAACAGAGAGTCAACTCATGCTGAAGCGGGCATACCCATGCTCAGTCGAAAATACATCATATGGAAAGTACTGAATAGATCCAACATGTATACAAGTATAGCTGAACTGAAAGTACATAGTGAATCATCTGAGCAGGGCCCGGAAATACAAGTCTGAATCAATGTCCAAGTATCACATATAAAAAGTTGATCAAAGATGGTGCACCTGGATGTCTGATCAAATGAGTAACTGAATCTCCAAGTACCGGATCATAAGAGGTGGATCAAACGGTACAATCACGCAACTCGGGGACCAACATATAAGATGCTGCTGTGCTGAACTGCAACATATAAGGGTGGATCAGATCATTGGAAATGGAACCAATGGACTATCATGAATCAAGAATGTCAGATAAATCTTATGTCCTCACCGCTTCCTTTGCACAATTCTACACAATGGGAATAAATGAGCTGAAGTCGACCATGTGAGAAATCGTTGGATTACCGGTCAATAATGTATACCGTTAACCAATGCGAGACAACCCACCGATAATGATAATGAGTGTCAAGGTGCCCCAGTACAATCTAACAAGTGCGAATGAATGAGTTGAAGTCGAACACTTGAAAGAATCTAGCAATCAGGAGGCAATGATGAATCCCCACTGTCGATAACGAAGAGTCTGCCACTGATGACTGCAAACCCTAAGGTACTGAAAAAAAGACTCTAGACCTTATTCCCAGAGCAATGAGTCGGAGTCGATGGGAAAATATCTACTGGGAGGAAGGCATTAAGGCATCCCACATCAGTCCAGCGCGAGTGTAACCCGCAGGCCAAGATTTGGAAGGAATCGGACGAAGTAGAGTGACGGAACCAAAACCGAAGTACGTTTCCAACATGCACAAGATGAAGCTAGCGCACGGAAGAAACCCTCTGAACCAACCAATAATGAAAGCTGACACAGAGGCGAGAAATCCACCGATAGGGTCAAATGGAAATCCAGGTACTGCACGAATCCCAAGTGTGATAATGTGTGCTGACGTCGAATACAGGGGAAACCACTCAGTCAAAGACCCATGATGATGATCAAATGCTGAGCACGAGGTCACCTATCAATGATGGAAATAGGCCCAAGGTGCGGCTCTAGGTTTGCTCTCAGAGCAATGTGTCGTAGTCGATAAGAGACAAAACCCGCCGGCAAGAAGTCAATGGAGACCTTCTCAAACCAGCACGAGCAGAAGATCAAAACATCTGATGTGATAGAACATGATGCTGACAAGACCGGGAAGGCCGACTGAATAATGAGTCAAGAGACACCGCAGAATGGGCGACTCAGGCTAGACTTCCCTTGAACAAAAGCATGACTCATGATGACCATGGCAGTGAAAAGTTACACTGTATAAGTCTGTCATCCAGGAGGCAAAACAAACTCTCCATATGATTGGAAGAGATAACCAACCGGGGGAGAACTGGCAAGTGAAACATGGTAAAGGCTGAACCTAGGTCAAAACTAAAACCATCCCAAATGAAGGAAATATATATAAGTATATGTGCTTTGTTCAAAGGCGACAAACTAACTCTGTACTACCATCAAAACAACGAAGATACATCCTGTTCCCGCTCTTTTTGTTATATTTGATTTTTTGTCTTTTTCATCTAATAAGCCTGAAAAAGAATAAAATAATTCTATGGTACAATGGATAGAACGAGTATCAAGAAATCAGATGCACTAGTTCCTGGGATTAGAACAATCCTTATGCACAATGCAAGGTGGCGAAAAATGGTCAGTGATACTCAGAGGAACGTTCCATCCATGGGTACAAAGGTGTCAAGTCGTGATAGCTAAGTGCATGCAATGGTTAACTTGTACATAAATTCAAGGTCAAAAGTTGGCTTAAACATCGAGTCCAAATGAAGCCGGCTAAAGGCCAGGATAAACAAGTAGCCAATATGCAATGCAGTAATACAACTTAACGACACCAGGGAGCCTCTAGGGTATAAGCCATAAAAATGATAAGTGATGAAGGAGAAGAATGAAGCTTCAACACAGAAGACATGGCGGGACTAAAGAGGACTCCCGAGCCTACATAAAAAGCAGCATGGGCAACAAGTGATAGCGAGGAACTAACTAGGAAGCCCATGTAAAGGAAGGCTCTACCATCAAGTCATGATTAAATAATTGGCGAGTGAAATGGGTGTAATACTCATGACCTGATGGGATCGACCCTAAGGCAAGTGATCAGTATGGAGGCTAGAATGCAAGATGCAACGGAAAGTGATTTCCCTAACCTATATGCCAGTGAAGATCATATACCTGCCGTGAAGAGTCGGAAATCATGGATCAAAAACCGGGAAAAATCTCAAAATCGCCAAAATGTACCTGAAAACATACCAAACTGGGCACTTCCAAGCAATCGAGTTATGCAGCTTAAGATAGATCGAAAAAATAGGCATAAGGAAATTTTGCGAAAATTTTCAATTTTTTAGCCATAAATAGACAAATTACCTCTCATTTGGTTCATTATTGCATAGCTGATTTGGAAAAAGTGCTCTGGAGCAAAAACTTCTTTCGTCAAATCAGGAACAACCGACCGTCGGAACTCAGCGAAACTTCAGGTAGGCTCCTTAATCATCCTGTTTATTCATTTTGTCCGTTTGGAATTTAAAATTAAGTGATTTTTAGCTTTAAAACCCTTGCTAAAATATACGGACTTGCGCATACATGGGTTCATTAAAGGAAACTCGCGTATACACGCGACTGTGCAAAGGAAAAACCGCGTATGCGCAGGTCCGAATGCAAAAAAGCGTGGCTAATGCAAAATTTGATGAAATTTCTCAGGATGACAATCTCATGGAGGGAACGTGAGCATAGCGCAATAGACCAAGAAGTCATGCAAGATCGCGCAGCGCAAAATATCCTCCGAAATTGCGGATTGTTCAAATTCTTTAAAATGCCAAATATGAAAAGCAATGTGCGGTTGCTAGAAATGCTCGTAAATTACTGGGAACCAGATCAGGATTGCTTCATAATTGATCAGATGCCACTACGCATAGAAGTGGAAGACATATATTTCATTACTGGACTCTCCCGGAGGGGAGAACCAGTTGACTTGCATGGGAAGCCCCTGGGAGGGTTAACCGTGGAAGATTATGTTTATGTATATTGCGTAGGGGGTTCCAAAAAGGTTGGAACTCAGATTGCAATTAAATATATCAGGGATTTGCACATGAAAATCCTCCTTTTCACCATCGGCAGAGTGGCAGGATCCTCCTCACTACATCAGGCGTCCAGGACGCAAATGAGCATCGCAGTAGAGTGTTTAGCTCATGTGTACGATTGGTGCACAGCCCTTCTACTGAACATGAAACAACAGCTGACCTCAATTCGCCAAACAAAGACCAAACACTTTGGCTATGGGACCATTTTGACAACATTCTTCTTTGAGAATATTCCAGCTTTGAGACCCAGAGTCATCTCTACTATCAGTAGCTCGCGGGACCCAAGAATTGCCCATTGGGCGGACATGATGAAGAGACTGGGGGGTAGTGAGGTACCCCGGACCACGTGGGACGATGAGTTCTTCTTGTGGTGGGGAGAACAGATCATCGCAGTGGACGACTATCCCTATGTCGGGATGGATTTTCATGGAGATCCGGATCTAGTTCTTCCACCTGGCACAGCATGGGGAGCAGTCGGTAAGTTTTGCAAAAAAAAAATTTGATTTATATGATTTTTTGAATTTTTTAAAATATATATGAAAAATAAACATGTTTTTGATTGGATTCATAATGACTGACAATTAAAAATGATCATGTTTCAGATGTTGGACCAGTGCAACCTGAGGGTCTCCCACGCCATAAGCGTCGCAGGGGTGAGGCAGAGACAGTGGATTCCGACAGGACTCTCCAGGCCGTGCAGAGAAACTTGGAGGGATTAACCCGCCAAATCCCTATGGCTGCCGTGGAGGACTTGCCGGAAGCCATCCAGAGACGGGTGGTAGGAGTACCACGAGACTGGGTTAGATTATTCTGCCGTGTGGCCACTATAGTTATGTTCTATAGGAACACTACTTCTGGGCAGGGACCTCAGGGATAGACAGATATTATGTATTAGATGACTGTATATTCTTTTTTGAGACTGAACATGATGGGGCATAAGCCCAAGTTTTGTACGAGATTATGGATCCAAATTTTGTAAAGTTTTTGACACTCCGATGATATATATACAGTGATATTTGATGTGATGTGATAAATGTATCAAATGTATGATGTTTTTGATGATTAAAAATTTATTGTATGGAATGATTAATATGCCAATCTAATGCTTGATTAGCTAATGAGTCAGCAAACCAATTGTCAGCTCGAGGAATATGAATGAAAGTTAAAAATTGAAATGACCTTTGTAACAAACGTATCCTCAAGAACAATCGTAATAAAAATGGATCTCGTACCCGATAAGTGTTGTTCAACTGCGACACCACCAGCTGGGAGTCCAAGAAAACTACCAACGAATCAACACCCAAAGATATTGCCTCCAAGAGTAGATGAACGACTGCAGTGTATTCTGCTATATTATTGGAAGCAGGACCAATGCAGACCCCTCTTGATACCAACAGCTGACCGGAAGGATAATGAAGCACCCAAGCCGTGGAAGCTAAGTTCCGGGTGTGTCTACTAGCACCATCGGCGAAACCAAAATGACTCATGACATCCAACACAACCTGCCAAAGCAAATCAAAAACATAACCAACTCATCAAAAATAAAAAATCAATCAGAAATGTATAAAGCAAAAAATGCTATATACAAAAGCAACATGCCAGGCCGAAACCTAGACATAATACTTCTTCAAATAGAGCCCATTTCGGGACTCCGGCAACTCGTTCCCTTCGAAATCAACCAAGGTATAAGCTCCTTTCTTAAGGACTTTTTTAACGATATAGGGGCCATACCACATAGACTTAAACTTTCCTGCCCCCAAGGCATCTTTTTCTTGGGCATAGACCAAAACAAGGCCACCTTTCTAAAAGACCCCAGCTTAATCGCTTATCGTACTCGAACCTTTACTCGTTTTTTATGCGTTCATTCATCGTGGCGGCATCCCGACGCCGTTCATCGCATGTTCCGTATGAAGAAGCCGTTCTTTCCGCATCGGGATGTCAGAAGAAGCTCAGCAAACTAGAATTAAGAGAAGGAATCTTGCATTCAATAGGAAATACGGATTCCACCCCGTGCACTAACTGAAACGGAGTAAAGCCAGTTGCAGTTTTCACTGACATCCTGTATGCCCAAAGTGCAGGATATAGCATAATATGCCAGTTGGATCTATGTTTATCGATTTTCCTCTGAGGAATTGTCTTCAAGGATTTATTCACGGCTTCCACTTGCCCATTGTCCTGAGGATAATATGGAGATGAATGCTCTTGCCGGAAACCCAATTTGAGAGCCAACTCAGCCATCATACTATTCTGAAAATGACTGCCATGGTCAGTGACAATCTCTCTAGGTATACCAAAACGAGCGATAACCTGGTTGAAAAGGAACAAAGCTGCAGTCTCACCATCGTTCCCAAAAGTAGGCATAGCCTCGACCCACTTCGTAAAGTAGTCTACTGCTACGATAATGTACTTGTGACCTTTTGTCGAAGGCGGGTTACAAGTAGTATAATCAATACCCCACTTTGTAAAGGGTCCGACAGTAACGACTGGAAAAAGCGGAGCTGGATGAGCGCGCATTTTTCGAGTATAAACCTGACAAGGATGACACTTTTTGACCGATTCAATACAATATTTGAAAATCGAGGGCCAAAAGTATCCAGCACGCAAAATCTTTTGGGCTGTAGCAAGCCTAGATAAATGACCCCCACAAGCTCCACTATGAGAATCATTGAGCACAGCCTCAGCTTCTTCGAAAGTTAAGCAGCGTCTTAGGATTGAATCAACCCCTCGACGGTATTAAACATCACCAATAATCAGATAATTCTTGGCTAAGTGACGCAGCTTACGATGCTCATCTTTCGAAAAAGTAGAGGGAAACCTCACAGTCTGGAGATACACAATGATATCCCCATACCAAGGATCCTGTGAAGAGATAAGAAACAAGTGTTCATCCGGAAAGGACTCATCATAGATCATCTCCTCTCCACAAGGCAACTCGGAGATCAATTCCGCAAAGACTAATGACTTCTTGGATTTGGCAGACATGAACTCTAGATCAAATTCCTGTAATATCACAATCCATCTATTATATTTGCCTCCAATCACTCGCCTGCTGAGGACAAACTGAAATGGATTGGCAGCTGCCAAGACATAAGTTTTGCGAAGAATAATGTAATGCCGGAGTCGCTGCACAGCATGAACTGCTGCTAAGGCTAACTTTTCTATCGGGGTGTATCGAAGTTCAGGTCCTACCAGTCCTCGACTAAGGTAGTAAATAACATGCTCGACAAGAGCATCATCCTCCTGAACCAGAACCATACCAATGGTAGATTCTGCTGTAGCCAGATACAAAAGAAAATCTCTGCTATAATCGGGTGGACTCAGCAAAGGAGCAGAGGTCAATGCATTTTTCAAGGCATCGAATGAGCATTGAGCGTAGTCGTCCCAAAGAAAAGGAACTCCTTTCTTCAACAGTCTCATATATCCCTTTGTAATCTCAGCATAGTTGATGATAAACCTCCGAAGAAAATTAGACTTCCCTTGGAGACTTTGAAGCTGACGGATTGAAGACAGGGGAGGCAACCGAAGTATTGCCTCAACCTTGAAGGGATCTACCCTTATCCCTTCCCTAGACACAATAAATCCCAACAGCCGACCGGATGTAACCGCGAAAACGCACTTGTTCGGATTCAATCAAATTTTATAAAAACGACATCTTTCAAATATTTTCCGGAGGTGACCAGGATGATCCATCCTCTTTCGAGAATGAGCAGCTAGATCATCTAAGTATGCCTCGATAATCTTTTTGATGTCGTGGAAGGCGTAAGACATGGCCCGCTGAAAGGTAGCCCCAGCATTTTTAAGACCAAAAGGCATTTTCTTGTATGCAAACGTACCCCAGGGACAAATAAAAGAAGTCTTATGTTGATCTTCAGGACGGATAGTAATTTGATTATATCCGGAGAAACCGTCCATGAAGGAGAAAATCTCATTATCGGCACACTCGTCAATGATCTGATCGATAAATGGTGTGGGGTAATTATCTTTAGGACATGCTTTATTTAGGTCTCTGAAATCGATGCACACTCGAATCATTCCTTGCTTTTTATCTATGGGAACGGGGTTTGAAACCCATTCAGTCAGAGGAACAGGGAAAATGAATCGCACCTTAAGCAGCTTTTCAACTTCAGCTTTGATAGCTGCTGCCTTCCTAGGATTGACCGGACGAAGTTTTTGCCTGACCGGCTTAGCGTTTTCATACGTCTTGATCTCATGCTGGACAATAGATGGGTCTATGCCAGGCATTTCCTCATAAGACAAAGCGAATACATCCCTATACTCTTTGAAGAGCTCGGTGTAAATTTGAATCTCTTCACGGGAACATTAAGCTCCAATGAAGACATTCTCGATAATATTGGGATCCCTGGAAATGTTCACCGGGATAGTAGGAGAGATCATAGCCATGTTCCCTTCAACATAAACCTGTGTTGGTGCCAAAGGGTTCAAAACTGGGTGAACAGGACCAGGAGACTGAGGACTTGGAAAACTTGTTTCAACTTCGCTCAAGCCAGGTAGGAAGTAAGACCGATGATGCAAATCATCCCACGGTCTATCTATACCAGTCATGGCTTCCAGGATGGCCTCTTCAGATGGAAGAGTGGTATCAAGGCAATCCTGGGCCGAAGAAGAACTAATCGTCCAAGCCGGAGCCACATCACCATCCAACTCTTCCGGTGAAAGAGGAGCTGGGATGGATTCTGCAGTGTCAACAATAGACTGATATGCAATCTCAGCTGTAGAAATCAGAAATGCCATTCCACCCACTTGACCTTCCGCTAATGTGGCAGTAGGGGAAGGTAAGGTCCAAGGGTCCGAAAAATAATGAGTTCGAAAGAACTCTCTTCGAAGAGGAGCCTTGGAGGATGAAATAGCATTAATATGCACCGTAGGAGGAGGAAGATCAAAAGTACCCATCAGGGAAGAATACATTCCAACTCCTAGATTCTCAACAGGCGCCTTAGTATTATCCAACTTAGGAACAGATGAGTCAGAGGGCGCATTCAGGTCTACCTGAGGACAGTCCAGTTGATCCACTGTAACGATCCTCCCTTCGTGGGGGAAACATACAATTCGAAATAGTGAGGATGCAATGGCATCCATCTCATAAATCCAGTTCCTCCCCAATAGAAGGTTGTAGTCCAAGGCTGCATCTACTACCTCAACCTCTATGTTGACAGTTTTTCCCCCAACACAGATGGGCAAAGCTGGGACAATACCATGGCGTCTATGAGAATGACCATCGAACGCAGTAAGGACAATGCTAGATGGAACAGCTTTGGGAGATCCAAGTGTCTTCCAGCATGTGAGAGATATCACGCATGTAGAAGCACCCTCATCAACAACCGTTCGAAAGATATTGCACTTCTGATACGTCGATCTAATATGAAAAGCCATGTGATGAGGAAGTCTCTTCTTAAAATTAGTCATATCAAAAGAAATCAGAAGAGAATTTTTTGGATCAATAGCCCCAATGGCAGTGAGTAAAGCACTGCGCTGAGCCGGACAAGACTGGAGTACCTCTAAAGCTGACATAGCACAAGGACTCTGTGCCAGATCTTCTACAATCGAGTAGTTCTGGGTAGCCCTTGCATTTGGATTAATCGTTGACCGCTTAGAAGATGCTTTTGGCATCCGAGGAATAGACTCAACAGTAGGCTTCGTTATGTGAAGCGGCTCAGTAGCATCAAGAACTTCCTTAGCTTTCGAAGATTTCTCTCCACCATAATCATGGGATCTCGTAGCGATATCCGCGTGAGCACTCATCATAAAAATGTTCGATGGAATTTCCCCTTCCTGGGTACCTCCAGAGGAAGCCCCAGGATTTTGGTTCGCACCAACAACTAATTTCTGCCCTTGGGGAAAAGGGTTTGTTAACACAGCCTGGGAACTAGAAGAACCCTGCTGGCTTAACAAGCGCTAAGCATCCTGAATTTTAGGGCAAAGGTGTGTGAGATGGTCTCCAGTACAAAGCTTGCATGGAAACTTCACTTTCTTTTTCTCCTTTTGACCCTCACCAACACGCTCGTTGGTTTTATTTGCATTTCCCTTCCCGTTCTTGCCCTTCTTCTTGTTATTTTGTCCCTTCTTCTTCCCATCGGATTGTTGATTTCCTTTGGGATCAGAAGCTTGGACAACATTTATGGACAAAGACTGGGAAGGTGATGAATCAGCAGGCACAGCCTGACCAGAAGGAGCAGATTGTAAAGACAACTGCTGCAGTTGAGAAAGCAGGCTGGCTGCACCACTACTGACCGATCCGACAAGCCCGTCACCATGCGGACCAGGTTTAGTTTTCGATAAATCCAATTTGGAGTGAGGAGCATTGGGAAAATACTTATAAAGTACCCCAGACTAAGAATAGATCAGTTCCAGCTGTTGGGCCCTAAAAATGGCCTGCTCCTCAGAAAATACCCCAGATAGGGATACATCTTTTGAAATATCTGACTGCAGAGATTTCAAAAACCACTCGAGAAGGAATTCACCTGGAATATGAGCTTTGATAAGCCTCTTCCTTCTCCTCCATTCTTGAATGTGATCAGAAATGTGAGTTGCCTCATCCTGCTTAAAATTAGCCAGGAGTTCGGTCCCAGCCTCATATCTGACAGGCAACTGAAAATGGTTTAGAAATGTGACAGCTAGTTCTCCAAATGTAGAAAAACTGCCCCCAGTGAGCTCGATATACCATTTGGTAGCGTTTCCAGTTAGGGTGCGTTGAAATAATCTCAACCTAATCAAATCATCGATCAGGGAGTTCGAAGAACACCATAAGTGGAAAGTGGTGATGTGGTCCGCCGGATCCTCTCCATTCTTACCTTCGAACTTTGGAATGTCTGAAGGAAGTTTGGTCGGGACCGGAGGCCACCCCGGACTATAACGAATCGGGTCATTAGTCAACTTCGACAAATCTGGCAAGTTTAACGTTGCCAGAAAAGGTAAGCGAGGCGGAGCCTGAGAATTCCATCCTTGATGGGATGGATTCCCAACATTCTGAAAAGAATAGCCTAGATTTGATGAGGCACCAGGCTGCCAGAAAGGACTCATAGAAAACGGAGAAGAACCTCCTCCCCACGCCGAGTTACCAAAGCCCAGACCAGTTCCCCCCGCTGAAGTGTTAAATGAAGAGGAGAGCCCCTGATAGGGGTTCCAAGCATTAGATAGAGGAGAAAAGGTCTGATAAGCACTCGATGAAGGGAAAGAAGCATTCCCTTGATGACCTGCGTAAAACTGATTCCCTGCCCCCACTGTAGTAAACACAGGATTCCATCCCGTAAAAGTAGTCGAACTTTGCCCCCCAGACCAAGGGTTGAAACTCTGGGTCTGGGACGTAAACGGAAACGACCCTAAAGAAGGATTGGAACTAGGAATGTGTCCAGTCCCAAAGGGGAAACCCTAAAACGAAGCTGATCCACTAGCCATGTTAGACATGGGCGTAGATCCAGCTGAAGCAGCGGAAAAGGAAAAAGAGGGATTTCCACTAATGGACATCCCTGAACAGAAGGGACCAGAATGAGAAGTGTATGCTTGGGTGAAACCAGAGCCAAACACAACAGCACTAGAAGCAATCGAAGATGAAGCAATAGTGCCCCCTGCTTCAACAGAAGCAGGAGTCTGAATTCCTGCAGTACTCACGGTAGAAGCTGTGTTCCCAGTCATGGCCATCGAAAGATAAGAATGATACGGAAGATCCGGCGGTCTCTCCAACTCAGGTCCGATGTACTGAACAACGAACGGATAATCAGGAGGAAGAGGAGATGGACCTGTAGCAGGAGGCTCAGGTACGTCTTTGATTTGAAAATCTTCTTCCTGAGGAAACAAAACTTGCGAGGTGAGCGGAACGCTCCTCTCGGGACCGACACCAGAATCAGCTATGAAACCTTCAGACCTTGGTGGAGGATCTCTCTCCACTACGTCAGACTCCACAGGGTGGTAACCACCTGCTAAATCACTCCTACACCTTATCGAAGAAGGCTCTGAACTCTCGGGAGATAACCCCCGGATTCTCCTCGAACGACGAGGTGCTTGATCAACCACTTTTATAGATTTTATAAATTAGACTCAAAAAAGTGAAAAGGTAGGCAAGCTAGGAGCAAAGAGCACTCACTAAAATAAAAGTCCCTGCGATACAGTCAAGCAAACAGCCTCCAAGTATTTCCGCTCCGGGTGATGAGGACCGGACACCAAAATACAGGAAAGCGAAATATAGGGCCTTCCGAAAGCAGTCTGGGATGATTAGGGCCCAGAACAACTAGCGAAGGTATCTGAAACAGTTACGCCGACCTCCTAATGACAGCCTTTTCTGGCTCAAGCACCCAAGCTTCGCAAGGGCACCCCTCAGAAGTACTGCTGAAAGTGATGCGACGTCTGCCTCAGGTACCACGGGTATTCCCCCCCACAGTCACCTGTGTGGAACCTAGGAGTGGCAACTATGGACACCAATCCGTACGTGTCGGGCGACCGTCTTGAGGTCGATTCAACTAACTGAGAGGGGTATCCCCTTTCTCTCACCTCACTTCCCACGTGCTTGACTCTCGAATGAGAGTTTCCCCATCCACCTCACGGAGTTGGATTTCGCCAATTAATCAACTTTCTATGTTTGTTTGAGTGACCTTGGAGAGTTAACTCTCCACTCACCTATTCCAAGGCCCTACAACCTAGCTAGTTGGTGATTGACACTTAGAAAACTCTTGCTAGTTTTAGATTAAATCGCTTATTTTAATGGCTGTTATGTTAAGTCACAAGGATATGGAGATGAAACGTATGGTGTTTTTGACGCAAAAGAAATTAATAAAAACTTAACTACATGCAAATGCATTTCTTTGTCTTTCGACGAAGAGCAATCTCTATACAGGTTCTACGAGACTAAAAATTGTATTTTTCTTTTCAAATAGCAAACTCACACTCACAAAAACTAAGAAATTGACTAAATGATTAAATGTACCTAATGCAAATCACTACAAGCATGTAAATCCTAAGATGCAAATCTCTTGAAGCAAAGTGAAATTCCCAAAAAGTCCTTCAGTTTTAACTCTTCTTTTGTTGTCCAGAAAGCTAATTCTCGAAATCAAGAACTCTTAAAATAAAGACGCCAAAAACACTTAAAAACAAGAAGAAGAAATCAAATGATAACTCCTCCTGAAAATCAAGCCAAAACTAAAAGCAAGAAACCTCACAAAAGCTTCAAAAGTTATAGCAAACGAAAATGAAAATGCAACAACAAAAGAAAATAACAAGTGAAAATGTTTTTTAAGCCTTTGAAATGCAAAAAAAAAAAAGCAAAGCAAATGTTTTTTGAGCTTTTTTGTTTTATAAATAAATAGCTCGAAAAGACCAAGCACAACTATCAAAATCCAAACCAAACGAGACCGAATTTCAAGCATAAACTTCACCAATGCTCCCAAACCTTATAAGGCTAACTCGTAGCAAGATCAATAAGAGCAAAATAAGACCAAAAAACTTAGCCACTCAGCTTAGACAAATAGTGCAAATTCGTCGCAAACAAAAACTCCAAAGAAGCAAGAAAAGCTCTTAAAAAGTTGCAACAAAACCTAGCCTATGGAACTCAAGAAAACCAATCAAAAACGAAGAAAAAATCGCAATGCGAAGCACAACACAAAGATAGGAGCGAGTAAGTGAGTAGAAGCTCTCTGTTCTGATAAAGCAGAACAGCCAAGAATGCTCAAAAAGCGATCTTGGAACTCAATCCAGAAGTGCCAGCACCAGAAACAACACTTTGCCAAAAAGACTAGTTTTCAATCAAACGAAAGAGAGAAAAGACATGAAACCACTTCCTTCACACTCCAGTAAGTACAGAGACACTGTAGAAATAGGCCTCCACAGCCAGAAAGGACCAAAAAGTCAATAAACCCAAAAATTCAAATCTGCCTAGGTATACGCTACTTCACAGTTATGCAACCAGCGTGTATACGCGTCTGTGCTAAGGGAAACTCGCGTATACGCGGGTACCTTTAGACAAAATCGTGTGTATACACGACTGTGTGCAGAAAAAAGAGCATATGCAAAGGTAAATAATGAAAAAAAACAAAAAGGACAAGCCTGGAAAAGAAACCAGGACTTCAGACTGACTGTAAAGAAGTAAACTAGACTGCAAATGAGAGTTAAAACTGTCGGCAACCTACCAAACAGCTGAAACCACCCAACAGGAGAATCAAAAGAATGTGATCCCCAGCGGAGTCGCCAGTTCTGTTTCAGGGAATATCACCCTAGAGGTTAGTTGGGTTACAACCTCCACAGAGCAGGGGCATGCTACTTAACAGAGAGTCACACAACCATGCACGTTCAGAAAAACTAAATAGAGCAGAATGAGAAAGTTACCCGTAGGTCCTATGGTTGAAGCAGATCCCGCCAGGTTCAAACCCTCAAAGAACCGTCCTTCCCTATTAACCTCGCAAAACAAGAAAAAACAAGCACGAAGAATGTGTTGTACAAGACATATCTACTCTATATGTTAGTGAGATTCATATAAAACATTAAATAAATCATAATGAATGCTTGTATAACAAATATTCTTCATACATTAAGGCATACACTAATACGTTTATTTCGGGAACAGCATGATACTTCTGTATTATAAATAGTACGTACAAAAGTAATCAAGAGGAGAGATCACCTGATCCTTCCAAGGCCTTCGCAGACCGTCGTCCGGATCCGTCCAACCCTTGCCTCGCTAAGACTCCTTCCAAACTGGTGCATACGAGATGACATATAAAGGGATGAGCATCTCAAGGAAACAAGGGTTTCCTATAATGAATTGGGAAAGTGCAGGAGGCACGGGGAATCAGACTTGGATAGGGAATACCAACAGAGTATAATATCAATAAATTCTCTCTCTCCCTTAGGCCATACACATGAGGGCTTTTTATAGTCCCTCCAAGTAGTTTCAACAGTTGGAAACAGTTGGCCACGTGCTGGGGTGGTTGAACTACCTAAGTAACCATTGACCCAGCCCGAAAATATGGAATAATTATATATTTTTTAATCATTTTAATGGCATACGTGGAAAAGTCTAGCTGTACTCGCGTATACACGCAGAAAAGTATGGGCATAGTGGCGTATGGGGATTTTTACATTGTTTTTAAGTGAATTTGTTCAAGTCTGTTGGAATGGGTGCCCAAAACCATCAAAGCAATCATGAATCATGTCAAGGTGAGAAATGATGCTATAACAGTCATGGGTGGACAAGGCTTCCATGATGTCATAATCATAGTAGAAGATGAAGTGACTGGTGGAAGGGAGACCACATGACGCGGCGAAGCTACTTGACTCATCATCATGAGAAGAATGGTTCACATGCACATTTTCATGGGGGATGAAAGAAGAACAAACAGATAATGAATCTACTGATGTGGAGCCCAGGGTGATAGCTGAAGGGAGGTCAAGTGAAACAACAGGGGAAGATGCAGAGGTAACTTCCACCGAGGATCTCATGGATGATGATAGGTAGAGGATGGTGGCCGCAAGTTCCTTCATCTCGACATCAGCTGGGGGAATGTCAATGGGAGTGGGTAAATCCTCAAGCTATCCTATAGCATACTGCGCAAGTACGGGAGAGGCGGATTGGTTCTGTTCAACCTTGTACTCCCAAACTACCTCCAAAGAGGTGCGGTAATGCGTAAGGTAGGGACAATGGTGTGAATAATGACCATGGAGATCACACAACATACAGGGTTGATTGGTGTGAATAGTCTTAGGGTTCTTAGCTACATTCGAGGAAGAAACAGAGGCTTCAGGGATCGTATACTCAGGGAATGCAGCATTAACCATGGGCTTGATACAAGGCAGTTCAGGACAGGTATGGGTGGCATGACCGATGACATCACACAAAGCACAAGGCTTTGGAGGCGGAGGAGGGGTAGGGTCAGTTGGGGCAGCCTTGTATTTTGATGCCCTCTTTTGAGCTTTGCCCTTCTTACCTAGAGCGGTCGCAACAGGAGGTGGTTCCTGTTGAGGTGGCTGAGGCACTGTAACAGCGGGAGAAGTCATGGGGACTGGTTGAACCAGGGTCAAAGCAAGATAAGGTTTGGGTTGACCAGGTGGGGTAGCAGTTGGAGGATCAAGGTACCAGATGGGACTCCCAAGGGTTAGTTTAGGAAGAGAGAGGGTAGCCATGACAGGTACCGAATACACTCTAGGAGGGGGAGCTAGGAAGGGTATCTGACCGAAGGGGTAATGGCAAGGTGGGATGGCTCCAATATGGTTGAGGCCTGGAGGAACCATTCCAGGAGGGTATATGGGCTCATGAACACCAGTTGTAGGTAAAGGGCCAAGAGGAGGAGTGCTATAAGGTTGAATCGAAGCGCTAGGAGTAGGATGTGGAGGGCGAGGAGGTTGCTAACTAGCCGAAGCAAGCCACTTGAGGGCATCCCTAGACGATTTCATCATCCAAACATTCAATGAGATGGGATTAGAGAGAGGAGGAGGAAGACCAGGGAATGTGCCAAGCAAAGAGGAGTCTTGGTAGACACCAAGTGAGACACTAGTCATAGGAAGGACATTTTTCTTATTGGCCACCGAAGAGATGATGGACTCAGGGGAGGTCTCAGACTTCAGTTTGTAATATGTCAATTGGTCAATGGTGACTATCTTTCAGTTATGAGGGAAGGACATCTTGTGGTGAACCACAGAAGGGACAACAGACATTGCATAGGTGTACCTACGACCCAATAGAATGTTGTACTCTAAGGGGGCATCTGTGACTTCTACGTCAACACAAACAGTCTTGCCCGCAAGAGTAATGGGACAATTGCGGAATAGGCCAATGGGCTAGGAGGCATGGCCATCCCACGCTCAGAAAGTGATCATGAAAGGGGCCAAATCAGGTGATCCATGTTGCTTCCAAACTGAGGCGGACATCACATAGGTGGGTGCCCCCTCATCAATAATTCATAGGGAAACATTGGCATTCTGGACCTTGATTGGGATTTGGAAGCCGATGGAAGCATAGAGAGGAAGATGTTCTGACTGGTCAACATCAAATAAAATCAATCGATCATCGAAAGGATCTATAGTGCCCATGGCAGATAGTAGAGCTTTTTGTTGTGAAGGGCACGACTAGAGGAGTTCCAGCGTTGAAATGGTGGTAGGAGATTACACCAAATCATCTACTATGTTATACGAATGGGCAGCTTTTCCATAAGCAGCATTTCGGCGTAGTGGTCCCTTAGGGATCTTGGTATAAACCTTCACCTTAAGGATCTGCATAGACCGAAGGAGGTGGCTTGGGGACAGACATAGCAGGAGGCTTGCTGTACTGACAAGACTGAGTCTGAAGATAGACATATACGGTTATAGGTTGATCAAAATTCATCATAAGAATCTGGTAATCGGGGGTACCAGATGGAAGAGGTTGAGTGGCCACCTGACCTTCAGGTGGTTGGGTAGCCACAAATCCTTGCTAAGAGAAAGGATTAGTAAACACAGCCAGCTAACTAGGTGCAACACTGGGAGGGATGGAAGGGGAGGCTTTTTGTCCTCGCAATGTTTCTTGAGACTCACACATCTGCTTCATCTGTGGTAAAAGAGGAAAATCATGCGTGTAATGACCATAAACACCACAATAAGAAAAAGTTTTATTCGTGCAAAGAGGCATGTCCTGCTTGGGCTAAGTGCCCTATTGCTGGTTAGTAGTGTTAGGAGAATTATTTTGTGGATTAGGTCCATGATTACCAGGAGCAGATTGATTTTGAGTGCCTTTCCTCTTCTTTTTGGAGGGAAGAGGATTAGTCACGCCGTGTTGTGCATACACCTTCCCTTGAGGGGGCATTGGCTACTATTGCGGGGGTTGAGAAGGCAAGGGAGGCAAAGGTGCTAATGCTGGAGGAGCTGGAGCAGGAGACTACAGATACAGATAATAAGGAGGTTGGATAACATTATGGTAAAAATGAGGTTGGGAAAAAGGAGGAGGCATTTCGTATCCTGGATACATGATACCGGGAGGGGCATAAGTGTAGGAGGTGTTGTCCCCTCCCTAAGGAAAACCATATCCCATGGGAGGCTGAGCGTATGGATGAGAGAGAGCTCAAATGATAATGTCAGTGGTATGAGATGCCCCCGATGCGTTGGCACCACCGGGTCTAGGAAGATCAGGTAGAACAGTATAAACATAACCCAACTGAGTGTAGATCAGGTCATATTTTAACGCAATTTGGAGAGAAACTTCTTCGATTTAAGGGAAATGTGATGTGACATCTTTGCCAATAGCAGGCAAGAGAGATCTAAGGAACCAGTCCATGTAGACATGGTCTTCAAAGTTAGGGGCTCGACATAGGCTCTTTCTTCTGTACCATTCCTAGACATGATTGGATAGACAGGTCACAGACGATTGACAAAAAGAAGTCAAGAGTTCGATACCAGTATCATAACGAAGGGGAAGCTGGAAGTAAGAAAGAAAATCTCGAACAAGAGTCACAAAGGTGGTATGAGAGGATTATGCCTGATGAACATACCACTTATAAGCTTCACCTATAAGCATATGTTGTAACAACCAAAGATGGACAGAGTCATTGGTAATAGAGTTAGATGAACACCACATGTGGAAATATCGAACATGATTTGTAGGATCTTCTCCAGCAAGGCCTTCAAACTTGGGGATGTCGGAAGGGAGCTTGGTCGGTATAGCAAGCCAACTAGCATCATGGTATATAGGGTCATTGATCAACTGGTTAAAATCAGGAAGACTGAGGCCTTCCGTATAGGGGAGCAAGGGAGCAAGCGGAGTAGTTCCTGTTGTGGTCCCACTAGTAGTATTCCCAGTGTTAAGGCCGGGGTTACCACCAGCGTTAGGTCTTGAAACAGACATGGTGAAGGTGATAGGAGGAGAACCGAGAGTGAAACTAGAATCAGAACCCAAAGAACCAGAAGAGGAGTTGGAGTGCAGACTCTGTGGAGGACTCACTCGAATCATATGTGGAGGAGTAAGTCTTCCTACTAGAAACTGAGGATGAAGGCCAAGAAGTCTTCAGGATAAATGCCTTGGTGGCACAATGATGATGACACAAACATGGCACAAGGAGAAGAGAGACCAACAAGGGTGGAGAGGTGTAGGATCAACTGATTAAAATGTCGAAAAAAGGGTAGAGAGGTGTAGGATTAATTGATTTCAATGTTTTAAAGTCTTTGCTTGGCAGTGTTAACCAAGCTCTTCTTCAGTTAGTGTGTGTCTATGTAAAGTGTGTAAGTTTTAATTTTTAAAATCGGATGTTTATAGAGAAAAAGAAAAAGTGTGTTGTATAACTGTAAATAAACCTGCAGATAATAGTATATGAAACTAAAATAATGGCAAATAAATAGCTAATAATGCAATAATCTAAACCGAGGGAGGCAGTCCTCTCAGCAAGTAGTCTATAGGTGGGCAAAAATATAGTCAAAAAACACCAAAATAGCTGATAGATCCAAGGTCGGGAGGGATGGGGATTTAAAGGGGAGATCACCTGGAAAGAGGTGCAGATAAACAACAAAAAATCAGAGGAAAAATTGTTGTAAATGAGGTGGTGAAAGGCTATCTCCTGGACAAAAGCGGAGGGGACCCTAGAGGAAAACCCAAACAAAACTAAAGGAGGTGATTTGGATGGGTAAATAGCCAATCTGAATTGGATATGAAGGTGAGGTATCAGATTTGAAAAAATGGCTAAACACTCTGAAAATTTCAGACAACCTATAGCAGCTAAAAATCTTCCATAAAGTGTGCGTAATATCCCAAAGGAGGGAATTTATACAACAATAAGAACGCATATTGGAGTAGCAGCGTTATTTCAACACATACATCATGAGAAGATCCAAATAGCCATAAAATTGATCTTATAGCAGCAAATGTATACAAATCCTTGAGGTAATGATCACTCAAGCCATGCACTGCAAGCCTCAATAGAACATGTACAAGAAAATGAAGAACATTGTTACATATAGAAAGACCAAGGCTATGAATGTGCAGTTTATAGGAGGCACTGCTACATAAATAATTTCAATACATAGATATGGAGATGTATGGCTCAAATAAAATGGTGAGAAAAGCTATAACCCCTGAAAAACAATATCAAGTCAATCCTGGAAGGATTGGCTGAAATATACAAAATGGAAAAAATGCCGGAGTAGTAGGGTTGTGTAGCAGTTGCAACTCAAGAACTAGATGGAGATGGTTGTAGATGATGCACAATATGAATATACCTCCTCCAATATATCTTCCAAGTGAAATTCTGATCCTAACACTAAAGATATGACCCTCCGAACAATACTTCAAACCCTCACTACAGATACACACTGAAAATAACGCAGTCTAAGAGAGGGAATGCGCTGTAGATCATGGAAATGGTTAGCCTAGTGCCAAAGATGATGGGAATCAGCTCAAATGATCCATCACTGATCCTCCAAAGGAAAGAAAACTTTCTCCTCTGAAAAATAAGCATAGGAAGTGGTGTTCTGTAACCTCCACTGCAACACCCTGCAACACAAATCAGCTCTAAACAGAAACTACATTGTAGCTAAAGGAGGATGCTTGGGCTAAAGCCTAAATGTGGAGAAATGAAGAGAAGCTCCTTCAAGAGGCCTCTCTTGGAAGGATAAGGAATTCATAAACAGGAATGCCTTGTGCTAAGTAGCACCGCAACTCTGCTAAACAACAGGAGAATGCAAAAATTCTAAACAAACAATGAAATTAATAATCAATAGCATGAATAACAATGGCTGCCTTGCCCTCCATTTAAAAAATTGAAAGCCCTCTCTCCATGGGTCCGACTCATTAGGGTTTCCTCCACCAAATAACTCTTTTCCCTTTCATATCGTGTTGTCTATCAAAGTGTTCTCCACCTCCTATCCCAGCACTGTTGACTTGGTCAAACTTGACCTTGTCTCCATGCAAATGTCCTCTTTCACACTTGAGGGTGCAAAATCCAACTCCAATGATGATCCCTTTTCATACTATGAGGGATTTTATTCATGTTTTTATTATGCATGGGCCTCCTTACCCAATTATTCCTCTCCTAAGTGAAATCAGCAAAATTTAATATTCCAATTTGTTGTATGCAAATTTTGGAATATTACAGTCCTCCCCTCCCAAATGTTGCTTGTCCTCAAGAAACTGCAAGAATATAACTAAGAAGTTGCTCCCCAAGGCATGGATACTGAAAATTATTGGGAAAAAATCTTCCCCCAAGTGGATCTGCCATCCCCAAGCAATCATCCATATAAAATGAGTCACCTCCCAACATGGCAACTCCTGAAAATGCTCCTCCACCTTGAGCTCATGTAATGTAGGTGGGCTGAAAATATGAACATGGTAGACATAGGAGCCTAACCCACGCTTTCCTCCTCTCCACTCATGATAAGTGTAGATCATATGTTGATCCTGGGCTACAAAATAATTTCCCTCAATTGGGAAGATGAAGACTAGATCCCCAAAGATCTCTCCTCCAACATTGTGGATCAAGCTGGCCCAAATCAACCCATATGTGATGGATAGGAAATCATCACCATATTTCATTCCATCAATCACATGGCCCCACTCAACAAAAGGAAAAAAGTGTCTGGCTGTGGTGGCCATATCTCCTCTCATGCTCCCATTAGAACATGCAATGCAAAAATTATGGGAATCCTCTTTCCCAAAGGACACATACAACTCATGTGTCTCTCTCCCAATCATGCTTCCAATACATATGAGATCAATATCAGCGAATGAAATCATGATCATCACCAAAATGAGGAAAATTTTGAAGGCTTCATGTGGTGAAAGACAGTGCCAACATTTTTCCCAGTAGTGACAGCGCAGTTTTCCAAACTGCTACTTCAGAAAATTATATGGCAAGTTGTTTTGTGTTACATGGATAATTATTTGTCATGACATCTACTGATAAATAGAAAATGTTTAGGTACATCAACTGAACATACATGAAGGAAAACACTTTCCCAATGCCATATAAGAGATGGTTGTCTCCATCATACAATTTGGCCCAATGTTGACCATGGAGCCCAACAAAAATATTGCCCTCTTGTGGAGCAATGCACTAAATAAGAATGGTAAGAATAATCAAATACTGTGTGAGACAATCAATGGATGCACAAAAAATATTCTTGCCATGTTTTGAGAGCAAGATAATGCATATGTGTATGAATAATTCCTCCATAGTGGTATGACACACTCCCATGAAGAAGAATGAACCATATGTTGCATGAAGATCACCATTCTTATACTTCGAAAGCCAAGTCAAGAAGATCATAGCAAAGAAGATCATACCAATGTAATAGATGTTTCCATCTACTACTCCGTCATTCTCACCTCCTCCTTGTCCATCAAGTGCATCAAATGTGAAGTAATCCTACGGATACTCCACCAATAAACCCATAATCTCAAGTGACAGTGATGTTGGCCCATGCAATTAAGCTCCTGCCAACTCATAGTTCCATTATTTGACATTCTCCTTGTCAAAGACATCTCCCATAATGCTGCTACACATAAGAAGTTACTCCCAAAGTGGAAGTACTTCTTTATCATCTAAGGCCAAGGAGTAGCCCCTTTGCACCATGATAGTGCCATCTCCTACTCCTGCAACATCATGAAAAGTGTGAGAGAAAATCTTCCCTTGCTCTCCCAAGAACAAGCAAAGCAACAAAATATTTTGCTGCCTCCTCATACTTTCATCATACAAATCATGTGATGAAAACATAATGAATGATATGAAGATCACATCAGCACCATGCATCCATACTCTTTGCTTCTCAAAGATGCAAGTATCCTACCACATACTCTTAGAAAGAGGATGATGACCAAACTCTTTCAAGAGTAACCAACGCGGCCATGCCTCTTGCTGCCCAGTGTCATAAATTTGCAAGTATATTACCAGCTTCTTTCTCTCCATCCACACCCATTCATCCAACTGTGGGTGCCTCCCATCATGCTCAATCTTGGTACCCTTCCTATGAAGACTATCATCCTCCCAAATCATATTTTTGTCTTTGCATTTCATGGGATATTGAAATGAAATCTCCTTAATGATCAAGTTGATCTCATAAGGATCCAAATAGGTGGTAGGCAAAAACCTCCCATCATGATGTGTAGGGGTCAAGGATTGTCCAACACAAACATGAGAAATGTTATCCATCCTAAGATTTCCTCCATCATCTATCTGCTCCCCATAAAGATCCAAGTGTGAAGAAGGAAGAACCTCCTCAAACTGCTGAAGAACCTTGCAATTCATTGTGTGTTGAAGTGCACCTCTAATGAAATCTCTCCATGATATATCCCTCTCATCAATAGTCCTCCAAAACCAATGAGGTCTTGGGTTTGTTGAAAGTAGAAGTTTCTCTTTGAGCTGAGAGAGGCTCATTGAAAAAGGGTCATCTAGAAAGGAGAAAGGGTTTCTTACTTCAAGATGTCTACTATCTATCATTCCCTCCTTAAAGTCTTCAAACCCCAACCTCAAGTGTGATATGCAATCCAATAATGACCAATGAGGATGATATTTTATTTCTTCCTTGATTTTTTCCATGTTACATATCGCAATGCAATATTGCTACTTTAGGTCAGCAATGTATGTTGATTCCTGGTCATTTAAATATGAGTTTCCACAATCCTCAAAAATATTTTCTGAAATATAAAGTGGAACTTCATTCATACCTTGATGGAACTTGGGATCTCATTGTATGGTTTTAATAGTTCTTTTCTCCAATGAAATGGCTGCCCCATTTGCAGATGTAGAAGGCTGCTCTTCCAAGGCTGTGATAGCACTGGTACAAGTCTCCTCCCATGGTGATGTGGGCTTCTTCTCCTCTGATCTATCTCTATCAAAGGTTCTAATCAACCTTTGAGTGAACTCTGCAAAAGTATTCACCCTTGCATGGCTCAAGTGGTTGAACCACCAAACATTGGCTTCACCCTCCAAGTGCAGCACTACAACTTCTACTACCTCCCTCTCTACCACTGGATGTAGTAGGAAGAATGCCTCAAGATTCCTTGCCGAAGTTCTTGTTGTAGAAGATCCATCATATGTAGGAAATATAAACCTATTACCTTTGATTCCTATTTTGTTGCAGGACCTCCTCTCTTTCTTCAACTAAATGAACTGCAGAAGAGCTAGAGTCTCCTTGAAGGCTCTAGGTTGGGATTTGTACTCAAAAAGGTACTTAATTAGAATCAGATGATCCAAGTATCTTCCATGCTCATTGTATTCTTCTTGATGATAATAGGAAGTGCATAGTCCTTCCTTATTTGTTTTCTCATCCTCCTTGGGGAGGTTCATCATAGATCTGAAGAATGATGAGAAAAAAATGATCCTCTCCAATATTATGATCTTCTTCTAACTTCTTAGGCTGAAAATCATAGGCTGAGCCAAGATGATGCTCTAATACCACTGTAATATCCCAAAAGAGGGAATTTCTACAACAATAAGAACATCTTAAGATGTTCCACAGTTGGAGATGCAGCAATGTAAAAACACATATTGGAGTAGTAGCATTATTTCAACACATACATCATGAGAAGATCCGAATAGCCATAAAATTGATCTTATAGCAGAAAATGTATACAAATCATTGAGGTAATGATCACTCAAGCTAGGCAATGCAAGCCTCAATAGAACATGTACAAGAAAATGAAGAACACTGCTACATATAGAAAGACCAAGGCTATGACTGTGAAGTTTATAGGAGGAACTACTACAGAAATAATTTAAATACATATATATGGAAATTTATGGCTCAAATAAAGTGGGGAGCAAAGCTCTAACCCCTGAAAAATAATATCAAGTCAATCCTGGAAGGATTGGCTAAAATATACAAAATGGAAAAAATGCCGAAGCAGCAGGGCTGAGTAGTAGCTGCAACTCAATAAATAGATGGAGATGGCTATAGATGATGCACAATATAAATATACCTCCTCCAATGGATCTTCCAAGTGAAAGGCTAATCCTAACATTGAAGATCTGACCCTCCGAACAATACTGCAAACCCTCACCACATATACACACTAAAAATAATGTTGTCTAAGAGAGGGACTGTGCTATAGATCATGTAAATGGTTGGCCTGGTGCCAAATATGATGGGAATCAGCTCAAATGCTCCTTCACTGATCCTCCAAAGGAAATGAGACTTCCTCCTATGAAAAATAAGCACAGGAAGTGGTGTTTAGTAACCTCCACTGCAACACCCTGCAACACAACTCAGCTCTAAAAAGAAACTGCATTGTAGCTGAAGGAGGATGCTTGGCCTAAAGCCTGAATGTGGAGAAATGAAGAGCAACTCATTCAAGAGGCCTCTCTGGAAAGGAGAAGGAATTCCTAAATAGGAATGCCTTGTATTAAGCAGCACTACAACTATACTAAACAATAGGAGAATGCACAAAGTCTAAGTAGACAATGAAATCAATAATCAATACCATGAATAACAATGCTGCCTTGCCCTCCTTTTAAACAAGTGAAAGCCCTCTCTCCATGGGTCCCAGTCATTAGGGTTTCCGCCACCAAATAACCCTCTTCCCATTCATACTATGTTCTCTATCAAAGTGTTCTCCACCTCCTATCCCAGCGCTATTGACTTGGTCAAACTTGACCTTGTCTCCATGCAAATGTCCTCTTTCACACTTGAAGGTGCGAAATCTAGCTCCAATGATGATCCCCTTTCATACTATGAGGGATTTTATTCATGTTTTTATTATGCATGGGCCTCATTACCCAATTATTCCTCTCCTAAGTGAAATCAGAAAAATTTAATATTCTAGTTGGTTGTATGAAAACTTGGAATATTATAGTGTGGAGGGTACTGAAGTCGTAGGGGGATAGGTTCCCACTTATATGAGTAAAAAAGAACAAGTAAAATTCCAAAACGGGTGGAGATGGATGTCAAACAACCCTGAACAGAGGCCTAGACAAACCTAGAAAACTTTCAGAAAAACTCACGCAAAAAGTCCAGGTTGCAGTTTTTGGGCAGATATCCGCGTCCTGAAGCTCCAGGTTACAGGTTTAGGGCCAAAATGTGCGACCTGCAGTTCTAAAACTCTCAAAAGTAGGTTTCAGCAGAATGTGTCATTTCAGCTGCGACTAATGTCTACCACCTACGCAATAGGTTCGAAAACACACAGAAGTTAGAATTTTTAATGTTTTAGGGTTTGATAGGTTAAAAACAACATCTAGAAAATCAAAACAAGAAGTTGGAGAGAAATCCTAGGGTTTTAAGTAGCTAGATATGCAGGGATCTGAAAAATGACAACGGTCATAATCATAAACCCATGTGGAGTTACCAGTTATTAGTATGAATCTTAATTGCAAGTGTATGAAAAAATACCACTTTAGCTGTGCATAAAAAACAACCCTAACAACAAAGATGGCTGGCAATATATTTAGATCTGCAGTTAGGTGATCAAGATAAATGCTGCAAAAATATACACCTACGCATAAAAAGAAATTAAGCAGTAAATAAAAATGATATTTACTCCATGCATCCAATAGACAAGACAAGAATATGTTGAATGAATTTTATACTAAGGGCACTTGGGAGGAAAACATAGAAGGATGTTACTAGTTCTCCTCAATGGGATGGGTTCTTGTAAGTCCTTGGCACTTCAGATCTAAAATTCCTCCCTCTTGATGGTGTAGAAAACCCAGACAAAAATGGAACCCAAAGGGATCTCATAAGCAAAAAGATAGAAAAATATGACAATGATGGTGGATCAAAGTCAGACCAAAGGTATAGATCCAGAGTGATCTTTAGGCAACAAAAGGTGATGAATGAATGGAAAAACACTTCTATTTATAACAAAATATTGAGTTAGTCGACATATTGATGCATAATTCAAATTTTATTGACCAAATCAAGATCCAAATTTTATGGAATATTTTATTATTTTTGTTGGAGGGAAATGGAATTTGACTTGGGTCAAATCCCCTTATTTGTAAATAATAAATAAATAAATGATTTATTTATCATTTTAAGGATGTGGTTGAATAATAATCAAATAAATAATTATTTAAGGTTGATTTAGTCAAATTTAACAAGGAATATTATTTAAATAAGGTTTAAATAATTATTCCTAGAAAATAATAAGATAAATAATGATTTATCTAATTAATTTCCCTGTTTTAGGTTAAGTATGATCGGGAATATTGATTAAACTATTATTTAAATAATTATTCCTTGAGGAAAATAAAACAAATGTAGATTTATTTAATATTTCCTCATGGGGTTTCCTGTTTAGACCATAAAAAACTTAATAAAGGTGGTTTACTAAGTTATTTTTCATAGTGAAAGTAATTTTACTTAGGGTAAAATTGGTCTTACATGGTGTACTTAGGTCCATCTAATAGTAACATGTTAGATGACCAAAAAATGGTGTAACATCTACATATTTTAAAGCCCATTTGGAAGGGAATGCCGCTATGAAGTGTCCAATTTTTCTCTCGACTAGCAAGCTTATTTACTTAATTTCACTAATCATTAATTCCACTCAAAGTTGAGGAGACACATTAGATCTTATACAAGATTGCAAGTGGGTTTTCATTGTGGTCTTTGTCTCCCTATATGGGGTCCAAATTCTCTGATGGGTCACAATGGAACTTCTAGGGTGAGTGTTGAGAGACAAGGGCCTCCAACATTACAGAGCATTGATTCCTACACCATGAGCCTCTTCAGCATACACATTGCTTATTCATGCCCCAACCACACAAAGATGTTGATTCACTTAGACCACATTTCTCAAATGGTCACACATTGACTCTCGAATCTTGGTAGTTTATCTAGAGCCCAGATGAGGTTTTTTTTACTTCCATGGAGACATGGGAGGCCATGTGTCATCTTCTATCCCTCACTTCTTTGAAACTCATCATACCATTGCTTGTACCCCATAGCCACTTGGTAGCACCACATGATATTTTTCTTGCAAATGAATGGGACACCATTTTGATCATTATTTATGGAGGCATCCTATGCATAATGGAAATTTTAGGACTCATTCGTGCATTACAATATCCATCTTTCCCATTATTTTATCATTTCAACTAGCTTTGGATGGCTTATATTTCACTTCATGATCTATTTGGTTTGCTTGTCACCAAATACATGTTAGTTTTTACATCAAAATATTATTAGGGGCTATATTAGGCTATATTGAACTTGAGGAGACTCGTCTAAATAAAACATACTTCATTTTGTATTTCATCATCACTTGGATTTCTATCTCTATTCTTGAGAAACTCAAACCTGCAATTGTGGATGGAATTTGGATGTTTGGATGCATTTTAACATTTGGAAATCGACGTTATCTCTTCTTGGAGGTTATTTTTTCAATGTTGATGGATGGATATATTCTCATTGTATTGTAACTACCATTTTATGTTATATTTTACATTGATTAATGTCTTATATATGGAATTTCATTTCATGGTCTTTAATATTCCCTAATTAATGTTAAATTGTGAGAAAATTAAAATTATTAGAAGTATTGCATGCATTACTCATAGAGAGTGATGAATGAATGTTCCAAGGGGTTAATATTGCATCTTTAATCCTTGAAGCTCCATCAAATATTTCAAACAAAGTATAAATTACTATATTATTTGTGTATCTTCCTCCTATAGGGTTAGCGGAGCTACATTAGGTCTCGTTGAAGAGCGAAATTATCAAATTAAAGTAATTATGGACTCCAATTCTCCTAATAGTCAAGCAATGGTCTACAATCCTTGGTGATCACCTTCTTATTCACAAATAAATATTTCTTCACCTATTTCTCTTTCTTTTATTGTACCCTTTAAGGCTAGAGAAGCCCTTTTAAGGCTTGGTGCAAAACCCTCTATGAGAGAAAAGTTTGAAATATGTCCCAATAGTATTTTTCTTTAGTCTCTCCTCTAGGCATAATTTATCTTTGAACAAATTTTGATAGTAGAATCTCATTTTATTTGATTCCATATCTATTACAGCATGTGGGCACCCTTGAATCTTTCCTTCAACAATGTGTGTACTTTATTATAATATCATTTGAAACCTTTTATCTTGATTATCTAGACCTTGGATGAAATTCATCTTGTTAAATATCTCAACCTTAGGTATAATATAATATTTATCTCAAGGGTTGTTTCTTATAAATTCATCCTAGATTCTCCCAAATCTCACACCTAAATGAAACCATTCCATTGAATGAGTCATCCTTGCCTCACTTTGAACCCTATTCGAGACATATTAATCAAAAGCGAGGGATATTGGGACTTCCACCATCGGAGAAAATATGAGAAGAGAAGGGGACATAGGTTTTGGTGAAAGTAGCATTTGTCCAAAAATAGTTGTTTTATCTATATCTCTAGAAAATATACTAGATATTCAAGTTTGTGCAACAGCATTTTTGGCACCGTTTTTGGGGAAGAAGAAAGTCTAACTCCCTTTTGAATCATCAAGGAATTGATTCACTGATGACATTATAAGTGTTTCAATGGAAACTCCATTCATTTTGAAAACCCATAGTTTGATTGGAAATGGAATATTAGACAACATTCCTCCTATAATTAGGGTTGCTGCAAGGAGAGAGGAGAGAACTCCATCACCTCTAGGAACTAATATCCTACCTAAATTTGAAGATGTTGGAAACAAAATTGTCAATATGGATGACAATGCCAATTCCAATGCCAACCAAAATAAAAACTAGCCTAAGGTTCCAAGAATTAAGAAGCTTATTTATAGTGTATTTCGACCTTTGAAATTTAGTGAAAATATCAATACTTTATGGAAGAAATATCATGAATTTTTACCTAAGTTCAAAGGAACTGTTGATCAACATGTTAATTTTGATATATATAATTTCTTTTAGGTAATAGACTAAAAAAGGATTGATTATGAGGACATAATAATGATGTTATTTTCTCTAAACTTTGAAGGGCATGTTAGGGATGGTAGCTTACTCTCCCTTTGGGTAGCATTGATTATTACAAAAAAATTGAAGATGCCTTTAAGAAAAGGTGGTCATCTAATGTCGAAGGGGATTTTAATCTTGAGAAAATTTACTAGATGAAAAATAAATGCAATTAATGTGCTGTGGAATTTATCCAAAAATTCAATAGGATTGTCAGTGGTATCCTTGATAATATGAAACCTCCTGATTATCTAATAATTGACAAATTCACTAAGGATATAGGGGGGCACCTAACATACCAACTAAAAGATAAAAATGCCAAGAATATTGTTGAGGCCAAAGAAGTTGTCATTTAGGTTGAGAAAAATATAAATTCTTCTAAAATAAATATGTTTGAACATCCTATGGTTAAGCTAGAAACCAAGAATAAAAGTTCCAAGGATCAAATTAAGGAATCCCTAGTCATGACCCTTAAGAACTTGAAACATTATCCAAGGAGATGAACTCTATGGATATGTTGTATATAAAAAACATCACCACACTTCAAAAGGCTTAAAAGTCAATTTATACCCAAAAAATAATCCTTTTACCAAGAAACATAATGATGAAGGTAATCAAGGTCCACCTCAGGTTCCCAACATTTTGGATATAACAAATGCTGTGGAATAAGATGAATCATCTTCCGAAGATGAGAAAAATGATAACAAAGAAAGTGAATATGAGAATGGTGGTGAGAAAATGAATATAGTTGGTGAAACCAATGCCGTCAACATTATATTAGGTGACATGTACACTCATCCTCTGATTAATGAAGAGAAGCTTAAGGATGAAAAATATGAGCCTATTCTCAATGTTGATGATATTTGGAGATTCAAAGGGGTCCAGTACTCAAGGAAGAATGAAAAAATTTCTTCCACAAGATCTGAATAATAAAAAAGTAAGGACCCCCCTCCTAAGAAAAGTCTTCCTAAGAAATCTCCCCCAAAGAAATATAATAGAAAAAGGGATCCTCCGAAAGGGGAACCTAAGACAAAAATATGACCATGTAGGTTCCTATAAAATAAATTGCCAATATTCCTTCCAAAAGATGGCATGCAAAACAAGCATTAAGGATTGAGGAAGTAGAGGACCCACTTATCACATTGCAGAATATACAAATCTCTAACACCAAACCCAGGGATGGGCCATTATTTTATACGTTAGCCATAAATGGCCTCTTTCTTCATAAATTTATGTTATCTTTTGGGTCTTCTGCAAATATCATGCCATTAAAATCCATGAAGAAACTCAATTTTGAGATCACTCATAAACACAACAATGTGTGTGGCGTTGACTCTAAATATGTTGAGTTTGAGGATTATTGAATAACTAAAAGTGCCATTAGCTATGAACATATAGATATAATTACTCATGGATGTTGTATTCATTAATATAAGTGATGTGTGGGGAATGTTATTTTCTAGAAAATGGCGAGCTACTATGGGAGGTCAACTCCAAATGGATATACCTTATGCCACTATCATGCAGTTTGATGGAGCCCCTTTCATTCTTTATAGGGATCCTCTCTATCTGAATCATAGGGTAAATCCATGCCTCATATCATATTATAAAATGATTGATACTAATGTTCCTTCCCCCATTCTTCTATCCCATGAAGTCAAAATCCTTAAAATACCTTATCCAAAGAAAAGCAAGAATTGCGTGAAAACCCCTAAGAAGGAGCTCAAGGTTGGGGATGTAGTACTGGTTTAGAAAAAACATGTCCCTATCAAGATTCATGATAAGGTTGGCGAGGGATATTATTAAATTGCTAGACTTGATGACGAAATTTGGCTAGAGCTAGTCAAAATAAAGTATATTACTGTTTTCTTTGACACTTAACATTATATTATATTCACGTTAAAATAGGATGTATTTCATATTGATTTTTGCATGAGAGTTCAATATAATTTTATGTTATCACTATAGATTAGGTGAATTTATATTAAATTTTACTTCTAGAGTAAATTTTATTTATTGTTTATTTTTATGAACTAACAAAAGCATGGGTGGTCAAAGGACACCATCAAAACATGTTGCTCCATTTGTTTTGTTTCTTGATGTGCAGGTGACATGTCTATGGTCGTAAGGGGTTTCTAGTCTTCTCATGACCTCCCTGTTTGAGTGCATGGTTTGTGCACTCTATTGAGATCTCATGTCCCATGTTGAGCCAAATGTTACCCACCACCAATGGGTGACCCCTATAGGAGAAATTTTCTCCTCGATGTGTCTTCAGGTGACAACCAATAGCTACTTAAAACATCCTAATATCTCTATGTGCTAACATTCTCCACCACCTAAGTGAGCCATTGTGTTCCCTCACTCATCTATTATTATTTTATATTTGAAGGTGGGCCTTCCAACCCCAAAGGTATGAATTTTCATTATGTAATTAGGTTTTTATCATTTCTTTTACTGGGAATATTTGGACATGGATTAGTGTGGGATTCAGTTGAAATAATGAGATTTGATTGTACTCTTCTTCCCTTACCTCAACTTCGAGGTTAGTCTTTTATTCTAGTCCCATGGGATATCCTTTACTAGCTACTATATTTAGGAGTAGCACTACTTGTGAAACTCTAATTTTGGTTACATGGTTCCCCTTCCTGATACCATATATATCATTCCCTTCCACTCATTACAAACCCTTTTCACACTTTCCCTATTAGGGTTCACATTTTTCAATTAGTTCCACAAGGTGTTAGCCTCCCCCTACCCTTGTCCACACTTTGGGTTAGACTTGGAATGATTCCATGGGGTTTGATGTTGCTAAAAATAAAGTTAAAAGCATAATATGGCCACCTATAATAGGAAATTTACCACAAAATGAAAATAATGGTTGGGAAAAAAAAAATTAGTGCATGGGAAAAAAACCCAACATGAGCTCTATCCCTATCACTATGGCCATCACTCTAGTTCCTAGGGTGCTTATCAATGCCCCCATGTATCATTAAGGAACCCATAATTTTCCCAACTCCTAGTTTATGATGGAATAACCAAACTTGTGGGGGAAATCATAGCTACATCATATGCATCATGCTCTCATCCCCTGGATCCTTGAGTAGTAAAATGAAGAAAAATCAATAAAAATAAAAAGGCATATGAATAAGGGTGGAAAAACAAAGTTTGGGGTAACTCATGTACCATTATTTCTCCCTCCTACATTCATAAACCCATGGTTTGCGCTTCCCTCATCATATCTACCTTTGTACCATGGCATGCGGCTTAGATCTTTCACTCTTTACCCCATCCCATTCCATCAGTATTTCACATGAAACATGCCATTTTATGGATGTATTATGGACTTGTGTCTCCCTTAGAGGTTGGAACCATATAATAGGGTCATTTATTAACCTCTCTTGTCGAGCAAGCTAACTCTTGTGCATTTTAAAGCCCATATGGAAGGGCCTGCCACTGTGAAGTGTCCAATTATTCCCTTGATTAGTAAGCCTATTTACACAATTGCACTAATAATTAATTTTATTAGAAAGAAAGGAGATGAATTAGATCTTATACAAAATTGTAGGTGGGCATTCATCTTGGAATTGGTCTCCCTATATAGGGTACAAACCCTCTAAAGGGTCACAATTTCAGTTTTAGGGTGAGAATTGAGGGCCATGGGCCTACACAATTATTGAACATTAATTTCCACACCATGGTATTCTTCAACAAAAGAATTTCTTGTTCATGCACCGTCCACACAGAGATGATGATGCACGTGGACCACATTTCCCAACCAGCCACACATTGACGCACAGCACTTGGAAGTTGGTCCAAATCCCAACTAAAGTTTTGTCTCTTCTAGGGATACATGGAAGGGAATGCATCATCTTCTATTTCTCATAGATGGTGCATCAAATCATTATTGAGCTGCATGGAGACCCATGTGACCATTTCTTCTACCCCATAGTCACTTGGGGGTGTTAAAATATGCAACTATGGTAAAATTCAGCTTTAGATAGATAATTTTATGGATAGGATTACTTCATTAAATTCCTCATTTTTGAGAGGACCAAAATTTACCTAAAGATCACTCAAATATGAAAATGAAAATTTTACTTATGAAGAAAAGCCCACATATGCACCTTTGGATAGGGTTGTCCCTAAAGAAAATTTGACAACCTTGGAAGCCTATAAATACAAGTAAACTCAAGATAAATTTTACATAACCAAACATCTTCTTCTTTTCTTCTTCCTTAATTGTCTAACACAAGTCTGAGGCAGGAACAATAAGAGAAGTTCACAAAATTATGAAATTAGAGGCTCTAAGCCTCACATTTGTTTTAGGGTTTTTGGATTTTAGTCGTAGGCATGTCACAGGGAAAATTATACCACAGTCACTGGCCTATAGGAATCAAGGGTTCTACTGGAAGCATACAATCACTCACATAGCTCCTTACGAATGAAACAATAAAATTTGACTGAAATTTCCAGTGACCGAAGTTGGTCGTTGTTTACCGTAGATGGGAAGAGTATTCTCTGATATATTTTTGTGCTGGAAACTTATTTATGGATGTTGCTAGGTAATTTCTGTAATGATATTGAAATGGCCACATTGTAGTCTCTACTGAACATTTTATGAAAATCTAATATAAGAATAATTTTAAACGTTTTTTTCCCATTGTGGGGTTTTCCCCTAGTATTTGACCAATCTTGTTGTCTCTTGTTGATGTGTTTCCATATCTCCTTTTTCCTTGCATTTTTTGTTCTATCTTCAATTACTAGTGATGAATGGAAAATTTATTTCTAATTCGGAAGACTGATAATTGAAGTATTGATTTGGGCTAAAGTAATTGATACAACATAGAAAAATTTGAAAATTTAACATGGTATCATAGGTAAGGTGAAGGGCAAGCCCAAAACAAGACAAGAATTGAAGAAATCATCTTTGGGAAAGTTGAAGGAGCTAATCTAGTCAAGTCAATATGTCTTCCTTCTTCAAGAAAAAATATAATTTGGGTAACTTGTCCAATTTTTTTGTATGAAAATTCAGGTAGAAATCATAGCTGATAACAAATATTTTTTGGACTACATTCAAGGAAAAGTACTCGAGCCTCTGAAAAATTCTTCTATAGCTGTCAAGAATAAGCACAAGAAAGGTGAGCTAAAATTAAAGCAAATAATAGTTGGTTGTTTACAAGATAATTTAATTTCACATGTTGTCAAATTGAAAAGGTCTAAGTACATGTATGATGAGGTAGCTGGCATGTATGAAGTCAACTATTTGAATAAAATCATCTCTTTGAAATATCAACTCAAAGACACAAAGATGAAAAAAAGAGAGTCCGTGCAATCCTATATAATGAGGATATCTCACGTTAGATATAAATTGAAAAGAGTTGGGGAATATGTTCCTGATTAATTGTGACTCTAAGAGGCCTCCCTCCTATTTTGGAAACCTTTATTACTACTATAAGAAACAACAATTTCGTCCCATCATTCAATGAAATAGTTAGAAAGCTCACTCAAGAAGATCAAGGAAGATATTAAGAGGAAGGATTTAAAAGCATGAAGAAGGAGATCCCATTGCATTCATCACCCATGAAAAGAAGAAGAAGAAAGGGAAAGGAGGTCTATAAATTCAAGAAATCATCCTCCTATACATCCAAACAAAAGTAAGGAATTTTTTCACATCGAATGTTAAAATTGTCATAGGAAAGGCCACTATGCGCGAGATTTCCTTGAGAAGAACAATGGACCATGCTACAATACTATAAGCATCAACAAAAATTTTAATAATCAAAGAAGTAGAGATGGCCGAAGGAATTATCATGATGGAAGACATGAAATAATAAGAATATATTCTCTAAGTAATCATGAAGAGGATTTCCGTCGAGAAAATAAGTCAAAATTCTCCAGGGATGGAAGAAAGGTTGTGAATCAATATAAATATATTATTATTTCTTGCCCTACTAGTTCATCTCCTCCAGATTAATGCGATAGTTGGTTGGTTGAGAGTGGGGCCACTCATCACTTCTCTAGTTATAAGGAAGTTATCTCTAATTTGGTAGAGAGGGAGTCAAATTTGAAAATCATTCTTGAAGACAACTCCACTCACCTCATTAAAAGTTTTGGGTTCATCAAATTTCATTTGAATTCAAGAGAATATATTTTTCTCCATGATGTGATGTATGTGCCAGGGTTGAAGAATAATCTAGTATCAATATTCGCTTTGGAAGACAAAGGGACAAGGGTTTCATTCATCAAGGGAAAGGTTCTTACCTGGCCTATTGGATCACCTATGAGAGATTCATTCACAATAGGATCAAGATATGAAGGACTCTACAGGATTACTGTAACACCACTTCTAGCATTGGTTAATGATATTGATCATCTAAGCGAGCTATGGAACTGAATATTGGCCCATATACATTATGATTCTCTTTTTAAATTGGAGAAATTGGTCTCAAGGATTCCCAAGGTTCAATTCCATCATGATGGAGTAGGTCCAGGTTGTTCCAGTGGAAATAAGTCATGGGGACCATACCCCTCTAGCAAGAACAAGAAAAATGACATCCTCCATCTCATCCATTCTGGCATATGTGGTTCGATTCCCATGCATTATATTGGTGACTATCTGTAATATATCACCTTAATTAATGAATTTATAGAAATACATGGATATATTATTTGAAGCATAAGGATGAATCCTTTGAAATTTTCAAGGAGTTCAAAAGTTTGATAAAAAATCAAACATGGAATAAAATAAAAAATATTTAGGTCTGAAAATGGTGGCATGTATAGGTCAAATGAGTTCATTCATTATTGCAAGAAGGAAGGAATTGAGAAAGAAACAATTGTGGTTTATACTCTTAAATAAAATGGAGTGACGAAAAGGAAGAAAAGGTCCATTATAGAAGCTAACTGTGCCATGCTCCATGATCAAAAGTTGTGGAAGTTCCTTTGGGAAGAAGCAACAAATGTAACCATATATGTTCAAAATAGGGTACCTCATAAAGCATTGGACAACAAGACCCTCAAAGAAGTATTCACAAGTGTCCAACTTGATGTTGGTCATCTCTGTATATTTTTCTGCCCATATACTTTCATGTGATGAAGGACAAAAGGAACAAGTTAGAAGCCTTAGGAATAAAAGATAATATGTTCGATATGATCAAAATTAGAAAGAATTTACAATATATATTCCTATTCAAAGGAAGTTTGAAATTAGCAAGGATGTTACATTTTATGAAGATGATGCCCTTGGAAAATCAAGCGTCCTTCCTCTACCTCCTCCTCCTGAGGACAATGATGATATGGATATTTTAGATGGTCCTTTTGCGCCCGAATCTGAGATAGATATTATTTATAATCCCATGGAGACTATGGTTCCATTAGATCCTCATCCATGTGATCCTCCCACTAGGGCGAGGGCACTTTAGCTTTGTGACACATTACAATATTATGAGAGATGAACTCATGTTTGAAGATCATTTAGAGAAAGGAAGAAGCCATGTAGGTAATAGGGATATGTTGCAACCATGAGCACTATAATTCAAGCTAAACCTCCCAAATTTGAAGAATTCGTGTGTTGAGATTGCAACAAGATGATGAGCTTAGTGAAAAGAGTCGCCTTCACTAAGTGGGCCCACAACCTATTTTTGGCGTAGGTCTATTTTTAGACTATATCTATTTTTAGACATGTCGATCATATTATATGATTTGCAGGATGTTATTTGTTGATGGTTGGTCAAGTTGGAAAAATAGATGGAATTCTATTTTTAGACATATTGCGCAGAATCTATTTTTAGATTTCCAGTCTAAAAATAGATATGTCGAATATTATTAGCTCTTAATAATATTTGGACTCTAAAAATTATCTTATTGTCTTGGAGCATTTCGGTTAAGTGCACAGATGTGGCACAGGAGCTGACAGAAGGAATTACACTATTCCTGAGGGTTAAGTGGAGCTATTGCATGGAGACTTCAGTTAGAACTCATGTGATAGAGTTTGGTTGAGTTATTGAGGTAGTTGGTGGAGTTGTGTTCAGTTTAACTTAGTTAAAAATAGTTGAGCTAGTTGTATCTAGTCTAACTGATTGATAAACTACTGAGAGTGGTGTGAATTAATTATTAATTAATTCACTAATTATTAACTCATTAATCAACTAAAGAATACATCAGTTAACTACAGTGCATGGACAGTTTCAGTGGAGACCAGTGGAGAGGTAGGTGAAAGAGCAGGTTGACTATCAGTTGTGACTATAGTGTTGCATGAATTGCAACACATAGTGGTTGGAGATGCCAATGAGGATTGTGTGAGAAAGGTTGGACCAATTCTATTTCATTTAGAGCCATTCTTCAGTAGTGATTGCGCAGTAGAGGCAGGCTAGTAGGTGGCAGAGATCGGTGCATGGGATTTGCTACATTGGACCTGATTAGTGTGTAGCAATTGGATATTTTACTGAAATGTTGTGAGGAGCTTTGTATGATGATTGTTACATGATCTCTATAAAATATAATATACAGATATTTGGGGGTTTTTAGCTTTAAGCTTTCCCATAAATTACTGTGTTCATATGTGTGAATTTTTATGGTTTTAATGTGTGCATGCAATTGATTTTATTTCCGCAAGTAATGATCAATAGTAGAAGGGATTTTTTATTGTGCATGAAGTCAAATAGTGTGTGATTAGGAGAATCTCAGATGTATAAAATATCAGTTATATAATTTCTACATGGTATCGGGGTAGTATTGATCATTGGAGTAATTGTAAAGCATTGAAGCGATTGAGTTTTGTGCTAGTGGAATTCGAATTTGCAGTAGTGTTTTATTGGTGTCGAAGTTGACATGTATTTCAGCAAATTTCGATTGGAGTATGCCCTTGAGGGCAGCTCTAATTATATTGCATGGAAGGACAGGATGGAGGTAGTGCTAGAGGATAATGGTTTGAAGGAGTTCATATATGCAGAAATTCCAAACCCTGCTTCTAGCGATGCTGCCGCACTTGACACATGGCAAAAGAAGACAACAAAATGTCAAAGGATTCTAGTGGAAGGTGTGAAGGATCACATAGTGTCCATCCTTCATGGTAAAGCTTATCCATTCTTGATGTCGAAAGCTTTGACATATTTGTTCCAAAGCAAGAGCAACCAGAGGAAGTTGGCACTCAAGGATAAACTCAGGAATATAAAAATGGAGAAAGGCGACAGTATAACCAACTACCTCACGAAGTTTTTCCAGTTTAGGGATGAGATGGGAAGTGTGGGGGTTACTGTAGATGACGAGGACTTGGTGATATTGGCTCTCCTTGGGCTTTCAAAGAGTTGGCATTCCTATCAGGACTCTATCAATGGTCGAGAGAAACTTCCAGGATGGGAGCGACTTTGGTCGGATCTTGTGTAGGAGGAGATAAGGCAGAGTACTGGGGATGGATCTTCATCAAAGAATGAAGATGAAGAAAATTGCGCTTTGGCTACCAAATCAACGAAGGGGAAGAGCAAGAATAATTATTCTAAAACTGGTGCAAAATGCAAGAATTAGGACATGTCCAAGGTGAGGTGCTTTCACTGTCACCAACATGGACATTACGCCACTAATTGTCCACAGAAGAAGAAAAATAAGCAGGTTGTTGGATCTACAGTTGGAGAGGCCTTAGCCTCAAAGTTTGAGTTGGCTTTTTCATTGATCGCATGCTTGGTCTCAAGTATGATGGGTTCAGTGTGGTTTCTTGACAATGGTGCGTCATTCCATATGACCGGAGACAAAGATTTGTTTAGTGATCTGGATGAGAGAGATCTTGGAGTGCACATCGAGATGGGCGATGATGGTAGATACAGTGCCACCAGTATCGGGACCATTTATTTTGAGAGGGATTCTGGTAAAGCCTTCATATTAAAGGAAGTCATTCATGTTCTAGGATTGAAGAAGAATCTTATCTCTGTGGCGATGTTGGAAGACAACGGATATGATGTTGTCTTTAGCGAGGGAAATGCTTTCCTGCACAGTAATGAAACTGGTGAAACCCAGAGGATAGGGGTTCGAGTTAAGAACCTTTATCAGTTGCAGGTAGATGGTTGCACAGCAATGGCAGGTGAGGCAGAAGGAGTGGTGAGCCAGGATGAGGGCGAGCTATGGCACAGGAGATTGGGCCATCTTAGCCATGGTGCTTTGAAAATTTTGCAGTAGATTTCTACCAGGATTCCCAAAGGTACACTTGCCAAGTCAGATCAATGCAAGGGATGTGTTAGCCACCAATAAAATTTTTCATATCAAATGGTGGCTAAAACATTTTCAAAGCCTTCCAGGAATAATTTTTATTGCTAAAAAGTGTTGTCTCTTGAAGACTCATGGAGACATCATGACCTTGGTTCAATCTTCACTTTTGTTTCAATTTCAAACTCAGAAATTCTGCTGATTTCATTCATAAAAGACAGTTGCAAAAGCCCATTTTTCTCTTCCATCCACTTCAAAACTAACCTTCATTTTACCCGTTTGTTTCCTCATAAAATTCCTGTATTTTTCCTTTTTTCCATTTTCCCCTTCATAAAATCCACTTTACATAGTTTAAAACTCCTTTTGAAACTCTGTCAAAACCCCCAAATCCATCAGAAAAATCTGAAAAATTCATAAAAAATAAGTTTTTTTACCACAAGCTTAAGCCCCCTTGGGCAAAATTCCTAACCACTTCTCCTCCATACGCCTTGGTGCTGGAAGCAAGCACTAGCCATTTAGGCGCTTATCGCATCGGAAAAATCAGAGCGCACAAGTCAAATTCTTATGTGAAAGCCTCTGATGCAATTAAGCCCTTTGTCCATAAACCCCCAATCATATTATCATTTCATATAACCCATGGGCCCATAATGGGGTGCTAAAACATTGAATAAACACTTTCCCTATTGCCTTTTTCCTTTATAATTCAATGAACCCACTTTTTCCTAAGTTTGGTCTAAACCCACCGAAACAATGTTTTTTAATGAAAAATGGGTAGATTGAAACACCTGCACCAAAACGTTCTGATGCGATTAAGCTCCCTTTATATAAACCCCACTCTCCACTTCACTCCATATAAATTATGCCTGGGACCAAGAGCTAAACATCCCAAAGCACCAATCGCATTGCAAAATTCCAAATGGGTAGATTGAAAGACCAAGCCCGACCTTCCGATGCGATTGGTCCTTATAGGTATAACCCCTAGGGCTATCGCACTCCATATAGACTAGCGGCCCCGCAGACGGGCGCCAAGCCATATCATATATATATCCCACCCCAACCACAAAACATTTGCTTTTTATAAGAACTTTGGGTTTTCATATATTATAAGGGTTTCTGCCTGTTTCATATTTGAGATATTCTCCATCATTAATATTGAGCCGATCAAATGGACCGTGCTACATCACATCGCAAGGTTTTCATCGAGCACATTTCATTTCCCTTCCTGATTAACTTCCTCCGATCAATTAAGAGCCATTGATCTCCTCCCCACCTTCCCAAATCTGGCGGCCCTCATTTGCTCTGATCATTAACCTTTCCTCCGCCTTCAAACTCCTCTGATTTATTTCCCACTGTCGATCTAATCTATAGATCGACAGTCAGCGCTCAATCACATTGATGCTATAAAATTTCTTCCCCCCATCAATCACACGCCTTTGATTGCATCTGGACCATCCACGTGTCTAGATCGGATGGTCCAAATTACATTTCCCGACTTTGGTTAAAAAAAATGCAGCCCTGCTCATAATGTTTCTCGGCCAATCACAGTTGTTGATCTCTGTAGATCAACAGTCCTTATTCATCCTTTCTCCGCCTGTATATTATTTTGTTTTAGCCTTAGATTCAATCATGGCCATCAATCTTCTACATCCAATGGCCCATATTAACCTCGACAGGCCTGCATCCTATGGGTACTGTCTCCTTCCAGATATGATCTCCAATGTTGATCTTCTACATTCGATGGCCCAGACTAAATCTGCCCTCCCCGCTTCCGTCCATGCATCTATCTCATATTGCGTTCACTTCCCCACTGTTAGATCTGAGGCCCTAGATCTAATGGTCCACGTTCCATATCACATAACTTTCAGCGCGAAGGATAATTTCCTGAGGCCCGCGTGATATAGGTGGTTTTGAAAAGCCACGTGTCGGGAAGGAATGCATATCATGTTCAGAAAGGAAAAATTTCCTCCTCACCCTTTCGCCACCCGAAAACAACTGTTTTACCTCCCGAAACTGCTTTCCCTCTTTTCCTTTGTAATTCATCGCGCGCCTCCTCAGTCGTTGATCTTTATGAGCCAATCTCATCCGAAGGTTCACATTCCTCCCAAAACCCATTTGGTGTTTAACTTCATTTTTTCCTCTGCCTAAGGATTTTAACCTTATTTCTTTATATTTTTTCCATTTCTCTATAAAGTGACTCCTTCGCTTTATTTCTTCCCGATTAATCTTGACCGTAGAATCTCTGCAGATCGACGGATCCAACTTAAAAGCTCCCTCTGCTCTCCTTTTGACCTCCTCCAACTGATCTCCACCATTGGATGTTGCCATCCAACAACCATGCTCTTTCCCCACAACCTCTGAAGCAGTTAAACCCAATAACATAGGATTTCTTAATTAGTTTTGTATTTTGTAGGTGTTTAATGGTTTTTCCATTTTATTGAAGAAAAGCTAAAGGCCGGGGATGACGATTCTCATGTTTTTTATTCATAAAATAGAATCCATTCACAGGGTTCACCTCCACATTTGATCCATGCTTCATGGGCATTGATGTCATATGAGCCCTGTGTGGCCCTACACATCAACAAGACGTAGTGTGATTTAATCAAATTAAAAGAGTATCTGTTAGGTCCCTATATTACTAGTATAGTCCCTTATTGTTGTTAGTGTAACCCCATTATTTTTATTATTGTACCCTTGTGACCCCCATTTTATTATTATTGTGCCCTTAAATTATTATTGTTAGGTCGGCTAGGAATACATTGTGGCCCACTAGGATTACATTATGGCCCCATGGACTCTTATATATAGAAAGGAGGTTTTGTAAATTGGATCATCCAAGAATTTTTCATTAATGTAATGTATTGGAGGTTGCCCCCTCGAAGTGGCTTATTTCGAAGGCATTGATATCTCTTTTCTTCTATTTTTGGAGCTGGTTACTCAACATTTGGTATCAGAGCTTTGGATTCTAGGGTTTCGTTGCTCGAAACAGGTCATCCTGGAATTTGAGATATAACATTTTTTCTATGAATTTGCAGAAGCTAAAATTTTTAGGATACGAAGCCAAAATCCTGAGGAAGATCTTCTAAAAATTTCAGAGCTTGGTTCGCAACATTTTTAGAGATATGATCTGTGGAAGTTAGGTCTTGTTTCAGGTTCCTAAACAGGTCATCGTGGCATTTGTGCTATAAATTTTTTTCTACAAAGGTTCAGAATCAGAAATTCATATGGTACGAAGCTGAAATCTTGAGGAAAGTTTTCAAACAATTTTAGAGCTTGGTTCGCAATATTTTTGGAGATATGATCTGTGGAAGGTAGTACTTTTTCAGGCTTCTAAATTTCATCTCAAAGAGGTGATCGTTGGAAAAGTTCAATAACTCTCTCTCTGGGCATCGGATTGGAGTGCCGTAAAAATTGGTCACAAGTAGACGGACTTTAGTTTCTTGGCTATCAATTTTAGAGACAAAGGACGAAACCGTGAGACGTGGAAAGTCGTACAAGTTCGCTCTACTGAACCAGTCCATAATTAGGTCATTGTGGGAGATTGGACACAACTTTGTCTTGGAGAATCAAAATCAGGTCAGAACTATGGCATTCGAAAGATAATTTAGAGGGATATGTTGGTACTAAAATTCAGATATTGAAGTGTTGCAATCACATAGATAATCCAATTTCAATATCGAGCTCCTTAAAAGCAAGAAAAAGGTGTGTATTTTCTTCCAAATTGCAAAATTCTTGTTTGAAGAATCAATTTGAATTGATTCCAAGGGCATATTGTAGAATAGATATCAATATTGGATTCTAAAATTGCCCCTAAAAGGAATTCAACACCCACTAAGCCTTTATAAGGCTCTACTATGACTCATGAAGACGAAGAATGACAACATGACATATCAAAATTACAAGAGCAAGTGCAACAAATTTCGCTCTCAAAAAGAACAACAAAAAATGAAATGGATGTTTTGAAGAAAGGCATGGAAACTAAGATGGATGGTTTGAAGAAAGGTGTGGAATCTAAGATGAATGGTTTGGAAGCTAAGATGGATAGCATGGAAGCGGGCATGGAAGCTAAGATGGATGACATGGAAGCTAAGATCGATGAAAACATGAAAGACAACATGGAAAACATGAAGAAAGATCTAAAAGTAGACATCGAAGGTTTTGGAAATTTGATACAAGAAATGTTTCCTAATGGTGAAAAGATAGTAGAGGAAACTCATGATGAGAACAAAATAAATGTTAATCGTGATTTCATAAACTCTATTGTTGGAGGGAAGAACCACCATATTCCAAAAATGGATATGAGGAAGTTTGATGGAAAGGATCCTGTAACATGGATACTACAGATGGAGCAATATTTTGATCTCCATAATGTGCAAAACACACAAAAGGTACGCATTGCAACTTTGCATTTAGAACAAAATACATTTGTGTGGTATCGATGGCTTTGCTCCCGTAAAAAAATTGTCACTTGGTCAATTTTTACGGAGGAAATGATAGCACATTATGAGGATACAAAGAGCAACACCTTCTTTAGCCAATTGATAAATCTCAAACAAAAGGGTTTAGTGGGGCAGCACATTGAGGACTTCCAACATGAAGTTCGCATTTTGGAACCTGATTCATTGGAGAAGGCATTCAGGTTGGAAAAAAAATTTGAATGTGAAATTATGGTGACAAGGAAGCCTACCACTCAATTCTATAAAGAAGGAAGTGTTGCTACGTCTATATTTCCACAACCTACAAGGTTGACACCACAACAATTGGAAGAAAAAAGAGCAAAAGGGATTTTCTACAGTTGTGATAGCAAATACACTAAAGGTCATAAGTGTGCTAAGAAGAAATTATTTTACATAAATTGTGAAGAGGAAGAAGAAAATGAACAAGAAGAGGATATACACCAGAAACCAACCCTAGAAGAGGAAGAAATGAATCTGATTCAGGTAGCACCCATAATTTTATTCATTGTAACGTAGCCAAGGAATTAAATTGTTTCCTATACCCAGCACGAGAATGTCAAGTGATGGTTGCAAATGGAACTATAAATTGCTCTGGAAAATGCCATAATATCAAGCTAACCATGGGGGAATATGTATTGACTAGTCCAATGCTTTCCATTCCTATGGGAGGTGCTGATGTTGTACTAGGAGTACAATGGTTACAATCTTTGGGGACGATAGCTTTTAATTTTCAAGAACTTTTCTTGAATTTTTTTTCAGAATTAAAGGAAGTCAAATTATGAGGTATTGAAGGGAAGCCGGGAAGGATAATAAGCTCTAATGTCATGACAAAGCTTCTAAAGAAAGAACAACGAGGTGTAATTGCACAATTATGCTCACTAGAAGTTCCGACATCAAAATCATCTATTTCTGCAGATCTCCAACAAGTCTTAGAAAATCATTCCAAGGTGTTTGAAACTCCCAAAGGACTCCCACTTATTCGTGATCATGATCATGCTATTCATTTGATTCCAGGAAGTGTTCCTCCAAACATCAGGCCTTATAGATATCCTTACTTCCAAAAGAGCGAAATTGAACGTATGATTGCGGAAATGTTAGAGGCGGGTATAATTCAACCTAGTCAAAGTTCTTTCTCTGCTCCTGTAGTATTGGTACACAAGAAGGATGGATCATGGCGAATGTGTCCGGATTATAGGGAGCTCGATAAGCTCACCATTAAAGATAAATTTCCCATTCCTGTGATTGATGAATTATTGGATGAATTACATGGAGCAATTTATTTTACCAAGTTGGATCTTCGTTCAGGATATCATCAAATTAGAATGAAGACTGAAGATATTCCAAAAACAACATTTCGAACTCATGACGGTCATTATGAATTTTTGGTCATGCCTTTTGGCCTTACCAATGCACCTTCTACATTTCAAGGGTTGATGAATTCCATTTTCAAACCCTTCCTTAGAAAATTTGTGCTAGTTTTTTTTGATGATATACTAATCTACAACAGGTCTTGGAAGGATCATGTTGAACATGTTGACAGGGTGCTCAAACTATTGCAGGAGAAACAATTATACACAAAAAAATCCAAATGTTTCTTTGGAGTACAAGAGGTGGAATATCTGGGTCATATTGTATCTCACGAGGGTGTTAAAGTAGACCCTAACAAAATTAAAGCCATTAAGGAATGGAAAGTCCCCACAACCATAAAGCGGTTGCGAGGATTTCTCGGGTTAACAGGGTATTATCGCAAGTTTGTTAAGAATTATGGGAGAATAGCAGCACCTCTAACAACATTATTGAAGAAAGATGCATTTTCATGGACTCCTGAAGCAACTAAGGCCTTTGAACCTCTTAAAGAGGCAATGTGCCTAGCACCGGTCTTAGCTACACCAGACTTCACAAAAACCTTTATTGTGGAATGTGATGCCTCAGGAAATGGAATTGGTGCAGTTTTAATGCAGGAAGGAAGACCCATTGCTTTTGAAAGTCGTCCAATCAAAGGAAAGTATTTAGAGAAACCTATTTATGAGAAGGAAATGTTAGCAATACTGCATGCACTAAAGAAATGGAGAACTTACCTAATGGGAAGACACTTCAAGGTAAAAACTGATCATGATAGTCTTAAACACTTTTTGTAACAAAGAATATCTTCAGAAGAGCAGCAAAAATGGGTCACAAAGATGTTGGGTTATGACTTTGAAATAATCTACAAAAAAGGAAAGCTTAATGTTGTTGCCGATGCACTCTCAAGAAAGAATGAAGAGGTGGAAGCATTGCTTTGTGCCATTTCTATTATCCAACCAGATTGGATAACCGAAGTAACAGATGAATGGAAGAAGGAAAAATATGTATGGACACTCATTCAAAGGTTGCAGCAAGATCCTAGTACATCTGATACATTTAGTTGGAAAAATGATTCCTTATGGTACAAAGATCACTTATATCTTTTTAAGAATTCCCAACTAAAACAAAATATTCTTCTGGAATTGCACACTTCTCCTTTAGGAGGACACTCGGGATTTTTAAAAAATTACCAAAGGGTGAAGAAAGAATTTTTTTGGGATGGCCTTAAATCTGATATTCGAAATTTTGTGGCGGAATGTTTGGTTTGCCAACAGAATAAAGTGGAAACAATTAAGACCCCAGGACTTCTACAACCTTTATCCATTCCAGGTCAACGTTGGGAGGAGATTTCAATGGATTTTATCACGGGTTTACCTAAGTCCGAAGGAAAGAGTGTCATCATGGTGGTAGTTGATAGACTTACCAAGTATGCACACTTTTGTGCATTATCTCATCCATTTAAAGCAAGTACGGTTGCTACTACATTTATGGACAAAATTCAAAAGCTACATGGAAGCCCAAGGGTTATTGTGAGCGACAGAGATCCCATTTTTACTGGAAATTTTTGGATGGAGTTATTTGCTTGTTTGGGTACTCAATTAGCTCATAGCTCATCTTATCATCCTCAATCTGATGGTCAAACTGAGATAGTAAATAAATCTTTGGAAGGATATCTTCGTTGTTTTGTATCTGATAAACAAACACAATGGGTCAAGTGGTTACCTCTTGCTAAATGGTGGTATAACACTTCCTTCCATACTGCAGCAAAAATGGCCCCATTTATGGCACTTTATGGATATCATCCACCATCCATCACATCATATTTAAGGGAAAATTCAAAGGTTCAAGTAGTGGAAGATCACATCGAGCATCAGCAAGAAGTTCTCAAACTCTTAAAGGATAACCTGAATTTGGCACAAAATCAAATGAAACAATAGGCAAATCAACATCGCAGCGAGAGAAGTTTTGATGTAGGAGATTGGGTATTTTTACAGCTACAACCATACAAACAAATGTCCCTCAAGCAAGAAAAGAAGGATAATAAATTATCGCCAAAGTACTATGGTCCTTACAAGGTGTTGCAAAATATTGGTACTATGGCATACAAATTGGAGCTTCCTGCTTCTTCGCGAGTACATCCAATTTTCCATGTTTCATGCTTAAAGAAGGTTATTGATGAAAATATTCCAGTTCAACAATATTACCAGAACTTGATGAGGAAGGAAAAATCATATTGGAACCGGAAGCGGTCACGGAAACAAGAACTCGACAACTACAGAATTGATCAATTTCAGAGTATCTCATGAAGTGGAAGAACTTACCCACTAAAGATTCTACATGGGAGGATGAGAATTTTATAGAGAAGCACCCAGAGCTACTCAAGTGTTGAGGACAACACTTTTTTGAAGGAGAGGGGCATGTTAGGTCCCTATATTACTAGTATAGTCCCTTATTGTTGTTAGTGTAACCCCCTTATTTTTATTATTGTACCCTTGTGACCCCCATTTTATTATTATTGTGCCCTTAAATTAGTATTGTTAGGTCGGCTAGGATTACATTGTGGCCCACTAGGATTACATTATGGCCCCATGGACTCCTATATATAGAAAGGAGGTTTTTTAAATTGGATCATCCAAGAATTGTTCATTAATGTAATGTATTGGAGGTCGCCCGCTCGAAGTGGCTTATTTCTAAGGCATTGATATCTCTTTTCTTCTATTTTTGGAGCTGGTTACTCAACAGTATCAGTGTCGAAGACAAAACACAACAGAATTGAAGATTGAAGATGAATTCCATAATTTAATTGATTATGGCTAAGATTGATTATCAAAAGCCTAATCCATTAAATTAAAACACAATTAAAGAAAATCAAAAGATCATCAGACAGAAAGGCCTCCACCACCACAACAGAGGCCAATTGATTCCTCTCAGATACCACAAAGCCACCTGTTGCCTCAAAGAATTCAAATAGAGGCTGAAGTTATTGATCAAAGAAATATATTTTGCCTCAGCACTACTGAATAATTAATTATGCCAAAGGAAAATAATGCAAAAAATATCAATAGAGTTATTATATCCTGAAACAGAGCCTCAAATTCAACAAAATATCCCACCGAGCTTAATCCTAAATGTAAAACAATTAATATAGACAGAACATCTGTAAACTTCTCCATCAGGCCCATAAAAGGCTGATAAGTATTAAATTATGTATTAATTGACCCAGGAGATCTTTTATCGCTTCCCACCTCCTCATTTCTTCTATAAATACTCCTATAGAAGATGAGAAAAGGTGGGTTGCAGAACTTTGAAATATACTTGTGCTCAAAACTTCTGATTATAAATAGTTTTCAAAGGCTCTTGAAGCTCTACTTGTGATAGAATAGTTAGGCTAAGAAGTGAAGATGATTGCTAACATGAAACATTGGACTTAAAGCTGTAACTGGTTTGAAGCATCAATACAAGTTGATTTAAGGGATCCTAGTCTATGTCGACGGTGATGTTTTTCTTATTGTAAATCGTTATTTTATTTCTATTTTCACTTTTTCCATTTTCTCTCATAAAGAACAGCAAGCATAGAGTTAGGATTTACTGTATATCAGTACCCTTCTCTGACTTATAATCTTTATCTATATGTTTTCTTCCAAATTGTATTATTTAGGAATGATTTAATTCAGTTTGAGCAGTTTGGAATGCTGGCATTCCCTTATCTTACTGTCTTAGCTAATTGTTATTATTGAATGTTATTTTCATTTCATGTTAAGTAGAGATGAACTAAAGAAGATATGGTGAGCCCTGGTCCTAGTTTTATCCCAGAATACTATCTGAAAGTTTCCCTAAGAATGTGTTAAAAGCTGGCTAGTTTCGAAGTACTTACCTAATCTTAGACCATTCTTTGTTATAATTTGTGTTTCCCTTGTGTTTAAATGTTTTCTATTGAAATTGTATCAAAGGCTGGCTAAGTTTGAAGTACTTACCAGATCCTAGGTTACTTTAATGTTTTTCTTAAGTGTATGTCTAAAGTTGGCTAGTTTCAAAGTACTTACGAGATCTTGGGTTGCTCTTTGTTCTTCATTTGTTTAATTCTCCTTCTTGTTGTATCATTTCATTCCATAAAATAAACTTTAAAGAGATCCTTAGACATAGATGACTTGCCCCATGGACCACTCTTTCTCCTTGTTGTTTCAGTTAAACCCTATTATGACTCCATAGCCCAATGGACTAAAACCAGCATTTCATCCATCTTTTTAGCCAAATCATGTTCTATTTGCCTGCAACTTCGCACCTTTGAAACTCTTTCCATTTAGAACTTTCCACTCAAATAATAATCATGCTCAACCTTCCAAAAACAAACAAAACCCTTAGACTTCATAAATAGCCTAATACCATTACCCAAAACCTTAAAGATAAATCCATATTTACACTTATTGGAGAGATCCCTCTCTTGATTTCGGAGGGCTCGATCCTAGAATCCCAAAGTGGTTGAAACGGTGTTTCTCCCTGCGGTCAGAATTTTTCCAGTCTTGCTGATTATAGGGAGCTAACATTTATGGCAATTCCACTAGGGAAATTTTGAGTTCATAGTTGCTTGGCTAACTTTTATAGACTCTTTAGTTTCCCATACAACCACAAAAACTCAGAAAAAATCCAAAAATATGTCAGATTTGTATTCAATAAACTTGGTGGTGGACCATTAAACCATTTTACCTCCTTAGGAGCTAAAAATTTTCCACCTGGCGACTCTACACTCTGAAACTCCGAAAATACCAAATGACTCCACTTTTAGAAGACCTTGAACTGATTGAACAGACACAGTGACTTCTTTTTCTGATTTTCAAACATGGATTTAGATATAGACCCAGATGAAAATCATATGATCATGATGGAAAAGTTGATGTACATGCTTGTAAGAAGGGTCGATAGGTTTGTGACTAATTTAAATGTTGGTGATATAGAAAAAAATATACCTTTCCCTAATCAAATGCGAATTCTACCCCGACAAGACATGTATGCTGAAACAGATTATAAAGAAAACAATCAAAAAAAATCTCTAATCATGATGGAAAATATGATGTACATGCTTGGGAAAAGAATGGATAGGTTGATGACTAATATGAATATTGATGATCTGGAGCAAGCTATCCTTTCTCCTGATCAAACACAAGCCCAATCACCTCAATATCAAGGTAGGGACCAAGATGTAGATTATGATCAAAACTTTATAGAAAATGATGAGAAAACTTATAAATAAAGCAATGAAGAAGGTCATCAAGAAAATTTTGATTGCCTTCCCATGTTTTGTACTATGTTGATAAGAGATCTTCATGATCAAAACACAAATAATAATAGTGAGAAGATATTCGAGGAAACAAATAGACATTTGGAAAACATGAAACCTGAAATTGAGGAGACAACACATACAAAAAACCTTCCTCTGTGTTATAACTCAGTTCAGTTTATACAGCAGGAATGGCATCCTGATAACGAAGAGAAAATAACTCATGAGCCCGATGTAAAAACTCAGTATCATACTAATCATTAGGAATTTTTTGAAATGCAAGAAGATCAGGAACAAACAGAGAATACGCAAATTTTTCCTACAAACACAAGTCAAGATCCCCTAGAAGAGGCTCAAGAAGACATCCAGCCTTAGAATCAACTTTTACAAGACACAGAGAACTGTTGTACTTTTTTTGAAGGGGACATTGAATTTTTTTTCCCGTTAACAGAAGAAGAGATAGATCAGACTATTAATAAACAATCAGTCTCTGAAATTTATTACGAAACAAATTCTCTTGCTCATTCAAGTACAGAACTTTGTTGTAAAGGTGAAAAAAGTTGTTTTGTTGATCATAAGAAATAGGGTAGTTCTTTTTATGTTTATACTCAAAGAAAAATATTTCCTTTAATAGAAGAACAAATTGATCAAGTACTAAACAGGAAGCTACCCTACAAACCATCATATCAACTAGAAAATCATGAACATGGTGCCTATTCCACAGAACAATCCAATGACACTCGATACAAAGAGGATATTAAAGAAATCCATGATAATAATGAAACTAGTCCTCTTTTGAATATGAATTTTGATGGGTTATGTACTAAAACTAATGCAGGTGCAGGAATATGGCTTTACAATACAGGAAAAAATTATTCTGAAGCCTATTCATACAAACTAAATTTTCAATGCACAACTGACATAGTAGAGTATGAGGCACTTCTCTTAGGGCTACACTTATTGAAAAAACTAGGATCCCAGAAGATAACGGTTCACAAAAATGCAGAATTGGTAACTAGGCAAGTGAAAGAAGAATACATGGTTGAACATCCCAGACTTAAAGCCTACAAGGATGATACCAGAGATTTAATAAATCTTTTAAATATTTCCAACTTATCCTTGTTCCTAAAGACCAAAACAGTTTTGCCTATGGATTAGCCCCGCTGGCTAGTACATGTCTAAGACCTTGGGAGAGCAAACAATATACAATTCAAGAAAAGTTCAGAATAGCTGTCCCAAAAAATAAAAGATACTGGCAAAACTTTGAAGGAGAAAAACAAATATCACACCATCCTACTAAGGATACACTTTCTTTTCAAGAAGAGACTTCTCCATTCAATAATGTTAATCTGCCATTTGAAGAGCCTGAATTTATAACAGAAGAAAACATAGATTTAAAGAAAGAATATTTTTCACTATTTACTATTTTACAAGTTGAGGATGATGATACTTCCAAGCCGCATACTAACAACGCAGTCCTCAAAGCTAATGTCTTGGAATACAATCTACCAAATATGGAGGACCAAAAAGAAGAGAACCTTCATCTTTTCTTTTTTGATCCTTTGGAAAAGTGTGTGGAAGTCCCAACCAGCTCAAATTATCAAGCATGGATCCTTTGCAAGAGCCAGAGACATGAAAAGATGTCACCTCCTATGATAGTCTTGATTTTGGAGATTAATCTTCAAAATGTACTATGGATACCTCTAACAAGTAGCCAGAGTTTCTTCTTCTTTATGACATTACTCAGCTGGCTACATTAGCATTTTTGTATCATATGATAATGTAAATATTCCAAGTTAGATTAGGTTAGATAGGAATGTAAATAAATCTTAGTTTTGAGCAGTTAGATAGCTGTTGATTTTTGTCTCTGAAGAAAAATAAAAATACAAAAACAATGAAAGAAAGAAAAGAAGGCGTATTGTAAAAACAATAAAGGTACATCCCCATACCAACAAAAAGAAAAAAAAAATCTGAAAGTGTGCAAGCTTAAATGTCACTCCTGAAAAACACACTTCTAGTTAGTCAAACAACCTAACCTTGACTAGTTAGGTTTAAATTTTCTGCTGATAGGATAGTGAATTCAATTTGGAAAACTATTTAATCTTGGCTTATCAATAGATAGATTAGGATAGAAATTAAAGGTTCAAACATGCTCAAAATCTAAACCTAACTTTTCAAAAGAGAGATGACTCAAATCTGTTTATTTCTTGAGTCAAGAACAGAGGTAAAAACTGGTTCTAATCAGCTCAAAATATGAGCCAGAGAACAAGGAAGAAACAACTCAAAAAAGAGGAAAAAACAGAGTTGTAAAAAGATGAAGGAAGTGCTTTGAAATTTCAGATCTTAAGCCTTCCATTTTTTTATTAATTTTCTGCAAAATAATATCTATGTGCAACTTGTATTTTATGCCATATATCAACATCAAGTTAGACTATTCAATCCTGACTTGTATGCTTTTGAATTTTTGTTTTAGAAATTACAGAATAAAAATCTGTTAGACTATTTAATCCTAACAGATTGGTAGATTAGGTAGAGAAGCATATGAACTCAACTATTTAATCTGAGTTCATGGAGAAATGAGTAGAATTAGATTATTTTTATTCTTTCAAAAGAATAAAATGTTGTGAAAAGAGTTTTCCAATCCAAGTGCACTCTAAAGAAGAAAAAATGTTAGATCAGTAGGATTGGGTAGGTAGAAAGCTTGTATTGATGAATTTCCATTGTTTCCCATGGATGCTAACTTTTTTCAGAACAAAGAAGATCATCCAAGTAAAGAAAGGCAGCCCAATGGATAAGGCACTGATTGACCTCCCAAAGAATGCAAGTCTGGAGTTTTTGATGCCTTCAAGAAGGCGCCATCCCCAAGTGGAGCCACTGTTAGCCACCAATAAAATCTGTCATATAAAATGGTGGCTAAAACATTTTTGGAGCCTTCAAGGAACAATTTTTATTTCTAAAAAGTGTTATCTCTTGAAGACTCATGGAGACATCATGACCTTGGTTCAATCTTCACTATTGTTTCAATTTCAAACTAAGAAATTCTGCTAATTTCATTGAGAAAAGACTGCTGAAAAAGCCCATTTTTCTCTTCCATCCACTTAAAAACTAACCTTCATTTTACCCCTTTGTTTCTTCATAAAATTCTTCTATTTTTCATTTTTTCCATTTTCCCCTTCATAATATCCACTTTACAGAGTTTAAAACTCCTTTTTAAACTCTGCCAAAACTCCCAAATCCATCTGAAAACTCTGAAAAATTCATAAAAAATAAGTTTGTTTACCACAGGCTTAAGCTCCCTTGGGCCAAAGTCCTAACCACTTCCCCTCCATACGCCTTGGTGCTGGAACCAAGCACTATCCATTTAGGCACTTATCGCATTGGAAAAATCAGAGCGCACGAGTCAAATTCTTATGTGAAAGCCTCTGATGCGATTAAGCCCTTTGTCCATAAACCCCCGATCATATTATCATTTCATATAACCCGTGGGCCCACAATCGGGTGCTAAAACATTGAATAAACACTTTCACGATTGCCTTTTTCCTTTGTAATTCAATAAACCCACTTTTTCCTAAGTTTTGTCTAAACCCGCTGAAACAATGTTTTTTAATGAAAAATGGGTAGATTGAAACACCCACACCAAAAAGTTCCGATGAAATTAAGCTCCCTTTATATAAACCCCACTCTTCGCTTCACTCCATATAGCTTACGCCTGGGACCAAGAGTTAAACGTCCCGAAGCGCCAATCGCATCGCAAAATTCCAAATGGGTAGATTGAAAGACCAACCCCGACCTTTCGATGCGATTGGCCCTTATAGGTATAACCCCTAGGCCTATCGCACTCCATATATCCCAGCAGCCCCATAGACGGGTGCCAAGCCATATCATATATATATATATATATATATATATATATATATATATATATATATATATATATATATATATATATATATATATATCTCACCCCAACCAAAAAACCTTTGCTTTTTATAAAAAAATTTGGTTTTCATGTATTATAAGGGTTTTCGCCTGTTTCATATTTCAGATATTCTCCGCCATTGATCTTGAGCCGATCAAACGGCCCGCGCTACATCGCATCACAAAGTTTTCATTGGGTGTATTTAATTTCCCTTCCCGATTAACTTCCTCCAATCAATCGAGAGTCGTTGATCTCCTCCCCACCTTCCCAGATCTGGCGGCCCTATTTTTCTCTGATCATTAACCTTTCCTCTGCCTTCAAACTCCTCTGATTTATTTCCCACCGTCGATCTGATCTGCAGATCGATTCTTAGTGCTAAATCGCATCGGTGCTATACAAGTTCTTCCCCCCGCCGATCGCACGCCTCCTATTGCATCTCGACCATCCACGTGTCTAGATCAGACGATCCAAATTACATTTCTCGACTTTGGTTAAAAAACATGCAACCCCGCTCATAATTTTTCTCGGCCAATCAAAGCCGTTGATCTTTGTAGATCAATAGTCCTTCTTCATCCTTTCTCCACCTATATATTATTTCGTTTTAGCCCAAGATTTAATCATGGTTGTCAATCTTCTACATCCAACAGCCCATATTAACCCCGACAGGCCTGCCTCCTATGGGTCCTACCTCCTTCCAGATCTGGTCTCCGTCGTCGATCTTCTACATCCAACGTCCCATATTGAATCTGCCCTCCCTGCTTCCATCCACGCATCTATCTCATATCGCGTTCACTTCCCCACCGTTAGATCTGAGGCCCCGGATCTAACGGTCCACGTTCAATATCGCGTAACTTTCAGTGTGAAGGATAATTTTCTAAGGCCCGTGCGATATAAGTGGTTTTGAAAATCCACGTGTCGGGGAGGAACGCATATTGCATTCAAAAATGAAAAACTGCCTCCCCGCCCTTTTGCCATGCCAAAACAATTGTTTTACCTCTTGAAACCACTTTCCCTCTTTTCCTTTGTAATTCATCGCGCGCCTCCTCAACCGTTGATCTTTATGAGCCAATCTCATCTGATGGCTCACATTCCTCCTACAACCCATCTGGTGTTTAAATTCATTTTTTCCTCTGCCTAAGGTTTTTAACCTTATTTCTTTATATTTTCACCATTTCTCTATAAAGTGACTCCTTCACTTTATTTCTTCCTGATCAATCTTGACTGTCGAATCTCTGCACATCGACGGATCCAACTTAAAAGCTCCCTCTACTCTCATTTTGACCTCCTCTAACTGATCTCCACCATTGGATGTTGCCATCCAATGGCCAGGTTCTTTCCCCACAACCTCTGAAGTAGTTAAACCCAATAACGCAGGATTTCTTAATTAGTTTTGTATTTGGTAGGTGTTTAATGGTTTTTCCATTTTATTGAAGAAAAGCTAAAGGTCGGGGATGATGATTCCCATGATTTTGATTCATAAAATAGAAGCCATTCATAGGGTTCACCTCCATGTTTCACCCATGATTCATGGGCATTGATGCCATATGAGCCCTATGTGGCCCTGCACATCAACAATACACAATGTGATTTAATCAAATTAAAAGAGTATCAGTGTCGAAGACAAAACATAGAAAAATTGAAGATTGAAGATGAATTCCATAGTTTAATTGATTACAGCTAAGATTGATTATCAAAATCCTAATCCATTAAATTAAAACACAATTAAAGAAAATCAAAAGATCATCAGACAGAAAGGCCTCCACCACCACAATGGAGGCCAATTGATTCCTCTCAGCTACCACAAAGCCACATGTTTCCTCAAAGCATTCAAAAAGAGGTAGAAGTTATTGATCAGAAAGAAGATATTTAGCCTCAAAGCCACCGAATAATTAATTCTGACAATGGAAACTAATGCAAAAAATATCAGCAGAGTTATTATATCCTGAAACATAGCCTCAAAGTCAACAAAAGCTCCCACCAAGCTTAATCTTAAATGTAAAACAATTAATACAGACAGAACATTTATAAACTTCTCCATCAAACCGATCAAAGGCCAAGAAGTATTAAAGTCTATATTAATTGACCCAGGAGATATTTTATCCCCTCCCACTCCCTCATTTCTTTTATAAATACTCCTATAGAAGATGAGAAAAGGTGGGTTCCAGAACTTTGAAATATACTTGTCCTCGAAAATTCTGATTGTAAATAGTTTTTAAAGTCTCTTGAAGCTCTACTTGTGATAGAATAGTTAGGCTGAGAAGTGAAGATGATTGCTAACCTGAAACACTAGACTTAAAGCTGTAACTGGTTTGAAGAATCAATACAAGTTGATTTATGGGATCTTGGTCTATGTCGACGGTGATGTTTTTCTTATTGTAAATCTTTATTTTATTTATGTTTTCACTTTGTCCATTTTCTCTCATAAAGAACAGTAAGCATAGAGTTAGGATTTACTGTATATCAGTACCCTTCTCTGACTGATAATATTTATCTATATGTTTTCTTCCAAATTGTATTATTTAGGAATGATTTAATTCAGTTTGAGCAGTTTGGAATGCTAGTGTTCCCTCGTCCTACTATCTTAGCTAATTGTTATTCTTGAATGTTATTTTAAGTTTATTTTAAGTAGAGATGAACTAAGGAAGATATGGTGAGCCCTGGTCCTAGTTTTATCCCCAAAGACTATCCGAAAGTTTCCGTAAGAATGTGTTAAAAGCTGTCTAGTTTTGAAGTACTTACCAGATCTTAGACCATTCTTTGTTATGCTTTGTGTTTCCCTTGTGTTTTAATTTTTTCTATTGAAAGTGTATCAAAGGCTGGCTAGCTTCGAAGTACTTACCAGATCCTAGGTTACTTTTATGTTTTTCTTAAGTGTATGTCAAAAGTTGGCTAGTTTCAAAGTACTTACTAGATCTTGGGTTGCTCTTCGTTCTTCATTTGTTTAATTCTCCTTCTTGTTGTATCATTTCATTCCATAAAATCAACTTTAAAGAGATTGTTAGACATAGATGACTTGCCCCATGTACCACTATTTCTCCTTGTTGTTTCAATTAAACCCTATTATGACTCCATAGCCCAATGGACTAAAACTAGCATTTCATCCATATTTTTAGCCAAATCTTATTCTATTTGCTTGCAACTTCACACCTTTGAAACTCTTTCCATTTAGAACTTTCCACTCAAATAATAATCATGCTCAACCTTCAAAAAAAAAACAAAAACCCTTGGACTTCATAACTAGCCTAATACCATTACCCAAAACCTTAAAGATAAATCCATCATTGCACTTATTGGGGAGATCCCTCTCTGGATTCAGGAGGGCTAGATCCTAGAATCCCAAAGTGGTTGAAACGGTGTTTCTCCCTTCAGTTTTAATTTTTCCAATCTTGCTGATTATAGGGAGCTAACAGGATGTACTTTGGGAAAATTTGTGAAAGCCACCTTTCATGAGAAGGATATTCGCTCCACAACGATCCTTGAGAGAATTCACATAGACGTGTGTGGACCTTTCTCAGTAGCTTCGACAACAAAGCACAGGTATTATGTGATATTTGTTGATGATTTTTCTCGTAAGTGTTGGATATTCTTTGGCGTAGAAGAGTGAGATGGTCTAGTGTCTCAGAGCTCAAGGCACTGGTTGAGAAAGAATTGGGGAAGCAGGTGAAGGCTCTTAGGAGCAAAAATGGTGGTGAATTCATCTCTGGTGAATTCAAGGACTTTTGCAGCACAGAAGGAATTCGAAGAGAGCTCATAGCACCTCATAACCCACAGCAGAATGGGGTCATGGAGTGAAAGAACAGAATGATCGTGGGTGCTGCATGGGTGATGTTGCATGATCAAGGCCTTCCCATACACTTGTGGGCCGAGGCATGCAATACTGCAGTTTATGTGAAAACCGTTGTCCTCATAGGATACTTGGCATGAGTACACCCGAGGAGGCATTTTCTGGTAAGAGGCCTAATATTTCTCATTTGAAGATTTTTGGCTCACCTGTTTACATTCACATGAAGAAGGATGCTAAGAAGAGGTTGGAGCTGACTGCAGAGGTTGGGATATTTGTGGGGTACACTGATACAACCCATAACTCTCGTGTGTATTTTCCAGACAGACGGAAGACTGTTGTGCGACGGAATATCAAATTTCATGAGGAGAAATCCATGAAGTGTTCACTTGAGAGGGAGCCACACTTGCATGGAGACGGCGAGCTATTATTTCCTAAGGATGAGCCTCAGGATGTGGATCAGCCACAAGAGGAGGTTCATGGAGTGGAAGAAACCACTCATGCGGCGCCAACCATTAGAGGGCGGAAGCACACTACAAAAGCTGAGCGACTGAATCTTGATGCAGAGAAGATTGTAGGAGAACCTACATCACAGCGCAGACAGAGACAGTCACCTAAATGATATACTGGATACATGGCTCTGATGAGCAAGTGTAATGTGACAGAGCCATCCTCTTTTGAGGAAGATGTGGAGGACCTTGCATGGTTAGATTCCATGGTGGAAGAGTATGATTCGATTGTCAGAAACAGTGCATGGGAGATTGTCCCAAGGCCGGAAGGGAAATCAGTGGTAGGTTTGAGATGGATCTACAAAGTGAAGCAAGTAGCTAACAGGAGCATCGAGAAGTACAAGGCAATATTTGTTTCCCGAGGCTTCTTACAGATTGAGGGGATCGACTGTGAGGAAAACTTTACACCTGTCAAAAGGTATTCTTCCATACGGAATATTTTTTCTCTCTCAGCGCAGATGGGATGGCACATTCATCAGATGGATGTGAAGACTACGTTCCTTAATGGAGTCATTGAGGAGGAGGTGTACATAGAGCAGCCCGAAGGTTTCGAGATCTTCAGGAGTGAGTTGCATGTGAAAAGGCTCAAAATTTCATTGTATGGGTTGAAACAAGAACCTCGTGCTTGGTACACACGGATAGATAGTTATTTCACTGAACTTGGATTCTCCAAGAGTGAGGTGGATCTGAACCTATACTAGATTATGGTGGAGGGTAATTTTCTGATCATTGTACTTTATGTAGATGATTTGATTCTGACAGGTGATGAACTGTTGATACACTCATGCAAGGCTGATCTTGCAAAGGAGTTTGAGATGAAGGACTTGGGCCTTCTTCGTTATTTCCTGGGATTGGATATTTGGCAGCACAGTGATGGATTGTTTGTGTCTCAAGGCAAGTATGCCCGGGAGATATTGGAGAAGTTCAACATGCAAGGCTGCAAGCCTATCGACACTCCTCTTCCTGGTGGTTGGAGGAAAGGGTATTCTACATCAAGAGAGGTAGTGGATGCCATTTTTTACTGACAGTTGGTGGGGACGCTTATGTATCTAGTCAATACATGACCTGACATATGCTATGTTGTTAACCAACTTTCACAAGCTATGGTTAAGCCTACCAAGCTCTTTTGGAAGACGGGGAAGCATGTATTGAGATATCTCAGAGGCACATCAGGATATGGATTATGGTACAGACAATCAGATGAGGTGAAGCTATGTGGCTTCATGGATGTAGATTGGGCATGGAGCCCAACAGACAGAAAGAGCACATCTGGAGGGATTTTCAGTATCAGTTCTACAGTAGTTTCTTGGTACAGCAAGAATTAGAAATATGTGGCACTCAGTTCAGCGGAGTCTGAGTATATGGTAGCGAGTTTGGCTGCATGCGAGGCTACATGGATGAGGAAGATCCTGGTCGGGTTGTGTTAGAGTCGGTCTCTTCATCCCTCCGTCAGAGATCAAAATCTCTTTTGTTGCATTTCATTTTAGGTGTCTCATTCAGTTCAGTCAGCTGCATTCCATTAGGAGCATGGATCATCTAACGGAAGGGTCTTGTCTCTCATATCCCTCATGTCTTGTTCCTGTTGGCCTTGGCCTAGTCTATTCATCAAAGTTCATTGAAAACATTTACAGTCATTCATAGTCATGTTTGGTCTCTTGGTAAGAAAAGAGTCATTTTAGGATTTTTAGGTCTCTTTAGGTCTAGGGTGTCACACATTTTGCCTTCAGAATGACTAATAATGTCAGCAGGAACATGAGGGAGGTTCTAAATAAGTTTTCATCGCAAAAATTTCATCGTCATAATACTTGATGATGATTCTTCTTCAAAACTCTGTTTTAAAGAAAAATCGTCAATTTTGTCTTTTGTAATAAATGTAATGTAATTCTCAAAGTTGTTTCAGTTGTAAAGCTCTTCAGGCACAGCCCTGGTCACCTTTGCTAAAACCCCATGTCAGCTATCCCTGCAAAAAATAGACAAGAGATTCATCATCAGTCCAAAAATCAAAGGAAACAAGCAAAACAGAGTTTATATGAAAGTGTCAAAATTCAAACATTAGAAAGTGGGTTTTCTAAATCAAAAATCAAAGCCTAATGACCATATAAGATATTTTTGATGTTCAAACAATTCATTTGCATGCAAGAGTTATCAAGGAGCAGAGTCGAACTTTGTGGAAGAGCGAAAACAATGGTCTGAAGCTGAGACTGTGGTGTGTTACCTGTGCGACGCGTTGGGTGGAGGTCACGGCGCACACAATGGTCGCGACGCATAGGACTGTTTCCCACAGTGAAAAATACAATGGTCGCGGCGCATATGCCAGGCACGGAACACAGGGTCGACACACAAAAAAATTTCCACTGTTCCATAAATTCAAATCGACTCAACCTCCTATGCTCTAAGTAAGTTTGTGATACTTTGAATTGCTATTAGCTTGTGTTTGGTTTTGTTTGAAAGAAGGAATATGAGAATTTTTAATGTCAAATTGTAAACCCTATTACCTTGTTTAAAACTGCTCCATAGGTTTTTGAGTTGGTGTTATAAAAAAAAATTTGGTGCCAAACCCTTTTATTTCCGACCTTGTTTTTCCCTCTCATTGTTATTATATCACTACAGTTCATCTCACTACAGTTCATCCCTTATCCCTTTTCATTCTCAAAGAGACTTATTCCTAAACCCCATTTTCCTATCCCTAAATCAATTCATTGCCTATCTTTATCCCTTTCCCCATATCATTTGCAAAAATTCCTAAATCCCAAATTCCAAAACACAATCAAGTGGCTGTCCTTACACAAATTCACTTGACAAAACTCCATCATTCTCACTGCTCTATTTCCCACAGTCCCTCATTTGACTTTGACACATTTGGAAATCAAGACAAAGACACCAAATTCTTATTTTCATCTCATACAAATCAGCATACACTTGACGTAGACTTTCAATACCATGGAAACGGATACAGATACATCATATGATAGAGATAGTGATTCTACCACTGAGCTACATGCACCGAGAAGGCCTCGTAAAGGTGGCAAACATGTGAGAGAAGAGCCCACCTCATTGACTCAATTGTAGGTCTGCGCACTTTCCATGGCATGTTTTTGAGAGCAGTCATGCTATCAGTATTGTTAGATGATTTCTTGGATTCAGCATCATCAGGAGTTGGCTCGGTTGTTTGTATTTCATTTCCATGATGGTCAGGTAACTCTTGCTGGTGTAAATTTCACCTTGACACTGGAAACCATTTCTCAAGCAACCGGAATATTGAATGTAGGTGAAGAGTGGAACAAAAGACAACAGGTGGATAGAGTGCATTATGAACCATACATCAGGCCTAGCTATGTGAGATAGCTCAGTAGGGTATTCCCATTTCGGTTTCTGAAGGAATGTTATGCGCCTTTGATGAGACTCATTATCAGATACTTCAGATGTGGGGGTCGGTTCTCATGCCTCTATGCCTACCACATTATGTTATTGATGCATTTCACAAGAGTGAAGATGATGAACATACCTTATTTCATGTGCCAAAACATCGAGATAATGATCACTCTTGTGCAGAAGAAGACTCCCGAGCAGAAGTACAACAATATTTATCACTATGCTCTCATCAAGATTGTTGTTGTACATCAGCTTGGATTGCAGGGTATTTCATGGGAGGATTTAATTTCCCATGACTTCTTTACAGCACCTCAGGTTCCTATGGAGGTTTTCCATGATGCAGGTGAACCTTCACATCAGTTTCAAGGTCACGAGACAGAGCCTATCATTGTGCCAGTGTTTGTTACTTATCAGAGAGGCACCAGAGCATTATTTACAGCAACCCGATGAGTACTATCTCCACCTGGGGTGGAAGGGGTCTCGTTGCCTTCATTAGCCACACAGGTACAGGTACAAGAAAGAGGTAAGAGGCCTATGTAGGATGAGGGCCCTTCAGGAGGCCAGGATACTGATTTCATATTGATTGATGAGGATTTGAGCCCTCCAAGCTCAAAATTGAGAGAGATCATTCAGGAGCAGAAGGCCGAGATCAACACATTGACCGAGAAGTTGCAGAGATCTCAATGGATCATAAAATATATGGAATAGTGGAATAAATATTTGGAGGATCATCAGGCGATCATGGAGTTTCAAAACATCCGTGAGAACCGGGAAGCTGCCTGAAGAAGCCTAACCGAAATGACACCCATTGAGCAAGAGATTGAGGCTAATAGAGAGACTTGGCTTGAGAGGGTCAACATTCATCTTGAGAAGCTATTGGAGAAGGAAAACAAGGAGAATAACATGCTCAGACACATGAAGAACCATTATTTGGCACACAATCATGTTTGCAAAGCGAGGATCAAAATCCTAAATGCAAGGCTAAGGAGGGCACTGAAGCGTCGCAAAAGGCATGATAGACTCCAAATTTTGGTCGAAGCTTATTTGGCTCAGCATAGTGCTTGATGAGGGACCTTCAGCCAAAATTTCAAGAAATTTGGGAAAAATTTTGTCAATTTTGAATTTTTTGGTTTCAAAACAGATTTTTCTGCCCGACGCGTAGCACCACTTGGCGCGCACTTATAATGGGCAGCTCTTTAGGAGGAAAACTTCACATTTCTGGATTTTTCTTCAAAATTTATGCATGCTTGTGGATTACCTAAGGATTTCATCAAGTTTTGGGTTGCCTAAACGGTCAAAAACACCTTAAAAATGGCCTTTTTGCCACTTTTTGCACACACAGGAAGTAGTGTTGGGAGATTTGATTTTTGGAGGGAAAATGGCAACCAAAGCTAGAAATTCCACTTGGGTTTAAAAGTAAACAGATAGGGCTTTCCAACGAGCTATCCTCCACTCAATTTGGACTTTGGGAAGGGCCTAAAAATCAGCCTCAAAATTATGCTATGCATAGAGATTTCAGGCGCGACGCATAGGGAAATTTGTCCTATTCTTCACTCAGCAGCTCAGAATTTCGCCTAGTTTTGGCCAGTTTGAATTTTTCATGTAACTCTTGATGTAACTTGATGTGATTTCATAAATTTTATGTAATTTTGGCACATGTTTACTCACTCTAGTAGATTCATTCACCAAAAGGTGAAATGTAAGTGAATGAATCAGTTTCCTATCATATAGAGGCAAGTTGTTTCATTGCCTATTTTCTAGTTCCTAGTTTAGATATGGTTGAAACAACTCCTAAAATGATTAGCTCGACCCCTAGAGGCATGGGAATGAGTCAGGATTGTCTATATCATGTATTTTCTCAGTCATTTTCAGGGTTGGACACTTGGGATTGTCGGGCACTTCATTGTACATTTCATCTATAAAATTTTGGCAAAGGAATAGACCAGGGTTTGCAGCACTGTTTGGGATCCTTGTGGCTCTGTGTTTTGATGGTGTGCTTCTCTATGTAATTTTAATTTTACTGATGTTTATGTGTATCATTCCCCTTCTCCTTTCTTCTTAAATTGAACAAACAAGTTATAAAGGTAGAATTCATTAGCTTCCTTTTCTCTGCCTTCAGTTTTGTTTAATTTTCCATGTTTTCATCTGTTTGAAGAGGATTATTGAAATCCTCTTTCCCTCTTCAGCTCCTCACCGGTTTGAGCCATCCATTCATTCAATCTAAAGCATCAAAACAATTTCCTTCCTTGCCCCAATCAGAACTCTGCAAAAACTAGGCCTAATCCCTGGATCCAAAACTGCCTTTCCCTTTGATTCCAACAAAACCCCCCAAAAACAAAACCAAACTTCTTTAATTATATACCTAGCCTAAAATTATCTTTTATTTCAAGTCATCTCAAGCCCTATTGATTATTTTGTTGAGATTGACCCGGAGAGAGCCCTCTCCTATTCTAGTAGGGCTAGCTACCAGATTGAGCGTGGTTTGATGTTACCATGAACTCTGCCTTCCTTCAGCCTGAGGTAGATTTAGGAAATAACATAGTGGCGACCATACTGGGGAAGAAAATTGTTTGCTTGTTAGTGTTATTTGTTTTATAAGCTATAGACGGAGCTTGAAGTTATGCCAGGTAGCCTTCCAAACACTTTTTCTTTGCATTAGCGAAAGTAGATAAATGTTGCTTCAGTAAATCTCCGGTCTAGCTTGTAAACGTGACACTTGACTTGTGAATTACCCCAGTATATCAGATCGTTCTGGACTTTTGGGTGATGTATCCAGAATTTGATAGGCTAAACAAGTTGGTTTTGTCCCTTTTATTTTGAAATAATTAAACACACTGGCTTCCAGAAGACATACTAGAGAAAATTTGGATCCCGATCCACCTCTAGTGTATGAGAATCCCAATTTCATTTCAAGAATCCTTTGTCGAGAAAGTCCCGTGATTCCTCTATTCAAATATCATTCATGTCCCGCTGTTTTTGAATATCTTGAAGATCTCGAATTTGATGAACAATTTGAGTTGTCGTTCTTTGATACTAAGTCTAAAAGTGCTATTGGTTCTACTGTCATAAATCCCAAGTTTATCAAGTATCTTGAAATTGAACAGGCTAATAGATCCATTGACAGTTACATATTGAATATTCAAAATTCCATTGTGGCGACAAATATTACTGAATTTATAGAATCTGCATCTGAAACTCTTGGGCCATCAACAGTTACATCCGGTTCACAAATTCCTACAAAGCCTCCTTTCATCCCTACCATTCCCATGCAACCATCTATCCCTGATCAACAATTTGTAGTAGTTTATCCTCCATCTACACCGCATACACCTCATACATCTACTTCTCCTACTCCACCTGTTTCTCCAAGACAGATTATAAATCCACCAAGAGCAATGGCTGCTCGATTCGCACCCCTTGTCCTGCCTCAAAACTTGGATGCTATGCCCGTTGATTATCAAAGTAAAATCCCATTGTTTGATGGCACTCCTCAAAGTGTTTTTGCTCAGCAAAATTTTAAAAGAATGGTATATTTCTTTGATCTTCATGAAATTGATGCAGAAAATGTGACAATGAGATTGTTTGTGCAAACTTTTGGAGGACAAGTATGAAAGTGGTTTAGGGTTTTGCAGCCTAGAAGTATTGCTACATTGGATGAGCTTCAGAGACAATTCCTGGATCGGTGGGAAGTAAAGAAAGATCCTCTTCAGATCACTTTTGAATATACCAAGATCAAGCACAACGTAGGTGAGTCATTCCAAGACTATTGTATTAGATTTAATGTGGTTTACAATGCAATTCCCGATGATTTAAGGCCATCTAAGAAGTCGGCTTTGCTTAAGTTTCTAGATGGTTTTGATCCGAACATGGCCTATAAATTGAGAGAAAGAGATCCAACCACTTTGGAGGACCTGTAGAAAATTGCAGTGAGTGTTGAAGCTAATTTGAATGACAAGAGAGCTAGATTGAGAGCTGAGAAGAAAGTCGTGATAAAGGAAGAAGCTTATACTTCAGATCAAGTACTTTGCAAGGTGGAAAAATGATTGAAAGATTAAAACTTGATAAGCCTGAACCATAGATCATAAATCCTAAATTCCATGGCCAGCAACAACCACAATTCTGGATCAAACAACGAGAGCAACGAGAACAAGAACCACCAGAAGTACAACAGCAGGTAAAAACACCTTTACAGCAGAATTTTGTTGGTATGGAATCAGTTGATGAAGACAATGTAATAGGGGAAGAGAATCACTTCTTTACACCTGATGACATGCCAACCTTTATCAGTGAAGATGAGGAGTATGCAGAAAAATCAGTTGTACAAAAGGATGAGGATTTTATCTTGGCAAATGAGATGGCTCTTGAAGAAGAGTCGGATAAGTATCAGAGAGGTTATATGAATGCTTTGTCCACCCAGCAATGAAAATATTCACTTCGAAACAGAGATGTGCCTATCAACCCAATCCAAAAGAGAAAGGAAGTTTTAGCACCAAAAAATGATGTACCCATTGCACATAAGAAGGGAAAAGAAGTAGTTGATCTAGCTACTAGAAAGTTTCCATCAGCAAATGAAAGATCTAATCAATTAATTGTATCAAGGGAGAAATATGAAAAGAAGGATGTTCCAGCCAAAGAGGTAGAAAAAATTTCATATTTTAACTTAGCGAGTGAAATTTCTAAGCTAAAAGTTTCCATTCCTTTAACTGAGTTGAAGAGAAATAACAGCTATAAGGTTAAGGTATCTAAAATTCTGAATTTTGATCCAATGTCTGATATCCTAAATGTGGAAGATGATTAACCTGAGTTGATATTTGGACTAGCATTGGATGGTGAGTCCCCCGATAGTGATGTGCCTCCTTTTTGTATCGGCCTTAGATTGCATGATTTTGTGTTACATAATGCCATGTTTGATTCTGGAGCTTCTCATAATCTCATGCCAAAGGAGATCATGGAGAAATTGGGATTGGACATCACTAGGAAGTATCATGATATATATATTTTTTTATTCTAGCATAGTAAGATACATTGGGCTTATCAAAGATTTGGTGGTTAGTTTAGATCAGATTCCGACTAAGAATGTTTTGATGGATGTGGTTGTGGTGGATATTCCTCCTAGATTTGGTATGTTTCTTTCCAGATCTTGGGGAGCGAAACTGAAGGGAACATTGCAGCTTGATTTCTCCTATGCTACCATTCCTATGTTTGGTCAGATGAGAAAACTATATCGGGAGAAAAAGATGAAGTATATGATCACCAGCAAGGAGAAACCGGTAAATCATCCGATTAATTATGTACATACATATTTAGAGTCTTTTGTTTTGTATTCAGATAGTTTCAATGATGTAGATAGTCATTTAGTTGAAGCAGAGGACATTCCGAAAATCATAGAAAATTTCAAAGAAGTCTTGAAGAAAGAAAGGCAAGAACTTGAGAGTTCCACTAAGCAATCAGCCTTTCGACAGCAGCAGAAAGTTGATGGATAACAAGCAGAAATAACAGAGAAAACACAATTTCATCACTTGGAAGAAGATGAAGATGGTTTATGGACTATGGATTTCAATGGTGCAGTAGGAAGTGATGGTGCTGGAATTGGCATTTGGGTACGCAACCCTTTTTCCGCCCCAAACAAGGTACCAAGTAATGTGAGGGTCTACTCTTATAAATTAGCATTTGATTGTTTGAATAATGAGGCAGAATACGAAGCTTTGATTGCTGGTCTGAAAATACTTAGAAAGTTGAATGCTAAGATGATTGCAGTCTATGGCGACTCCGAGTTGGTAATTAAGCAAGTGAAGGGTGAGTATCAAGCTAAGCATCCTTGAATGCAGGCTTATCGAAATGAATTTCTTGATATCTTGAAGTTGTTTTCAGACTATACTTTGACTTGTATCCCTCGTATTCAGAATGGTATTGCAGATGCTCTTGCTAAGGCAGCAAGTAATTTAAAAATTCCAATGAACTCAAGTAACAAGTTTGAAATTCACGTGAAACATCATCTGACTGTCCCGGACAATCAAAGGTATTGGCAAGTATTCCAAGATGATGATGAGATTGATGAATTTCTGCAAAACAAAGGTAAATTCAAAGAGACTTCAATTGACGGGGAACATGATGATGGTGAGGCTAATGTGTAAATAAATTAGATGGAAGTATTGCAGCTGAAGGATAATGTCATTCCTAAGGGTTTGATACCTTTAGAAGAGCTCTTTGATCAAGATGCCGTAGCTAGAAAACCAACCTTGTGGCCAACTGAAAAGGGAGTTGAAGACGTGAACATTCGATCAGCTGAAAATCCAAAGATGGTGAAATTTTCCAAAGCATTGCCACCGGAGGTAAAAGAAAAATATGTTAGTTTGTTGTCTTCTTTTCCAGATGTATTTTCTTGGGACTATTCAGATTTGAAGACGTATGATACCAACATAATTCAGCACACTATTCCTATCAAGCCAAATCAAAAGTCTTTCAGGCAGAAGTTGAGAAGGATAAATCCGAAGTTGCTGCCCTCAATTGAAAAGGAAGTGAATCAACTGTACAAGGCCGGTATCATTGTTCCTATAATATTTTCATATTGGATTTCCAATTTGGTGCCCGTATGCAAGAAGACAGGTGAGATTCATTTGTGCATTGATTTTAGGAATCTAAATAAGGTTTCCTTGAAAGATAATTATCCATTGCCCAAAATGGATCACATACTGCAGCGAGTAGTTGGAGCATCTCGTATGTCACTAATCGATGGTTATTAGGGTATAACCAAATTTTGGTCCATGAGGATGATAGAGACAAAACAACGTTCACCACTCCGTGGGGAACTTTCCATTATGCTAAAATTCCTTTCAGTTTGAAGAATGCTGGTGTGAAATTTCAGCGAGCAATGGATATGGCATTTGCAAATGAGAAAGATGTTTTTCTAGTTGTGTATCTTGATGATTTGACAGTCTTTTCCAATTCCGATGAAGAGCACCTTTACCATTTGAAAGTTGTTTTTCAACGATGTAGAAATTATGGTGTGTCACTCAATCCGAAGAAGAGTTTGTTTGCCATGGATGAGGGAAAACTCCTTGGTCATATTATCTCAAAAGATGGCATCCGTATTGACCCAGCTCGAGTTGAAGCTATTCAACAAATTGATCTTCCCCAGAATAAGAAGGAGATTCAATATTTCAATGGTAAGATGAATTTTTTGCGTCGCTTTGTGCCTAATCTTGTTGAACATCTAAAAGAGATTACAAACATACTTAAGAAAGATAGCGTAGTAAAGTGGTCTGAGGAGGCAGTAAAGTCTTTCAATTTAGTAAATTTGGCTCTTTCTTCAGCTCCGGTTTTGATCAGCCCGGATTATAATCAGGATTTTATTTTGTTTTCATTCGCTTCAGAGCATACTATGGCAGTAGTATTAATGCAGAAAAGAGATGGGCATGAAAAACCAATTGCTTTTTTCAGCTGTAGCATAAGAGATGTAGCCTTGAAATATAACATAATTGAAAAGCAAGCTCTTGCTCTTGTGAAAGAGTTAAAATATTTCCGAGTATATATTCTGAGTATATATTCTACATTCTCATATTCTTGCTTATGTTCCTGACACTGCTGTTAAGGATGTTTTAGTGCAAACAGATCCAGAGGGGCGACGGCGCAGATGGATTACAGCCCTGTTGGAGTATGATGTGGAGATAAAGCCCACAAAACTTATCAAAGGACAAGGGATGGAAAAGCTAATGACTGAATCCAATTTACATGCTTTGGACATCAATCTCATTACTGCTATGTCCGAGGAGAATGAGGAAAGTTCATCAATTTAGGTATTATAAATCTTTGTTCTTTCTCCTTGGTATTTAGATATTGTATATGTGCTTCAAAATTTGTCACCACTGCCTGGCATGCCTAGAAACAAAAGTAGAACTTTGAAATGAAGGCTGCTAAGTTTTTTGTTTTGAATAATTCACTTTATTTGAAAGATCCCGGTGGTGTTTTGTTAAACTGTTTGGTGGAAGAAGAAGCAAAGTAGGTTATGGAGGATTTTCACAAAGGAGATTGCGAGGGTCACCTTTTTTGGAAAACAATGACCAATAAAATTTTGAGAGTGGGATATTATTGGCCGATACTTTTTGCTGATGTGTAAAAGACTATTAAAAGCTATCATGAATGTCAGATTTTTTAAGGGAGGCAGAAATTGCAGCCTTTGCCGCTTAAGCCCATTGAAGTAAGTGCTCCTTTTCAGCAATGGGGTTTGGATTTCATTGGAGAAATTCATCCTACTTCTTCAGCTCAGCATAGATGGATCCTAACAGTGACAGATTATTTTACGAAATGGATTGAGGCGATTCCCACCAGGCAGGCCACGGATTCGGTAATAATTTCTTTCCTTGAGAATAACATTTTGTCTCATTTTGGTTGCCCGAATAAGTTAATCACTGATAACGCAGCAGCTTTCAAATAAAAAAGGATGATTGAGTTTTGTGACAAGTATAAAATCATTTTGGGACACTCAACCGCTTACCATCCTCAAGGTAACGGATTGGCGGAGTCTTCTAACAAATCTTTGGTCAACATCATTAAAAAATTTCTAGAAATAAACATGAAAATTTGGCATAAGAAGTTAGTCAATGCACTTTGGGTATATCGGGTGAGTCAGAAGAAATCCATTGGTATGTCCCCCTTTGAGTTAGTTTATGGAGTTCACACGGTGCTTCCTACCTCTCTCGCAGTTCCGGTGGTCAAACTTCTACAGGAAGCTGGCAGTGAAGAAGATCATATGCAAAGAATAATAAATCAAATTATCCATTTGCAGTAGATGAGAGAAGAATTTTTCCAAAACAAATTCAAGCTGCAGGAGAGAATTAAGAAAATCTATGACAGAAAAGCAAAGGTGGACAAATTTCAATTGGAAGAAGTGGTTCTGAAATGGGATGCAAGAAATGAGGAAAAGGGTAAGCACGGTCAGTTCGAAAATCTCTAGAAAAGACCCTTTAAAATTGCTGCATATCAGGGTCAGAATGCTTTTCTTCTGAAGGAGATGAACGGGGAAGATTGTCCAGGAGGGCCGGTCAATGGTTGGCTGCTCAAACGGTATCATTTGTGAGATGTTTTCTATTGTTTACACTGTCACTGTACATACCATTTATTTCAGTTTCATTGCAAGTGTGTGTTGTGATATTTTCTTCAGTTTGGGGCCCAAAGTGAAGGCTATAATTCTAAAGATTGATTTCAGCTTTGGTTTGAGTTTGTCAAGTCAGGTTTTGCAGTCATTTTAGTTTCAAAATTGAGTCAGTTTGAGTCAAATTTTTGGTCAATAAATGAGTCAAGAGTCTTGTGTTGTTTTTTCAAAGTTATGGACTCCAGAGCCCAATGGACAAAGGCACTGCCTACTCTCCCAGAAATCTGTAGTTCTTGGCACCTCCTAGGAGCTACCATCCCCATCGGAGCCAATGTTAGAGTCAGTATCTTCATCCCTCCGTCGGAGATCAAAATCTCTTTTTTGAATTTCATTTTAGGTGTCTTATTCAGTTCAGTCATCTGCATTCCATTAGGAGCATGGATCATCTGACGGAAGGGTCTTGTCACTCATATCCCTCATGTCTTGTACCTGCTGTTCCGTGTTTATTCATCGAAATCAATTTTAAAGTCATTTACAGTCATGTTTGCTAAAGAGTCATTTTAGGGTTTTTAGGTCTCATTAGGTCTATGGTTTCGTCTTCAGAATGTCTAATAATGTCAGCAAGCACATGAGGGAGGTTTGAAATAGGTTTTTATCGCAAAAGTTTCATCGTCATAACACTTGATAATGATTTTTCTTCAAAACTCTGTTTTGATGTAAAATCGTCAATTTCGTCTTTTGTAATAAATGCCATGTAATTTTCAAAGATTTTCAGTTGTGAAGTTCTTCAGGCGTAGCCATGGTCACCTTTGCCAAAACCCCATGCCAGATATCCCTGCAAAAAAAATAGACAAGAGATTCATCATCGGTCCAAAAATCAAAGGAAACAAGAAAAACAGAGTTTATATGAAAGACTCAAAATTCAAACATTAGAAAGTGGGCTTTCCAAATCAAAAATCAAAGTCCAATGGCCATATAAGATATTTTTGGTGTTCAAACAATTCATTTGCACGCAAGAGTTATCAAAGAGTAGAGTCAAACTTTGTGGAAGAGCGAAAACAGTGGTTTGAAGCCAAGACTGTGGTGAGTTACATGCTCAGTGCATTGGGTGGAGTTCGCGGTGCATGTAGTGGTCGCGACGCATAGGACCATTTTCCACAGTGCAAAATACAACGGTCGCGGCACATACACCGGGCGTGGCGCACAGGGCCGACACACAAAAACTTTGCCACTATTCCATAAATTCAAATCGACTCAACCTCCTATGCTCCGAGTAAGTTTGTGAGACTTTGAATTGCTATTAGCTTGTGTTTGGTGTTGTTTGAAAGAAGGAATATGAGAATTTGTAATGTCAAATTGTAAACCCTATTACCTTGTCTAAAACTTCTCCTTAGGGTTTTGAATTGGTGTTATAAAAAATAATTTGGTGCCAAACCCTTTTATTTCCCACCTTGTTTTCCCCTCTCACTGTTATTATATCACTACATTTCATCTCAGTACAGTTCATCCCTTACCCCTTTTCATCCTAAAATTGACTTATTCCTAAGCCCCATTTTCCTATCCCTAAAGCTACTTCATTCCCTATCATTTTCCCTTTCTCATTTCACTTATAAAATCCCCAAATCCCAAATTCCCAAACACAGTCAAGTGGCTATCCTCACACTTTAAATTCACTTGACAAAACTCCATCATTCTCACTACCCTATTTCCCACAGTCCCTCATTTGACTTTGACACATTTGGCAATCAAGACAAAAACAACCAAATTCTCATCTCCCATTTTCAACAAGCCAAACATACACTTGGCATAGACTTGCAACGCCATGGAGACAGACACTGATTCATCATATGACAGAGATATTGATTCTACCACTCAGCTACATGCACCAAGAAGGCCTCGTAAAGGTGGCAAACATGTGAGAGAAGAGCCCACCTCATTGACTCAATTGCAGGTCTGCCCACTTACCATGGCATGTTTTCGAGAGAAGTCGTGCTATCAGTATTGTGAGATGATTACTCAGATTCAGCATCATCAGGAGTTGGCTCGTTTGTTTGTTTTACATTTTCATGATGGTCAGGTAACTCTTGCTGGTGTAAATTTCACCTTGACATCGGAAACCATTTCTCAAGCAACCGGAATACCGAATGTGGGTGAACACTGGAACAAAAGACAGCAGGAGGAAAGAGTGCATTATGAACCATACATCAAGCCTAGCTATGTGAGACAGCTCAGCAGGGTATTCCCATTCTAGTTCCTGAAGGAATCCTATGCGCCTTTGATGAGACTCATTATCAGATACTTCAGTTGTGAGGGCCGGTTCTCATGCCTTTATGCCTACCACATCAAGTTATTGATGCATTTCACTAGAGTGAGGATGCTGAAAATACCTTATTTCATGTGCCGAAACATCGAGAGAATGACCACTCTTGTGCAGAAGAAGACTCCTGAGAAGTAGTACAATAGTATTTATCACTATGCACTCATCAAGATTGTTGTTGTACATCAGCTTGGATTGCAGGGTATTGCATGGGAGGATTTCATTTCCCATGAATTCTTCACAGCCCCTCAGCCTCCTCCAGAGATTTTTCATGAGCCAGGTGAACCTTCACATCAACCTGAAGGTCCTGAGATAGAGCCTATCAGTGTGCCAGTGTATGTCACTTACCAGAGAGGCACAAGAGCATTATTTGCAGCAGCCCGACGAGTACTATCTCCACCTGGGGTGGAAGGGGTCTCGTTGCCATCATCAGCAGCACAGGTATAGGTACAGGATAGAGGTAAGAGGCCTATGTAGGATGAGGGCCCTTCAGAAGGCCAAGATACTGATTTCATATTGATTGATGAGGATTTGAGCTCTCTAAGCTCAAAATTGAGAGAGATCATTCAGGAGCAGAAGGCCGAGATCGACACATTGACCGAAAATTTGCAGAGAAATCAATGGATCATAAACTATCTGGAGAAGTGGAACAAGAAGTTGGAAGATCAGCAGACGATCATGGAGTTGCAAAACATCTGTGAGAACCGGCAAGCTGCCCGAAGAAGCCCAACCGAGATGACACCCATTGAGCGGGAGATTGAGGCTGATAGAAAAAATTGGATTGAGAGGGTCAACATTCATCTTGAGAAGCTGTTGGAGAAAGAAAAAAAGGATAAGAACATGCTCAGACACATGAAGAACCATTATTGGGTACGCAATCATGTTTGCAAAGCAAGGATCAAGGTCCTAAAAGCAAGGCTAAGGAGGGCACTAAAGCATCGCAAAAGGCATGATAGACTCAAAATTTTGTCTGAAGCTTCTTTGGCCTAGAATAGCACTTGATGAGGGACCTTCAGTCCAAATTTCAAGAAATTTGGGAAAATTTTTGTCAATTTTGAATTTTTTGGTCTCAAAACGGATTTTCCTGCCCGACGCGTAGCGCCACTTTGCGCGCACTTATAATTGGCAGCCCTTCAAGAGGAAAACTTCACATTTTTGGATTTTTCATCAAAATTTATGCATGCCTTTGGATTACCTAAGGATTTCATCAAGTTCTGGGTTGCCTAAAATGTCAAAATACCCTAAAAATGGCCTTTCTGCCACTTTTTGCACACAGGAAGCAGTGTTGGGAGATTTGATTTTTGGAGGGGAAAATGGAAACCAAATCCAGAAATTCCACTTGGGTTGGAAATTAGACAGGTAGGGCTTTTCAAAGAGCTATCCTATGCTCAATTTGGACTTCAGTAAGACCCTCAAAATCAGCCTCGAAGTTGTGCTACGCATAGAGATTTCAGGTGCGGCGCATTGGGAAATTTGGCCTATTTTTCACTCAGCAGCTCAGATTTTCGCCTAGTTTTAGCTAGTTTGACTTTTTCATGTAAATATTGATGTAAATTCATGTAAATTCATGACTTTGATGTAATTTTGGCACATTTTTACTCTTCCTAGTAGATTCATTCACCAAAAAGTGAAATGTAAGTGAATGAATCAGTTTCCTATCATATAGAGGCAACTTGTTTCATTGCCTATTTTCTAGTTCCTAGTTTAGATATGGTTGAAACAACTCCTAGAATGATGAGCTCGAACCCTAGAGGCATGGGAATGAGTTAGGCTTGTCTATATCATGTAATTCATCAGTCATTTTCAGGGTTGGACATTTGGGATTGCTTGGCACTTCATTGTACATTTCATCTCTGCAATTTTGGCAAATAATAGTCAAAGTTCATTTACTTTTATTATCTGTGCTGTGTGTTTTGATGGTGTGTTTCTCTATGTAATTTTAATTTACTGATGTTCATGTGTATCATTCCCCTTCTCCCTTTCTTCTAAATTGAACAAACAAGTTATAAAGGTAGAATTCATTAGCTTGCTTTGCTTTGCCTTCAGTTTTGTTTGATTTTCAATGTTTTCATCTGCTTGAAGAGGATTCTTGAAAGCCTCTTTCCCTCTTTAGATCCTCGCCATTCTAAGCCATACATTCATTCAATATAAAGCATCAAAAAAATTTCCTTCCTTGCCCCAATCAGAACTCTGCAAAAACTAGGCCTAATCCCCGGATCCAGAACTGCCTTTCCCTTTGATTCCAAAAAAAAACCCCCAAAACACAATCAAACTCCTTTACTTATATACCTAGCCTAAAATTATCTTTTTTTTATTTCCCAAGTCATCTCAATCCCTATAGATTATTTTGCTGAGATTGACCTGGAGAGAGCCCTCTCCTGTTCTGGTAGTGCTAGCTACCAGACTAAGCATGGTTTGATGCTACCTTGAACTCTGCCTTCCTTCAGCCTGAGGTAGATTTAGGCAATAACACGTTTTTTGGTTCACACTTAGATCCTATTGTGATATACTGTGATAATCAGAGTTGCATCAAACTCTCAGTTAATCTAGTATTTCATGATAGATATAAACACATTGACATTTGGTATCATCATATCAGAGATTGTGTGCAGCGGAAGATCATGTTACTTTCATACATTCCCACGGAGGATCAGGATGCTGATATCTTGACGAAGGCGCTCACCAGGAGAAAATTTGAATACCACAGGGGCAGGATAGGGGTTGCAGATAATCCTTATCTTGTTGAGAGGGAGTGTTGAGATTGCAACAAGATGATGATCTTAGTGGAAAGGAGTCGCCTTCACTAAGTGGGCCCGCAGGCTATTTTTGGCGCAAAGTCTATTTTTAGACTATGTCTATTTTTAGACATATGGATCATGTTCTATGAGTTGCAGGATGCTATTTGTGGATGGTTGGTCAAGTCGGAAAAAATAGATGGACTTCTATTTTTAGACATATTAGGCAGAATCTATTTTTAGATTGCCAGTCTAAAAATAGATATGTTGAATATTATTAGCTCTTAATAATATTTGGACTATAAACATTATCTTATTCTCTTGGAGCACTTCAGTTAAGTGCACAGATGTGGCACAGAAGCTGACAGAAGGAATTACGCTATTCCTGAGGGTTAAGTGGAGCTATTGCATGGAGACTTCAATTAGAACTCATGTGACAGAGTTTGGTGGAGTTATTGAAGTAGTTGGTGGAGTTGTGTTCAATTTAACTTAGTTAAACATAGTTGAGCTAGTTGTATCTAGTCTAACTGATTGATACACTAGTGAGAGTGGTGTGAATTAATTATTAATTAATTCACTAATTATTAACTCATTAATCAAATGAAGAATACATCAGTTAACTACAGTGCATGGATAGTTTTAGTGGAGACCAGTGGAGAGGTAGGTGAAAAAGCAGGTTGACTATCAGTTGTGACTATAGTGTTGCATGAATTGCAACACACAGTGGTTGGATATGCCAATGAGGATTGCATGAGCAAAGCTGGACCAATTCGAGTTCATTCAGAGCCATTATTCAGCAGTGATTGCGCAGTAGAGGAAGGCTAGTAGGTGGCAGAGATCAGTGCATGGGATTTGCTAGATTAGACCTGATTAGTGTGTACCAATTGGAGATTGTACTGAGAGCTTGTGAGGAGCTTTGTATGATGATTTTTACATGATCTATATGACATATAATATAAATATAGTTGGGGGTTTTTAGCTTTAAGCTTTCCCATAAATTACTGTGTTCTTATGTGTGAATTTTTATGGTTTTAATGTGTGCATGCAATTGATTTATTTCCACAAGTAATGATCAATAGTAGAAGAGATTTTGTATTGTGCATGAAGTCAAATAGTGTGTGATCAAGAGAATGTCGGATGTATAACATATCAGTTATATAATTCTTACATCGTGAAGGGACAAGTTTTTGAATATGTGATGGCCAAATAAAACAAATCAATCAGGAAGAATGACATATGGGGCGTTGTGCCAAGACCAATGGGAAAATCCATCGTGACTTCAATGTCATTCTTCAAGATCAAGCATGGAGTTGATGGTAGCATTGATAAATACAAGGAAATATTCATGGCTCGAGGATTCTCCTAGAAAGAGGTATAAGATTATGATGATATATTTGTACATGTGGCTCGATATAAAAACATTTGTTCGATAGAGTCCCTGGTCACAAGTCAAGGATGGATCATTCATTAGATGGATGTGAAGAATACATTCCTCCATGGAATATTACAAGAACAAGTGTACGTTAAGAAGACACATGGATTTTAAGTAGAGGATTAAAAGACACATGTTAGGAGGTTTAAGAAGGAATTGTATGGTTTGAAGCAAGGCCCCAGAGAATTGTACACCCAAATAGAAAGATAATGGATGAATCTAGGATTCACAAGAAGATTTTTTGAATCAAACCTCTGCTTAAAGGAGTCCTCGGTATGCCAATGGTTTTGGTTTTGTATTTTTATGATCTATTCTTAACAAGTAGTAAGCCTCTGCTGATCGAGAATAAGAGGAAATTATCCTATTAAATCGAGAAGAAGGAATTTGGACTCGTGAAATATTTTATATGGATTTAGGTGTGGTAAAGTCCCATTGATATTTTCCTTTCACCATGAAAATATGTTGTGAAGATATTGGAAATATGTGGAATGAAATAATGCAAGTCCCTACCCACACCAATGGAAATGAACTTCAAGAAGTTATCTGGAGAAGATGCAGGAGCTGATTTGGCGAATCCATCCAAGTATAGAAATTAAATTGGGGCTCTAATGTTCCTGGTCAACTCCCACCCAAAAATATGCTATGTGGTGAATACATAGAGTCAATTCATGACTGAACCTCTCCCTACACATTGGATCGTTTCCAAGCACATTTTGAGATATTTTCATGGGACGATCACACTTGGTCTGAGATATTCTATCGAATATGTTTGAATTCATGGATACTCTAATGATTACTGGGAAGGAAATTTTATCAATATGAATTAGAGAAAAAATCATCCTAAAAGTGGCCTCCTAAGAAAGAATAATAAAATAATATTAAAAATATTAAAATAAGAGTTATGAATTTTGAAGGGAAAAGAAGAAAACTACCTTTTTTTTTAATTGTAATTTTGGCTAATCTCCTTATAGGTTTACTCAAATTTCAAGTGTAGGCACTCATTGGATATAGAGTTAAATTCCTCATCCGAAAATTACCCATTATGCATACTTTTGAAAATACCAACCGTTTAATAAAAATCAAAGATACATTAAAAAGGGTGTTCAACATGGTTTTTCGATGTATATTTAATTTTTATCAATGTGTGTCTTCTCAAAAGCATGCATAATGGGTACTCATTGGATGTGGAATTTAATTATGCATCCAATGAGTGTCTAAGTTTGATATTTAAGAAAACTCGTAAGGAGGTAAGCTAAAAATATAGTTAAAAAAATTAGTTTTTCTTCTTTCCCCTCCAAAATATTTACATGTATCTCTTTTTAAATTTAAAGGATTTTGACTCACTTACATATTATGACATGGAAATTAAATCAAAATTTCATGGGAAATTTTATGCTAAAATTTCCTTTAATGAAGAGTATGTGTAGATGTTGTTTTAGCCTTAGATCTACTAAGATATATTAGATGAGTAGAAAGAAGAAGTCTGTAGCTTTCAGTATCACCGAGGTATAATATTTTGCTGCTAGAATGGCTATTTGTGAAGTAGTTTAGTTGAGGAAGCTCTTTGTAGATCTATTTAAGCAGGTCCTAGACACTACAATGTTATATTACCACAAAAAGAGTGGGATTCGTTTGGCAGAGAATCATGTATTTCATGACATGTCCAGGCACACAGAGATCCGATATTACTTAATTCAAGACATGGTGTAGAGAGGAGCCATTAGAATCCATCACATATTTATAGATGAAAAAATTGTAGATATTCTCACCAATAATTTGGTAAAAGGAAAGTTCTTGGTCTTCAAAAATAAGCTTGGAATAATGGATGAAACCTCCCCTGAGAAGGGGCATTGATGATCGAGGACATTGAGCCAACTCTTCCTCTCTATTTGAGCTCCCAAGGTGAGGAATTGAGATGCACGGCTCCTATAGTTGAGGGATATATGGAAAATAGGGTATCATCCCTATATGTTACCCATAAGGTTAGAGATGTTTCTCCCCTATCTTAGTATTTACATAGTATACCCATCTTTGCATCATACCGACAAGCTAGGCTTGTTGGGATTATCCCTCTATGTTTGTCCAATGGGTTGAGGAGGCTTGGGGGCATGTGATCCTTACCTTTTGGTATGTTGGGTATCTCTCCCTAGCTCGACTTATGATATAGGAGTTCTACCACATGAATTTTGAGGGTCACTATTTGGAAGATCAGTAGGAAATATGATGGGTTGAGATGTGCTCCCCTAAATCACCTATTGCTCGATATGGGGTCGGATATATTAGCTGCCCATGAGATTTTGGGTTGATATGTACTCCCTGATGTGGTTTCAAATTGATATATTCTCTTCGAGGGGGTAGAGGGTGGTAGCGTTAGCTCCCCAATTATTCTTGTTCTTTAGATTCGAGAATGTTTCATCAAATAAATTTTACGAGATATGGGACATGATATGATGACAAGATATTCATTACATGTTGATCAATGGTGAAATATTGATAGGTGGAATTATCCCTAGTCTAGAGGGAGTGTTAAAATATTAAACAGTGGTAAAATTCCACTTTGGAAAACTCATTTAATTGATATGATTATTTCATTGAATTCCTATTTTTGAGAGGACTAAAATCAACCTAAATGTCACTCAAATTGGACAAGGGAAAATGTACTTATGAAGAAAAAACCACATATGCACATTTGGAGAAGGTCGAACCTAAATAAAATTGGAAACCCTTTGAAGCATATAAATACAAGTGACCTCAAGCTGATTTGGACATCACCAAGAATTTTCTTCTTCTCTTCTTCACTGATTGGCTCACACAGGTTTGAGGCAGGGATGGCAACAAAAGTTCACAAAAGTCTGAAATTACAGGGTCTAAGGCTTGCACTTGTTTTAGGGTTTTGGGATTTTAGTTATAGATATGTCACTGGGAAAATTCAATCATAGTAATTAGCTTGTAGCCATCAAGGGTGTGTTTCGATGTCTCTGGTCTCTTGAACATCTCCTCATGCATGCAACTGGGAAGTTTAACTGAAATTGACCATTGACTAAAGCTTAACACAGTTGACTACAGATGGGAAAAGTTGTCTCTAATATATTTTGATGTTTGAAACTTAATTCTGAATTTTATTGAGTTTTTTTTCTAATGGTATTGTATTGGGATGATTGTACTCTCAACTGAACATTTTATGAAAATCTAATAGAAAAATAATTTCAAAGGGTTTTCCCCCTTGTGGGGTTTTTCCCTAGTCTTTGACGAATCCTAGTGTATCTTGTTGATGTGTTGATTGTCTCCTTTGTCATTGAACTTATTGTTTTATCTTCAATTACTATTGATGAATGGATATACTAATTTTAATTGGAAATATTTCTAATTGAAGTATTGATTTGGGCTAAATTAATGGATATAACATAGAACAATCTGAAAATTTAACAGGGAGCACCACATGATGTTTTTCTTAGAAATCAAAGGGTGGTACCCTAGATCATCATTTATGGATCCATCCTCTATAGGATGGAACTTTTAGGACTCATTTAGGCCTTCTAATAGCCCCATTTCCCATTATTTTATCATTTCTGCTAACTTTGAATGTCTTATCTTTCACTTCATGAGCTAATTGTTGGGATTGTCACCAAAGACATGTTATTTTGTACATTAAAATATTATTATGGGGTATATTAGACTAAATCTGAATTTAGGTGCCCCATATAAATAAAATAGGACTCATTTTGTATTTCATTATCACTTGGATTTTGATAGCTCTTCTTGAGAAACTCGAACCTGCAACATTGGACAAAATTTGGATGTTTGGATGCATTTTAAAATTTGTAAATCTTTGTTATCTTTTCTTGGAGCTTATTTTTTCAATGTTGATGGATGGATAACTTCTCATTGTCGTGTAAGTAGCTTTTGATGTTATATTTTACACTAATTAATGAATAATTTATGGAATATCATTTCATGATATTTAATGTGCCCTAGTTAATGTTAAATTGTCATAAATTTAAAATTATTGGAAGCATTGCATGGATTAATCATATACAATGATGAACGAATGTTCCTAGGGTTAATATTGCATCTTGCATCCCTGAAATTTCATCAAAAATTGTAAACGAGGTATAAACCACTATAGTAGTTGTTTATTTACCTCCTCTAAGACTAGCGAAGCTACATTAGGTCTCCTTGAAGATAGAAATTATCAAATAAAATTAATTATTGACTCCATTTCTCTGAATAGAAAATCACTAGTCTAGAATCCTTGGTGATCACCTTCTAATCGACAAATCAAAATTTCTTCTCCTCTTTCTCTCTCTTTTCTTTTTCCCTTTAAGGAGAATAAACCCACTCTAGGGCTTGATGCAAAATCCTCTACGATAGTGAATTTTGAATTAAATCCAGATAGGATCATTTTGTAGTCTCTCCTCTAAGAATCATCAAGATTTGAATGCATTTCAAAGATAGAATATCATTTTATTTAATGCTCTAGCTATCGCACCAAGTGGGAACCCTTGAAGTCCTCTTCAGCTTAGGGATTTCTTAAATGTTTGTAAATTAGTAGCATATCATTCAAAAACGTTTATCTTGAGTATCTTTACCTTGGATGAACTCCTATCTCCTTAAATATCTCAACCGTAAGTATCATATACTATTTAGCTCAATATTTTTCCATGGAAAGTCATCCTAGCTTCTCTGAAAGCTCATACCTCAATTGAACCTTTCCATTGAATGAGTCATACTTGGCTCACATTTAACCCTAGTGTAGAATTAATCAAAAGTGAGGGATACTCAGACTTCTCCCTTTGGTGAAAATCCAAAAAGAGAAGGGGACAGATGTTGTGGTGACAGTGGACCTTTGTCCCAACAAACTAGTAGGCATAGTATATAAGCTACAGTTACAGGGATAATTAGTACCATATAAATATAAACTCCCATAATATAAACACTATATTCACAATATTGTGCACATTTTCGTAACCTAGGAATTCCAGAAATCCCTACCAATCTCGGGTTTTAACTATACCCAAGCTAAGGATAAGAAATTATCTTGATTCTTGACTAATTCACGAATCAGTTCTTGATAACCATTGAAAATTGTGTCTGTTACAATTAGCCAATCCAGGTTCAAGTGATGGTTTACTTCAAAATTTCTCCTCCTCCAAAGATTATGCTTCTATAAATGGTTAATCTAACAAGATGCATGAAGACCATATATCCTACTAATTCAAGAAAATTGTATGTTTGTTAGGTGAGAAAGGTTTGTGTTTGGAACTATATTAGTGATATGGATAGTAGATGGCTAATGAAAAATATTGATGATTAGTTATGCCTGATTATCATACGTGTTGGCTTCAGGGGTCCTGACCTAGGTTCAGATTTAAGTTTTGCCAGCAAACCCCTATACTACTGGCCCTTTTGGCAATAACCTACTTTTGTAGGTCAAACTCTCACCCGAAGTAGTATGGGTGGGTGCTAGGACTAGGTTTCCGCACCCTAGGAGAGGGTAGGTAATTAAGGTAGATCTCGTTGAGTTTATCAGGTTTGCACAGAAACAAGCCTATTATCGAGCCTTTAACAGTATAATCAGCATGTAACCATAAGAAAAGATATCATTAATAGATCTTATCAATAAATTTGCATCCATGTGCGCATCAAAAATTATCACCACAAAACATTACAATCGCAACTAATTCATTTATTACAGACAAAATCGCAGCTTATTCAAATAACACAGACTCAGCACTTCAGTAATAAACACAACCAGTTCAGATAGCATAAATGTACTTAAAATATATTCCGCATTCATTAATATCCAAAAACCCAATTACAAAACCAAGACACAACCCACACAGACAGCCAACGGGGTCTGCACATAGCAGGACTGAGGATCTACATGCACACAATCAGTAGGAGTCCTTACCCAAAAAAACCCACGACATATCTCAACAGTTCATACGTAGCATTAATCTTTCTTACTTCTTACTTTCTAGACCCAACTATCTATCTATTTATATCATCGTAGCCTTTGCTATCCTATGGTTTGCAGACTCTAGGTCTACCCTTTGACACATTAAAAAGCATTAGGGGCTTTGAACCACCCCAAAGCCCCTCCAAAAGACCACTTACTAGAAAATTACATAAAAAAAATAGCTTGGGGAACCTCATTCGAATAATCCCCCAACACAATCTTATGACTCGTCTCGAGTCAAAACACCATGGGGTTTGCATATTTTCCTAGAGCTGCTTAATCGCATCAACCGGAGGGGGCATCAATCCTTCTCTCTGTGCGGTAGCATTTGATGCAATATCCACCAAATTCTGCAAATTTGGGCCTTTAGTAGTAGCAATAACACTTTCTAGGATCTGATTTAGTTGTTTGACTGCAATGTCCACTTCCTCAGATAACTTGAGGGCTTCATCAGTCCATGGTTTGAGGTGGTCACTCAGAAATTTCTTCTTGTGGTGAAGTTCTTCTAGGTCATCTCTCAGTGCATGGCTAGCTCGTAGACATGCTAGGCATTGAGTGGGGATCAGAGTGGGCATAGTAGCTTCCAGCTGCTCAAATTATTCTTCCTTCTGGCGCAATTATTGAGTAAATTTGCGCAGGAGAGGATCGCACTGCACCTTAGACCACAACTGCATAGCTGTCTCAACCAATTCTGCACCCTGAGCGATCTGAGCTATAATGGTATTCATGGCTTTTGTGACCAACGCAACTCGCCGGTCTCGTACCTCAGGTAGAGTTTTCGGCTGCAATTTGGCCTACAACGCAATAATCTGCTGCTCCATCTCACTCTTGACATTCTCGATCTCAGTCCTAGAAGCCTTCAGGGCGGCAAAGAGTCCCTCAATCTTGGCCTGGAGGGTGGCAGAGGCTGGGATATCTTTAGTCACATCTGCACATAGCCTGCTGATTAGATGTTCTAGCTCAGTATGTTGCGCGGTAGCAAGGATGCACGCAGCCTGCACCTAGGATGCCTCGACGGTTTTTTCAATGATTATTTTCTCAGTTGTACTGAGTTGCTTCTGCACCCAGCGGTCTCTGTGCTCGATCTCCTCAAAGAGGGATGTATGTAGGACCTGCAGCGGTTCGCAAGGAATCCATGCCAAATTCAATTATACCTCTGCATAGGCCTAGACTTGTGAACATAAGGCAGGTGGACTCAGGGTGAGTGTTGCATCTGGGAGGGGGCAGAGTTGGCTCTCAGTTGTGACAATCAGCTCAATGCTAATTTCTGGGGATGGCCTTGGTTGAACCATGCTTGTCTACATGGTATATACCATGGCCAACCCCTCGCGCTCAGTAGTGGAGTAGTTACGCTCCGCACTAGAGATTTTTCTATTAGAAAATGCAACAGGGTGGTCAATTTCCCCTTCCCCAGGTTGTTGAAGGACAACTCCTAGGGTGATCCATGAAGCATCTACATGGACATGGAAAACATTTGCCCAGTCAGGAAATATGAGGGTAGATACAGAGACCATATTCTCCTTGAGTAGCTCAAAGCTCTTTTAACACTCTGCATCCCAAAAAAATGAAACGTCCTTCTTTAGCAACTACTCCATGGGTGTCATGATCAATGTGTACCCCTGAATGAACTTCTTGTAGTAGCCCATGTGCCCGAGGATGGATCACAACTATTTCTCAGTTGTGGGGACTACCATTTTGATGATAAATTCTACCTTGGCGGGGTAAACCATGAGTCCCTGTTGACAGATTATGTGGCCTAACAAGATCCCGAACAGTATGCCAAATATGCACTTCTTAATATTTAGGGAAATATGGTGCTTTCTACAGGCATCCAACATCATGCGCAGGTTCGAGGCATGCTTATTTACCAACCAAAATACTTTCCAATCATCAAAATATACGTCCAAAAACTTTTGGATGAACTCCTTGAATACTGTGACCACTACCTGTGAAAATATGGCAGGAGAATTCTTGATCCCAAATGGCATGATGGTGTACTAGAATGATCCCCATTCAGTGGTGAATGTATTTTTGCTACGATATTCAGGTGCGATCCTAATTTGATGGTAGCCTGAAAACCCATCAGTGAATGATTATGCTTCTTTCCCTCCCCCACTATCAAGAATTTCGTCAAAGAATGACGTAGGGAAGGGATCATGTACGCAGGCATCATTCATTTTGTGGAGGTCAACATAAATTCTTATTTCTCCTTTAGTATTTTTCTCCTGGACTACCATAAGGCTTACCCAATCGGACTATTCTACTGGTTCAATGATACCTGCGGCTACCATTTTGTCAATTTATTCCCTGAGTTTCTGTGTTCATTGGGTAAGGTCATTGTTTAACAGGGAGAACATCCGGTTTTAAAGTGATGCGTATGACCCCCTGGTCCTCTGTAATACCCTTGAGTTCAGAGAAATTCATAGGAAACATGTCCTGGTACTCCGTGAGAAGCTCTGCGACTTTTCCAACGATATCATCATCCGAGTAGTCCCCAATCTTAGCTAGCTTAGGTTGTTCTTTTGTCCCAATGTTGACTTCCCTTTGCTTAAGAGGCTTGGTCACATCGATGATGTACAGTGGGGGTCCAGCAATTGCGCGTTCACCCTCTAATTTTAGGATAGTGATATTTCACGGGTCTTCGTTACATTCCTCCATTGAGAGATTGCACCAGTTAGAAATATTCTTCATCTGCGTATCCCAAGCTGGTGCCTTGTACTCCACAAAAGGGTGTGATTCATCAAATACTAGGGAATCTATATCCTGCAGGACTTCGTCTAATGCCTCAGTTCTACCTATCAACCCGAATGTCTCCACAAAATCATCCTTCATGGTCTCCCAATGGTAGGTACGCTGATATACTTCTACATCTAGATACCATTCAGTGGGGATTGGTGGCAAGGCATGAATGAATAGGTGGACCCATTCATCCATGGTTCTTTCACACCATACCTCCATCCATGCGACCATGTGCTTACGTGGGTCTCCTTAGCCGAGGAAAGTTTCCATGCATAGGTGAACCAGAGCTTTAAATCATAGGATCATCATTTCGCAACATTCCTCGCAATCTTGGAATGTCCCCTTATGAGTTTCCCACCACCGCATAATGGTTTCGCACATGGCTAGGTTAAGCACCCACATTTTTTTCTCCCTTGGGACTTATACTTCAAATGTTCTCAGAAAATCCCTAATAATACCAGCTTGATTTTTCATTATATTCCTTTTAGTGTTACAAAACATATATATATACATGCCGAAGCATACATAAACCCCAATCCATTAACCCTGGATTAGAACATAACCGTAGTTACCTTCTCCGGATCTACAAAATACCAAGGGCCGAAAACCATCGTTCCCCAAAACCATGTGCAAACTCATGCAAAAAACATGGGTGGGTTCACCTATGAGTGGGTCTGCACACCAAAACAATTTTCGCCGGGGCGCTGCCCCGGACCGCAAGAGTGGGGGCTGCCTCCCCCCTTGTGACCCCCCTGCTACGCTCGATGCAACGTACAGCATGTGGGGCTAGTCGTGGAAAGAATATAACACATACCCAACATTCTCCCACTTGTTTTTTCTTTCCATAGGGGGCCACAGGAGAGCTTAGTCATTGGGCCAATTCTTCAACACCCATTGTTTCTCTTCACCAAGAGAACTTCTTAGTGCTCACAGACTTCATCAATGCATCTGCAACATTCTTCAAAGTGTCCACTGTTAAACACCATTTTAAAACACACACATGGTGCATGAGAATAATAAACACACACACACAAGAGACTCAACACACAATGAAGGATAAGCGTGAGGCTTTCTTATTTTTCCATTATACATGATGTACATTTATAATACAATGGTTTGACTCTTGGTTTCACATTCCAAGGTCACTTGGACTCCATTGTGACTTTTCGCATTCCACACCTACCCATGTAGGATTAGGTGTTCCAACATCCCCCCTTAATCCGAAGGGGTATGTGTGAGTCCAAGAAGAGAGTTGTAATACAAATCTGCAAATTATACGTGGCAGCACTTGGGCTAAATCAACTCTCTCAAATGTTGGAAAAAAGAGGTGGTTTAAGGATGACCATCAACATTGGAACACAAAACTTGTTGCAGTTCCTGGAACTCTTCCAAAATAGGAAAGAAGCTGAAAGCTTCTGCTAGAGGAATTGTCCCTCATAAAAAAGGGAGACCTTCAACCTAAAAGAAGGGAGGTCTACTACTTGTGATGGTTTTAGGATTACCAACAACTCTGGAATGCTTGAAGCATTTCCTGGAACTCAACCAAATCTGGCAAGAAGTTGAAGGCTTCTACTAGAGGAAGTGTTCCTCATATATGAAAGGGAGACCTTCGACCTAAAATAAGGGAGGTCTACTACCTGTGGTGGTTTAAGGTTTTCCACCAACCAAAGATGATGGTTTAAGGTTGTCCACCAACCGAAGGCATGCTCATGGGCATCCGTGTCTCTGGCTACATCTCTGAATCTGGAATGACGAATTGTGGCTCAGGCTCACTTGAACCGTTGTGTCTCTGGCTACAACTCTGAACATGGAATGAGAGATTGTGGCTCAGGCTCGCTTGATCTGACGTCGAAGCTTGTACATGACCACCATTTTCCCCCCTATCAGGGAAAAGGTGAGATGATGGAAAAAACTCAACTACAAGTTTGCTCAATATTCGTGAACATGTTCTGACATGTGTCTCAAACATCTTCTTAGCTACTGATGCCCATTGCCAAGAAACGATCCATCCAAGGTGAATATTTGTTCTTGCAAGAGGCTGAGGCTTGTTTCTGAAGCATCTGTGTGAAGAATGAGTGTGCCGACCATAGTGCTTGCATGGATGAAGATCAAAATAGTGATCTTTCATATGGGCAACTTGATCACAGTGTTGGCATTTTAAAATCTGATGTTGTTGTCTTGGAGCAGGATCTGGAACAGCTGTAGGTGAACTGTCATACAAGAATCCGACACTCTGAAATATGATGGGCTTGGTGTAGTCTGGAATATGAAAGGACACATCCTTGTCGTATCCAAGACCAGTTCGGTGCTTTTTGTGGACAAGCTCTTCCCAAGGTCTGATGATGGGCTTAGGAAGTGCAGGTTGAACTGTTGCATCTGCATGTAAATCTTCTCTAGTGCAAGGAACTGAATGTGAATCGACTTCAACTTTACTGACTTGATGCTGATGGGAGTCCTTCAAAATATTCTAAACAGAAACATGCTCAAAATGGTGACTCTTTTGCTGAATTTCGTCTTGTTGGAGCTGAGATTCCAACTGCAAAAACTTAATCTTTTCTGGTGCATCTAGCAAACAATTTTGAATATTACAAAGAGCATCCTTGCTCATTCTTATCATATCATCAACATTGGAATGAATGAGGTTTTTCACCAACTCTAATGCCTCATTGATTTTAGCCATTTCAACAAATTAGGCTCAAAAAATGAAAGGGTGTCGGCTTCAACCGAAAATGCACCTGTTTACAATGTGATTCAACAACAAATACAAATGACTCTAAGGAATTTCCAAGTATGGAAATCTCAAAGTACAAAGTGTGCTCCTCAAATGATGGAGGAAAATCAACAATGAGTTACATCAACAACTCAAATACTGATTGCAACTATGAAGAAGCAATACAATGTCAGCTCAATACAATATCTCTGCAAAATATTTCTTTGAATGTGCAGCAAAAACAATATGCAAGAGGCCTTTAAGGAAGCTGGATTTTCGTTCAAATAGCTGTTTTGCAATGATGGAAAACTTGTCTTCAAATGTCAATTCTTCAGAAAATCACCCTCTTATATATGCCACAAATCATAAAATGTCAAATCTACAATTTTCTCTATAGTCCATCTGCTCACATGTCATTTCTTCTTTTTCTGCTGTTTATGTTCTCTCTTTCCTCTCTCTCTGTGCTGTTTTTTTTTTTTTTTTTTAATTAATTAAAAATTAATTAAAAAATAAATTAATGGGAATGAGGAATTAATTTAAAAGGAGGGTAAATTAATGGAGGGGGTGGATTTAAAAATTTAAAAATATGAAAATCGATTTTAAAAATACAAGGGCGGTATTGAGGGAGAGAAAACAATTTTTAAAAATAGCAGGGGTGGTATTATATGGAGGGGCGGTATTGCAAGTGGGGAAAGGAGGGCATGTGAGATGCGTTGAAGGGAGAAGTGATGGGAAGAATGAGGGAACCAGCGTATGAGTGATGGGTAGTGAGTGCTATGAGTTGGAAAGGGGGCAGAGTTAACAGGGTGGAATGGCATAGGGTGCAGCGTAGGCCAAGTGAGTGCGTTGGGAGTGTGGATAGGGGGTGGGGAGTGTGTGAGCTTTGAGCATAGGGGAGAGGATGGGTAATGGGTATTGTGAGGTGGTTTGAATGTTGAGCGTTAAGCGTGTAGGGTAAGGTGAGAGCCGTAGGTTTGAATGCAGTGGAGAGCTCCAGGGAGAGTCTGGTGAGGCGTAAAGGAGAGTCTGAGCGAGGGGGGCCGGGGTGAGAGTAATGCAGAGAGGGCGGCCGTGGGTTGAGAGAAATCGTGAGGTGAGGGCGTAAGTTAGATTGTGTGGGAAGGAGTGGCCGAGTAGACGGGGTTTGGGTGCGTATATTACAGTGAGGGTTGTATGTAGTAAAAAAATTGCAGGTTGCAGAGAAGGGGGGCCGAAAGGCCTGAACCAAATTTTAATTTTTATTTTTATTTTTATTTATTTATTTATTATTATTATTTTTTATATTAAAACAATAGAGAGTAGAATAAAAGACTTTGCAGAATGGCAACAGAATTGTTTCCTTTCAAATACACAGCAGAATGTTTTTCTTCAAATGTATAGCAGAACAAATCCAATAGCAGTAGAAAGTGCACAAATGAGGGCAACTTCAGAATTTTAGTCTTCAAAACAACAAATTTTTCCAAATATACAACAATCTACTCCATTTCAGACTTTAACAATATTCGGAAATCTTGAAACTTGCAGAGATATTTCAATGAAAAACTCAGAAATTTTTCTCTCAAAAACCCTCTTTAAACAGTATTCCAGCAGCTCTTGAAAATGTAGATTTTAATAAGCAGAAATTGTAGAGAAAAAATAGAATGAAAACCTTCAGATGGGCAGTGCTTCCTTTCTTCAAAGCCAATGCCTGAATGCTGCCAATTTTTAAATGCTGGGATTTTGAATGCTACTCCTCTTCAAAACCAATTCTGAATGTGGCAAAATGTTAAAATCACTGCTTCAAAAACTCTCTAAATGCTGCAAAAATGCAGATATGCATAGGGCATAAACACAAATGGCTCACTCAATTTGGAGTAGGGCTAGCAATCGCCCACTCTGATACCATGTTAAACACCATGTTGAAGCACACACATGGTGTATGAGAAGAATAAACACACACACACAAGAGACTCAACACACAATGAAGGATAAGCGTGAGGCTTTCTTATTTTTCCATTATACATGATGTACATTTATAATACAATGGTGTGACTCTTGGTTTCACATTCCAAGGTCATTTGGACTCCATTATGACTTTTCGCATTCCACACCTACCCATGTAGGATTAGGTGTTCCAGCAACACCCTTTTAGCCTCAACCATATCTCTAACAAAGTGATATTGAACATCAATGTGCTTTGTCTTTGAATGGTAAGCAGGGTTCTTAGCCAAGAAAATTGCACTTTGGCTATCACAGTCTATCCTTATAGCTTGCTGTACCAACCCCATACTTGAACACAATCTCTGCAACCAAATTGCTTCCTTTCTTGCATGAGTGGATGCTATGTATTCTGCCTCTGTAGTTGAAAGAGCCACTGCAGAATGTCTTTTACTCATCCAACTGACTGTGCCTCCAAATAGGCTAAACACATACCCACATGTAGATCTTCTTTGGTCCAGATCTCCAGCCCAGTCTGCATCAACAAAACCATGATTGTCCAAAATTCTTTCCAATACTGGTCTTCCCTGGTAGCACAAGACATAATCACTAGTGCCACGTAAATATCTGAAAACCCGCATCACTAGTGTCCAATGCTCCTTCCCTGGGTTTGACATAAACCTGCTCAATACTCCCACTACATGTGCAATGTCTTGTCTAGTACAGACCATTGCATACATCAGGCTACCCACTGCAGTTGCATATAGAACACGGGACATATCCTCCTCTTCTTCTTGTGTCTTGGGACACTGTTCGGCAGATAGCTTTACACCTACAGGAATAGGAACATTCACTGGTTTACTATCTTGCATATTGAACTTCTGCAATATAGTCTCAACATACTTCCTCTGGTTTAACTAGAGCTTCCTCTTTGCCCGATCTCTCTTAATTTCCATGCCCAAAATATAGTTTGCAGCACCAAGATCCTTCATGTCGAATTTGGAGAACAACTGGGTCTTCAAATCTTGGATAATTTCTTTGTCATTTCCAATCAACAACATATCATCCACATACAAGACCAAATAAATAACATGATCACCAATTAATTTAAAATAAACACAGTGATCCTCCTTGCTTCTGGTGAATCCAAGTCCCCGTATATAGGTATCAAATTTCTGATACCACATCCTTGGTGAATGTTTTAACCCATACAGAGACTTCTTCAACCTGCATACCAATTCTTTCTTACCCTTCACCATAAAGCCTTCAGGTTGCTTCATGTAGATCTCCTCTTCTAGATCCCCGTGAAGAAATGTTGTCTTCACATCCATCTGTTATATCTCAAAATCAAATGTAGCAGCAACAAATAAAAGTAATCTAAGAGAAGTAACCTTGGCAACAGGAGAAAAAATATCACCAAAATCAATTCCCGACACCTGGGAATAACCTTTTGCTACCAAACGAGCTTTGTATTTCTCCACTTTTCCTTCTACATTCATATTCTTCTTAAACACTCATTTTCTCTCGATGGGATTCCTTCCAGTTGGCAACTCGACCAGATCCCATGCCTCATTTTTGTGCAAGGATGCCATTTCATCAAACATGGCCTCCTTCCAGATTTTTCCATCCTATGAATCTATTGCCTCCCTGAAAATTCTGGGATGATCATCAGTTATAGTTAAGGAAAAACCTGAATAGAAAGCAGATGGACTATACCTTTCTGGTTGCCTTCTTTCTCGAACTGATCTTCTCAAAACTGTAGTTTGTGGCTCTTCCTCTTCTGAATCTTCTTCTGCTGTAGAGTCTGATTCATACTCCTTTAGCTCAAACTCTATCTTCTAAGGTTCCTTTGGTATTATCTCATGTTTAACAACATATTTAACCTCTCTAAACACCACATCTTGGCTGTATACAACCTTCCTTGTTTCCGGGTTCCAAATCTTGTAACCTTTTAAACCATCCTTGTACCCAATAAAGATGCACCTTTTAGATTTATTATCCAACTTGGTCCTTTTCTCCTTTGGAACATGTACATATGCATCACATCCAAATACCCTTAGATGTGAAAGAGAGGGTTTCTTACCAGTCCATACCTCATGTGGAGTCTTATCCTCTAACACTGATGAAGGTGATCTGTTAACCAAATAACATGCAGTCTCCAATGCCTCTGCCCAGAATTCTTGTCTTAACCCGGTACCACTGAGCATGCTTCTTTCCTTTTCCATCAGTGTTCTGTTCATTCTTTTTGCAACTCCATTTTTCTGAGGTGTGTATGGAGTATTCCTCTATCGTGATATACCACACTTCTTACAGAACTCTTCAAATTCCTTCTTGTAGAACTCCCCACCATTATCTGTCCTCAGTGCCTTTATCTTCTTCTCTGTCTGGTTTTCCACCAGAGCCTTAAATTCTTTAAATCTGTCAAAAGCTTTAGATTTATTCCTCAAGAAATATATCCATGTATTCCTTGAGAAATCATCTATAAATGAAACATAGTACACAGACTTTCCCAGTGATGGAACTGACATAGGTCCAAACACATCACTGTGCACAAGTTCTAATATCTTATTCGCCCTCCTAGCACCAGAGGGAAAACGCGCCCGATTCTGCTTCCCATATACACAATGTTCATAGAAATCGAAATCCAGAGAGAAATTAGACATACCTTCTACCATACCATTTCTATGCAGTATCCGAAGGCCCTTCTCTCCAATATGTCCAAGCCTTTGATGCCATAACATGGTCTTTTCTCCAGAGACACCTAGGCTTTCTGCTCCACTTTCAGGAACCACATAACTATTACACCCATCAATAACAGTGCTACCTTGTAGCTTGTACAGAGTTCAAATCTGAAATCCCCACATTAATACCAGTGGTCCCCGAACCATCTTGCAGGCATCTTTCTCGAACACTGTTTTTACACCTACATCATCCATCTTTCTTACAGAAATCATATTTATGGCCAATGAAGGAATATGCAAAGCACCAGGAGGTGTTCTAATCCTTCCACCTTGCAGCTTCAGCTTGACCTTTCCACGGCCGATGATTCTGGCCTTCCTATCATCCCCTAGGAATACATCACCATCATATTTCTTATACTTGCAAAACCACTCCCTATGGGGAGTGAAGTGAAAGGATGCACCTGAGTCAATCAACCATGACTCATGATCTACATGTGTATTTGAAGAAGAAGCCAAATACACATTCCCACCTTCATCAGAGGTGGTTTTTGCCTTTGTAGAAGGAGCATCATTAGATCCCTTTCCTTTCTTAGGAGTTTTAGATCTACAGTCCTTTTTGTAGTGCCCTTGCTTTCCGCATTTCCAACATACCTTTACAAACTTTCGAGGAGATTTAGATCTCCCTCTAGATTTGGATCTCCCACTCGAAACCTTATTCTTGTTTCTGTTTTGTGACCTTCGTCGTACAGATAAGGCATCTCCATTCTGGCCCTCCATATTTCTCCATCTCATTTCCTCCGACAGCAAGGCTGAGACAATGTCATCAAAATTCAAGGTAGTTGTATTGCTACCTATTGCAATAACCAGACTATCCCATGAGTCTGGTAGAGAACACAAAAAACTAATGCACTTATCTTCATATGAGATTTTAATATCAACAGATGACAACTGAATTACCACAGTATTGAAGGCATTCATATGCTCTGTCACCGAGTCTCCATCCTTCATCCTCAGGTTATACAGCTTTTTTCGCAGGAACAACTTATTCACTAGAGACTTAGATTGGTACAAAGTCGCAATTTTTTCCCACAAATTCTTCGCCGTAGCTTCCCCAGATACATTCAACAATACTGAATCTGAGACACACAACCGTATTGTGCTCTTAGCCTTCCGATCTAGTTTCTTCTAGTCTTCATCTGACATTTCCATTGGTTTAGTACCTGGATCTACCGCGATCCACTAATCTTTATCCACCAGTAGATCCTCCATCTTGAGCTTCCACAACTGAAAAATCTGACCATTAAATTTCTTGATCTCTATCTTTCCACCGCTCGCCATCTTCTTTCACCGTAAGAATCGATCCCGTAGATCTCCCACTAAACAGGGTCTACCTCAGGCCCAAGCAAAAATCCCTCAGTAGCAAGGGCATCCCCTCGAAGCCAAAACAACTTTGATACAAAATGTAGGTTTTAACCCTGAACAGAAATTATCTACACACGAATCTTATAACAGAAAATAAACAGTAGCGAGAGCATAAAACATAAAACAGACAAACACAGATATTTTCCCCTGGATCCCAAATCGGGACGACCAGCTTGATTTTTCATCATATTCTTTTTAGTGTTACAACACATATATATACATGCCGAAGCATACATAAACCCCAATCCATTTACCCTGGATTAGAACATAACCGTAGTTCCCTTGACTAGATCTACAAAATACTAGGGGCTGAAAACCATCGTACCCCAAAACCATGTGCAAACTCATGCACAAAACATGGGTGGGTTCACCTATGAGTGGGTCCGCACACCAAAACAATTTTCGTTGGGGCACTGCCCCGGACCCCAATAGTGGGGGCTGCCTTCCCCCTTGTGACCCCCCTACTACGCCTAGCGCAATGTACAGTGCATGGGGCTATTCATGGAAAGAATATAACACATATGCAACAGGTCAATCATTAAGTCATATGTCCGACAGTTATGTTCGTCATGTCCCACAGATGACAAGAATCGGTACCATTGTTGCTTCAACTCTGGAACATAAGCACCAAGATGGGGGAAGTGGTTGGTATCATGTAGTCCAGCTACGTGAGAGTCGGTGCACCATAACGTCGGATCGCTTGGTCTCACAGCCTCTTTAGGGCACAATGGGCTGGGTCCCCCAGCCCGCATGTAGTTCGCTAGAAAAGGGCACTAATCCTTGGTGTGGCCGGACACCATGCATCTTATGCACCATACGTCTAAGATATATTCTCTGCCTCACTCTTTCCACAAATTTTAGATTTTGAGGTGCATTGCCTCTAGATGTCCCTGGATCTACTTTACCCCAAACTAGGCATCATCTCTTAGCGTGGCTTCTAGCTTCATAGCAATCTCCAAGGCTTTCTCTTGCGTCTCAATCGCTTGCTGACCCATAGGTCCGTAAAGGTGACGTAATAGCATGGAGATGAACCATTCCTTGTGCTTCCTATTATCATAGTGAAATTCCACATCTTTGATAACCTTCTTTAGCTGTTGATCAACCTCCCATATCGACTTAGTAGGTCCTTGTCTAAAGTCTTTCAAGTCAACCACTAGTTGAGCATTGGACTTCGGCTTCTGAAACTGATGTTTTAAATCGCTCTTAATCTCTTGAATAGATGGATCCGCTTGCTGGCCTACATACCCCATGTACCAATCCACGGCCCTTCCTTCAAAGGAAAGTGATAGTTGAGCCCTTTTTAGAGCATCACTAGCCACATTCTGCGTAGTCCATACTGATTTCGCTACAAACCAAATTCAGTCCATATCTTCGTCTCCTACACCCTTGAAGGTGGGCAGCTTCATGTGTGCAGCCATATCTTCTTCCAGTGGTGGTGGAGGTGTGGGGGTGTTCTTGCCCTTATGCTGACTCAAATGTGGTGTAGTCGGAGGACTAGTTCCTGTGTGTGCAACTTACACTCGTAATGGGTTGTAGATGGATCTATCCCCTTCTTGGTTGGCTTGGTAGTACTTACCACTTCATGTTGTACTCTCACTCTAATCAAAGGTCATTCATTCGGTGTGGCTACACAAAATTCCCTTTTCGCATAGTAATATTTTAATTAGCAACGAAAATGTTCACAAGAACTTACCTCGAAATACTTTGAAGAACCTTCGCTCCACCTCAAAGTAGGATTCAAAATGATCGACTGCAAATTTCATTACAAATCCTTCTAGCACACTATCTACCCAATGATCTACCATGCAAGTGATTTTGTTGTCAGTATTATCCAACTGTTGAATCAATTCCGGAGTCCACTGCATAACCTGATCGTCTTTCCGACACGTCTGGAATTCTACTACCCTCGCTAGCCACTATTGGAGCTCGTGTGCAAAAATTACAAAGAAAATTTCATATACTTCGATGAAAATATATATTTTTTTCCACTTCTCAGCTGTGATCCAGGTGGATATTGGTGGCCACTCACCTATTCCACTTGGGGCCCCACCATTGTCTCTTTCAGTTTTTTTCACAACTTACTATTTTTAGCAGTTTTTGGGGTCCTGAACTTCAGTAGCCATTTTGAGGCCCCAAATGGAGATAGTATGCCGAAGTTACGTCCCCAGGAAGTTGAAACACCAATTTACCCAAACGGGGCCCATAGTTTTGGCACTTCATCTCCTCGGGTTAGTTTTTTGGATGTCTAGAGTTCTCCATTGTTTCTCCATAATAAATAGGCCCTCGAGCCTCATTGTAACACAGTTCAGAGGTCTATAGTCACCACATCTCTTCTCATAGATTCGCTACCAACACCCTAGCTATTTTATTTACATCATATTTGTAAGCATATTTCTGTGATTTGATATTAATGAAATGAAGCCTTATTTATGCTATATTTCTATGTTTATGGTTATTTCTATATTCTGTTTCATTCCTGCATAAATCTGGATCAATGGTATCAGAGTGATCTACTTTTTCTCGATCCTTCTTTGCATGTCCCCAATGAGGTTGAGGTATAAGGAGTTAGGGCTCGATCTAGCGGAAACTTTGCAAGATCAGCCTCGCAAACTCTGATGGATGCCCATGGGGGACGAAAAACACTACTACCAATGAAATAGGTAACCGCACTATTACCTACTTTTTTTTAGTAGCATAAAAAGCACCCGATTTTGAAAAGTGGTGATGCAGAATCACCTTTTTTTGTTTTTGAGCACATTTTTGACACTCTAATATTTTTATTTATGAAGTATGAATATTTGTTTTAAAATGTTAGTGATTTTCATGCTAATTTTGAAACGTATTGATGCAGCATCAACTTTTTTTTTTTAGAGCGGTGATTTTCATGCTAATTTTGAAACGTATTGATGCAACATCAACTTTTTTTTTGTAGAGTGGTGATTTTCATGTTGGTAATAAAACACAAAACTTAGATAAAAATATATATATAAAAACAATATAAAAAACCAATAAAAATGTTAAAAAAAACAAAATTAACTCGTAAAAATAAAAAATTTAAACAAAAATAAATAAATAAAACAAAAAAAAAACAAAAATATTCGAAAATTATATCAAAAGAAATGACAAAATTTGAAAAAAAAACACATAATTTAAAGAAAAAAACAAAAATTAACAAAAAAAATTTTAAAAAAAAAACATCAAATTTTTTTTTTCTAAGTTATTAAAAAAATCCATATAATTACAAAAAAAAATTAAATAGAAAATTTAAAAATAATTTAAATTACAAAATTAAAATTTAGATAAAAAAAATAAAATACAAAAAAAGAAAAAATTAAATTTTAAATTTTAAATTAAAAAAATAATAATAATAAGAAAACAAAAATACAAATTTAAAATTAACAAAAAAACAAATTAAAAAAAAAACAATTTAAAATTGAAAAAGAAAATTAAAATAAGAATTATAATAAAAAAAAACTATGATAAAAAAAAAAAATGAAAAAAAACCACGTGCAAATAATTAAAAAACAAATATCCATAAATTTGCTGTTTTTTTTAAAATGAAACAATTTATAAATTTTAAAAATGAAAAACCAAATAAAATAAAAGATTTAAAAAAAAAATTAAATTAAATTAAAATTTAATAAATTTAATGAATAAATTTTAAATTTTGAAAAATAATTAATCTAAAATATTAAATTTAAAAAAATAAATAAATAAATAAATAAAACAAATTAAATTTAAAATAAAAAATTTGAATTAAAAAAAAATAATTTTAAATTTTTTGAATTTAAAAAAAAAATTAAAAAAAAATCAAATTAAAAAAAATATATATTAAAAATTAAAAAAATTAAAAAATAAAAGAATTTTTTGATCGTGGTGGCGCCGCCAGTCGGCCTCCCGCCCAGGTGGGGGCAGAGGCCGGCCACTGGGTGGGCGGGGAGGCTGCATGCAGCCCCCCGCCCACCCAGCGGCTGGCCTCCGCCACCACCTGGGCAGGAGGCCGATTCCGGGAATCGTCGTCTCGCGGTGAGAGGCTAATTTCGAGAATCATGCAGTCCCCTGCCCACCCAGTGGCCGACCTCCGCCGCCACCTCGGCGGGAGGCTGATTCTGGGAATCGCCCTCCCGCGGTGAGAGGCTGATTCTGGGAATCGCCCTCCTACGGTGGGAGGCTGATTTCGGGAATCACCCTGAGGCCGATTTCGGGAATTTCCCTGAGGCCGATTCCGGGAATCGCCTTGAGGCCGATTCCGGGAATCGCCCTTCTGCTGCAAGAGGCAAATTCCAGGAATTTCCCTCCCGCGGCGTGAGAGGGCGATTCCCGGAATTAGCCTCAGGGCGATTCCCGGAATCGGCCTCAGGCGAGAGGCTGATTCCGGGAATCGCCCTGAGGCCGATTTCGGGAATCGCCCTGAGGCCGATTCCGGGAATCGCCCTTCCACCGCAAGACGCCGATTCCGGTTATTGCCCTCCTGTGACACGGGAGGGCGATTCCTGGAATCAGCCTCAGGGCGATTCCTGGAATCGGCCTCTCGCCGTGGGAGGGCGATTCCCAGAATCGGCCTCTCGCTGCGGGAGGGTGATTCCCAGAATCGGCCTCCCGCCGCGGGAGGGCGATTCTCAAAATTGGCCTTCTGCCTAGCGTCTGGCCTCCGCCGTCACCTGGGCGGGAGGCCGATTGGCAGCAACACTATGATCAAAAAATTCTTTTTTATTTTTTATTTTTTTAATTTTTAATATTTATTTTTTTAATTTGATTTTTTTAATTTTTTTTTTCTAATTCAAAAAATTTATTTATCTATTTTTTTTTTTTAATTTAATTTTATATTTGAAATTTATTTATTTTTAATTTTTTTTGTTTATTTTTATATTTTTTTTTTTTAATTTTATTCATTTTTTTGTTTTAATTTTTTTTTCTAAATTTTGTTAATAATTTTTATTAAATTTTGTATTTTTTGTTATTTAATTTAATTTAATTTTTTTTTAATTTTTTTCTTAATTTTTTTTTTATTATTAAATTTTATGTTTAGTTTTTTCATTTAATTTTTTAAAATTTAGTAAATTTTGTATTTTTTTTAATATATTTGAATTTAATATTTTTTTTAAATTTTTTATTTTTTTATTATTATTTTCTTAATTACAAAATTTTTGTTATATTTTTTTTATTTCAATTAACATTGTGTATTTAAAATTAGATTTTTTTTTAAGTTAAACTTAATATTTTCAACTTAATTTGATTTTTATTTAATATATTTTATTTAATTTATTTTTTTCAATTTATCAATTTTAATTGATTTTTAAAGTTTTTTAACTTTTTATTTTAACAATTTTTTTTTTCTTTATATTTAAAATTTATTTTTTATTTCAAAATTTATTTGTTTATTCATTTATTTATTAAAATTTAATATTTTTTTAATTTAATAAAATCTAATATATATTTTTAATTTAAGTTCATATATATATATATATATATATATATATATATATATTATTTTTTATAATTTAATTTTAATATATTTTTTAAAATCTATTTGTTTTTTTAATATATATTTCTTTAAATTAAATTTTTTATTTTAAAATTTAATTTAATTTTTTTTTAAATTTAATAAACATTTTCTTTTTCTTTTTTAAATTTAATTTCTATATTTAATTTTTTATAATTTCTTTCTTTTTTTAACTTGTTTTTCTTTTTAATTTAATAGTTTGTTTTTGTTTTTATTTTTATTTTTTTATTTCAATTTTTTTTTTAATTTTTTAATTTTAATTTTTTCTTTAATTTTAGGTTTTTTTTTAATGTTTGAATTTTAAAAATTAAAAAATGTTATTTCTATTTTTAAAAATGTCAAAAATATGACAATTTTTTTTTTTTGTTATTCCAGCGTCAACTAATTTTGTTTTAAGTGTGTTTTTTCAATCCTTTTTTCAAGAAACAATTTTGTTTTTAGCATAATTTGATAAAATGTTGAAATTTGACCTTCAAAAAAAACCAAGTGCGTTCTGGAATACACTTTTTTTGTTTTTGGGGTGTTTTTTCATGTTTTTTGAGTCTTTTTGGGCTAGAGTTCCCGTTTTGAGGTCAGGTTACCTATTTCATCGGTAACAGTGTTGAAAAGAAAGATGAGGGAGTAGGAGATCCAATCAAAATATTGCTCGAGGCCCTCAAAAAACAAAGGAACACGATGATTGATAACTTTTCCCAGATCCTTCAACGACTGCCCACCGACAGCACATCTACATCTAGCAACCACTCTGGAGGCACGAATCCCTTTAAGATACAAGTTAACTTTGACATTCCCATATTTGAGAGTCAAATAGATGCAGATGCCATAGATAGATGGTTGAATCTTTTAGAAGAATATTTCTCGGTTCACGAGTTTTCCGACCAGGAGAAGATTATTTTTGCACTCCTCAAAGCTACCCCCCATGTCAAGGACTGGTGGGAAACCTACTATGAGAAAAAGGATGAGACAGAACCCTCTCTGTTCTCAGTCGTACCCACTTGGAATTATTTCTAAGATGCCATCAAGGAACAATACTATCCCATGGGGAGCTATGAGGACAATTACATAAAATGGACCACATTGCGGCAACAAAGGGATCAAGATGTGTATAAGCTAATGAATCTATTCGATACCCTATGCACAAAGTTGTGTATCAAATATTTAGAGAAACATTTGGTGCTAAAGTATCACAACTGTCTACACAGATACATTTAGGAGGAAATGGAGTTCCTCGACATCTCCTCACTTGGTATAGCATACCGGTATGCTGCCAAGATTGAGCAAAAATTCAAACAAATGAAGCGAGAATTTGGATTTGTGAATCAAAATCAAGGGAAAGAAGCCCCCAACCCGTAAAACAAAGGACAAAGCCAAGGCATGGCAGCCCAAGAAAACCTGCCAAAGCACAAGCAAAGAACAACACTGCAATAATGTTGCAGACTGCCTCAGCTAACCACCGATCGTGGCCATAACTAAATTTCTCAACTCTTGTGGGCATGAGACTTCTTATTGGCCACTTCTCTACAAGAGAGATCCAAAATTCAGCTACACATACAAGGAACTCTTGGGGGGTATGCAAGTTCCAAAATTTCACCTCCAATATGCATTATTATGTAGCCTGGGACACCTTTGTGTTCCTTCAAACAAGCATGCCAAGATGATATGGGAAGCGCACTACAGTCGAGTCACTAGGCATTTTGGGGTCGAGAAAATAGTGGTAGTACTACAAAAGTATTTCTATTGGCTGAAGCTTTGAAAAGATGTCGGGAAGTACATCAAATCCTACACTGCTTACGCTATTACCAAATCAGACATCAAGAAGTAAGTGCTCTATACTCCACTACCTACCCCTAGTCAACATTGGGAATCCATATCCATGGATTACATGTCAAGCCTTCCTTCTAATAAGCATGGAAATGACTGTGTTTTCGTGGTCGTCGATAGACACTCAAAAATGGCCATTATGGCGACCTACAAAAAGAACATCACAACAGAAGCCACTTCTAAAATCTTCTTTCAACGAGTGTGAGTGAACTTTGGGATCCCATAGTTTATCATATCAAATCACGATAGTAGGTTCCTCAGCACATTTTGGTCCAGCCTATGGTCAATGTTGGACAGTAAGCTCACCAAGTCCACAACTTTCCATCCCCAAACTGATGGCCAGATAGAGGTTGTCAACAGGATGATTGTACACATTTTGCGCATGTACAATTCAAAGCATCCATGAACATGGGATGAGAGCCTTCCCTATGTACAACATAGTTATAACCAGGCTCTCCATAGCTTAACCGCCGACAGCCCCTTTCAGGTGGGCTTGGGATTCCAGCCACTATGTCCCATTGACGTAGCCATGCCATTTACAGCTACTTAGGCCGATTCCGCTCATTTCTAGTTTGAAGCTGACAAAGAAAACAACTTCATCGAGCGCATTTAGCACATTCTCCAACAGGTTCGTGACATATTGGATAGAGCCAATGCTAATTACAAGAAACGACATGATCAACATCGGGTTCCACACAACTTCCAGGTGGGCGAAAAAGTGTGGCTACATTTTCAGAAGGAGTGCCTCATTGGACCCCACCGCAAGATTCACTCGCTCCGATATGGGTCATACACCATCACCAAGTTTGTAGGGAACAATGCCTTCTGTCTCAGTATTCCACCATTCCTTGGTCTGCACCCAGTATTCAATGTAGACCGCCTTCGTCCCTACTTCCCACCTCTATTAGACACCTCTGACATTGAAGAAGAATTCACACCAAAAGAGTTAAACCTATTTTGCATGGAACAGACCACCATAGACTGTATCATGGACATGAAAATTAAGAACACTCTTCGATAGAAGATCCAACTGTATCAGGTTGTCAAAGCCAGCCAACTCCTGCACTGAGGCAAGTGGTTCACCAAGGACCAACTTCGACAGAAGTTTCCTCATCTCATGGAGGAACTCAACGCAATGGGGACCATTGCTTCCTAAGGGGGGAGGAATGATCCAGGTTGATATTGGTGGCCACCCACCTATTCCACTTAGGGCCCCACCATTGTCTCTTTTTGTTTTTTTCACAACTTACTATTTTTAGCAGGTTTTCAAGTCCCAAAAATTTGGAGCCATTTTGAGGCCCCAAACGGAGATAGTGTGATGAAGTTACGTACTTAGAAGTTGAAACAGCAATTTACCCAAATGGGGCCCATAGTTTTGGTGCTTCATATCCCATGGTTAGGTTTTTGGATGTTTAGAGTTCTCCATTATTTCTCCATAATAAATAGACCCTCGAGCCTCATTGTAACATAGTTCAGAGGTCTGTATTCACCACATCTCTTCTCAGAGATTCACTACTAGCACCCTAGCTATTTTTTTTCCACCATGTTCGTAAGCATATTTCTATGATTTGATATTAATGAAATAAAGCCTTATTTCTGCTGTATTTCTATGTTTATGGTTACTTCTGTATTCTGTTGTGTTACTACATAAATGGGATCAACCTGTCAGCTTCATGCTGCAATTATCCTTTACAGAAAATTCCTGAATCTGTCTTTCGAATCAGTCTTCAAGTTCCAATTTCTCAGGTCTCCAATGGCCTCGTGGCATTACTGGATCTCTCTCTCAAAATTCTCCCGGTCCTAGCAACAGAAGAATTTGTTGGCTTCAGGGGTCCTCACCTAGGTTCAGAGTTAAGGTTTGTCAACAAACCCCCATACTACTGGCCCTTTCAACAATGGCCTACATTCATAGGCCAAAGTCTCACCTGAAGTAGTATGGGTGGGTGATGGAACCAGGTTTCCGCACCTTGGAAGAAAGTAGGTAATTAAGGCAGATCTCATTGAGTCTATCAGGTTCACACATAAAAAGTTCTATTATCAAGCCTTTACATTATAATCAACATGTAACCATAAGAAAAGCTACTATTATTAACAGATTTGATCAATACATTTGCATCCACGTGCACATCAATAATTATCACCACAGAACATTCAAATAATAGAGAGGCACTTCAGTAATAAACATGTCCAGTTTAGATAGCATAAATATACTTCAGATAGATTCCACATTCATTAATATCGAAAAACCAAATTAAAAAATCAAGGCACAGCCCACGCACATAGCCGAGGTCTGCACACAACAGGACTGAGGATCTCTATGCACACAGCCAGTGAGGTCCGCACACAACAGGACTGAGGATCTCTATGCACATAGCCAGCAGGAATCCTTACCCAAAATAACCCAAGACAGATCTCAACAACTCGTACGTAGCATCAGTCTTGCTTACTTCTTACTTTCTAGACCCAACTATTTATCTAATTATATCATCGTAGCCTTTTCTATCCTATGGTCTGCAAACTGTGGTTTGCATATTCTAGGACTACACTTCGACCCATTACAAAGCATTGGGGGCTTTAACCCGCCCCAAATCCCCTTTGAAAGACCACTTACTACAAAATTATATAAAAGACGCAGCTTAGGGAACCTAGTTCCAACAATATGAAAATAGTTATTCTTCTTAATTCGTATTTAAAGGGCTAAATTTCTATGAAAATTTATGTTTCTTCTCTATTCGGTAATATCAAGGTTGGTTTAGAGTTCTATTTCCTTATTTCAGGTAATGGGTTTGTGATTGAATCCTTCATCATTCAATGGAGGACCCCCATAACTCAAGTTCAACAATTAGTTAATATATTACCATATCTTTTATGTAGTTTTTTTATACCCGCCACCATTGGTAGTTACAAATTATGCTCCCCCCAAGGGAAGTCTCAAGTCCCATTATCCTTTTCTTTTTTAGACGTGGTCCATGATTATCAAAATCCACCTCCAATATAGTTTAATACTGTTGACACCTAATCTTAAGGGACTGGGTGAGACTGTATACTATTGTAAAATGGTAAATAAGGAAGGCCAAGAGACATTGGGAAATGAATCCCAATAGTCTCACCTCTATGTATAAGTACACACACAACCTCCATCTAATTCATATTCAGTTTAGTGGAGTTACCTCCTGGCCTGACATGGTATGAGAGCTAGCTATATTTCTAACATCCTTGCAGTTGTAACTCCCTCCTAGAAGACCTACCTCTCTGCCTCTCTGCCAACACCTAGCAGAACTACTCCTTTTGTAATTTTAAAAATTATGCAATTCTGCTTCCAAAACTCACATAATTTTTTTGAAAATTTTTCTCCCATTTTGTTGCAGTCAACTGTGAAAAATCTTCTCTCATTTCCTTTGCAGTCAATTGTGCATATTTATTTACCACTTGAAACCTCCTACTCGACCTCTCGGCTCCATTGACAGCCGCACCGTCACTGCAGAAATCCACACTCCTTGCTCCTCACTACATCCTCACTCCTCGCTCCTCACAACTCACTCATCCTCACCCTCACATCTCTCATCCTTACTCCTCACAACTCATATCTACTTGCCTCACTCATCCCCTCCCCCTCATGCACCCTCCCCTTCGCTCATTCCCCCTACCCTACGACCCTCCCCTCCCCTCGCCCGTCTCCTCCTCTTATTCCCCCTCCCCCATGAACCTCCCCTCTCCTCGCCCTCCCCTCGTGCATTATCTCGCACACTACGACCCTCACCTCCCTCATGCCTCTCATGGATCCCTCCCCCTCTCCTCCCTCACGCCTCTTGTGGCTTCGTCCCCCTCCCCTCCCACCATTGGCCTCCTCCCTCGGCTTGTACTCCCTCCCTGCTTCTTTTACAACTTGACCTCCCACAATAAATACCTCCCCAATCCCCCCAGTAAATACCTCCCCACTTCCTTCCTTCCCCAATAAATATCTCCCCCAAATAAACCCTCCCTTAGATAATACCTTTGTTTTTTTCCCCAATTTTTCTTTTACATATTTTTTTTTTTAAATGTAGAATTTAAACCATAATTGAGTATTTTTTTTACCGTGGTAGCAAAGTGATATTTTTTTTTTTCAAAATAATGCATTCTATCATATCTATTGTGGTATTTGTTCTCTCCGGAAAGGAGAACTATACTGAATGGTCTCGGAAAATCAAGCACACTCTCATTTTTAATGAGCTGTGGAGAGGAATTTGTGAAGGAGAATGAGACCATCCACCAACAAAGCCCACTTTGGACAAGGAGATCGCCATTTGGGAAAACAAGAAATGCAAGGCCTATTCCTTCATTTCAAATTCCGTAAATGAAGAGGCGAGTCACCATTTTACACCATTTTAAAATGCTTATGAATCCTTGAGCAAACTAAAAGAACTATATGACTCACATTCAAAACTTGAAATTGTTCAATAATGATTAAGTTGTTCAAACTTGAATTGAAAAATGATGACCCTCTTGATTTAGCTTCATAAGTAAGATCTATCATGCATGACATTAAGAATACTAGTGTATAAGTTGACATACCTCTCATAGAATATGTTAAGGCATTGTATCCCACTTATTCACATTACCTTGAGTCATTGCAAACAAGTGGAAACCTCATGAAAATCATCTTTTATTCCCTTGAGAAAACTTTTGCAGAAAGAGAGAAGGCTTTTGGAAAGATGACAACCCCTATGTCTTCTGAAGAGGTTGTATGTTTCACACATAGAGAAAAGATTCATTCTCAAGATTATTCCAGAGGAATAGGTGGCCAAAGAGGAGGAGGAAGAATAAATTTCAAAGGAAGGGGGGGTAGACAAACTCAAACTGAAAAATTTGATCTTCATTGCATATGATACAACAAAGATTGGCATGATGCATCTACATGTAAGCTACCTTGGGATAAAATTGAGCAGCAAAGAAACCAAGAAATAGGTAAAACTCATGAAAGAGACAAATATAAAGCACCTAAATCTTCTCATTATGTTGTATCACATTGTAACAATGGAGTAACTAAAGACATTTTTATGCTTCATTTACTTCTTGGAGCAATGATTGGTTGCTAGATTCAGAAGCAACATTCCACATGATGTTTAGAAAATATTTTTTTGAATATTTTACTGACAAATTTGATGGAGAAGTATAATTCATAGATAAATCCAAACTCAAGCCATTAGGGCTTGGCATAATCAGGCTTAAGTTGCCTGGTCTTCCATATCATCTTCTACATGAGGTTCTATACCTCCTTGAGTTGAGGAGAAAATTGTTGTCCTTGATCCACATCTACCAACAAGGACACTCCATTCACATGTTTTATGGTAAGGTTGAGGTCAGAAAAGCATCATATCGCTCCATTGTCATGGAGGGAATAGAAGAAGGAAGAGTCCTAAAGCTACAAGGTTCCTCTTCTCATGCACAAAACTTTGCATTCAATTCACATCATGATGAAGGTACATTCCCATCAAGTCTTTTATGGCATGCTAGATTTGGACACTTAAACTATGGCATCCTTCAATTTTTGAAGAGAAATTGTGTTACTGGATTGCCTACAATTCCTAGGAAACTTAAGCAATGTGATGCTTGTATTATAGGAAAGCATAGAAAACAACCATTTCATGATTCACATTCCAGAGCACATGGAAAAATTGAGCTTATTTATTTAGATTTATGTGGCCCCATGCCTGTTTCTTCTGCAAATGGAAATAAATGTATGATGAAATTTATTGATGATTACACCAGAATGTGTTAGGTTTACTTATTAAAGAACAAATATGATGCTTTTCAAAAATTCAAGAATTTTCATGCATGGATTGAAAATGATGCACAAAATCATATTGGATCTTTGCACAATGATAATGGAAAATAATATTCTTCAAACGAATTTGATAACTATCTTCATCAACATGGGATAAAACATCAAACAAATGTGCCTTATAATCCCCAACCAAATGACATATATGAAATAATGAACAAGAAAATTTTAAATATGGTTCACTCCATGAAATTTTTTAAGAATGTAAAATTTATTTTTTGGGCTAATGAAGTTCTAGGTGTTGTATACATAAAGAATAGGTGTCTTTCAAATTCGATCAGAAACAAAAATCCTTATGAAATGTGGCATGGACACATTTCTTTGGTAAAACATTTTAGGGTCTTTGGTTCCACCTGTTATGCTTTGATATTAAGGTACAAAGGAATAAAATTGGTGCTAGAAGTCTAAAATGTATCTTCTTGGGGTATATACCTCCAAAGGATATCGTCTCTATGATGAAGTCAGGAAGAAGTTTGTAGTAGCAAGAGATGTCATATTCCTTGAATCTTCCAAGACTGACAATTTTGTTGAGCGGCAACTTGATCGTCGGGATAGATTCACACATGCAAAGTCTTTTCAAGAAATTGATAATCAGATTCCACATCTTGAAGGGGGGATTCCTATACTGAATCAATTTGTGAATCATCTTCCGAAGCACTCTCTCTCCCACATGAACCAACCACGGATGATTCCTTGAACGATGTGATTGATAGAATTGGGAGATTGAATCTTGATTCAATTCCAACTCAGTCAAATGAGAAGCGTAGGCCATCTTAGAAAGGTCCCCCAAAATGGCTGACAAAGACACTAGAAAACATTCATCCCGATGAGGTTTGAAAGATAGGAACAAGAAGTTCCACCAGAAAAAATGGAGGTGACATATATAATTCAAATTCACCTATGATATGGATATTTCCTATAGCTATGAACTTAATTTGTCTACAGATCATGAACCAAATTCCTTCAAAGAAGTCACTTCTCATGTTGAACGGAATGAAGTGATCCAAAAGGAGTATGATGCCTTGATAAATAATGGCACTTGGAAGCTGGTTGATCCTCCTTTGGGAAAAAAACCAATTGGCTACAAGTGGGTCTAAAAGAAAAAGTTCAAATAATATGGCTCACTTGACAAGCATAAAGCCGGGCTTTTGGCAAAAGGTTTTTCACATAAATAAGGGGTCAATTATGAAGAAACCTTTTCTGCCACAAAAAAATGGGCCACATTCAGACACTCTTTTCCCTAGCATTTTAGAAGGGATGGAAAATCCATCAGATGGATGTAAAAGCCACCTTTTCGAATGGAGATATAAAGGAGAAATTTTTTATGTCCCAGCAAGAAGAATTTTTTGTGAGGGGCCAAGAACACAAAGTATGAAAACTTATAAAATCATTGTATGGCTTGAAGAAAACATTGCAAGCTTTTTATAAGAAATTAACTGAGCATCTTCTGAAACATAACTTCAAACATTTTGATATTGATGATGCAACTTTGTTTGTTAAGAAAGTTTGAAAAACAATTGTATATCTTATGGTGTATGTCGATGATATTTTTATGACAAGGAACAATAAGATTTATATTGTGTACATAAAGAAAGAATTGAAGAAATGTTTTGAAATGACTTATTTGGGCTATGTTCACTACTATCTGGGTATTGAAGTAACTTAACATCCTAAATCTATATTCCTTTATCAAAAGAAGTACATTGGATATATTTTGAACAAGTTTGGCATGGATGAATGCAATCCCTTAACCACTCCAATAGAACAAAACTTGAAGCTCACATCCATTGAAGGGAAGGAATTTGAGGATGCAACAAAGTATAGATAGCTTGTAGGAAGTCTTATCTATCTGAATACCACCAGACTAGACATCTCATTTGTTCTTGTAATCCTCTACAGGTTTATGCAAAAACCTTGTGAAGCACATTGGTCTACTACAAAAAGAGTTCTAAAGTACTTGAAGGGGACTCAAGACTTTGGACTCAAATATACATAGGTTGGCGACTTCAGCTTGATCAGAAATTTGGTTCAGACTTTGATGGGGACAAAGAAACTGGGGTATCTACTTAAGGTTATACCATGAGTCTTAGATTAGGAGCTGTCTCATGGAGATCACATAAACAGTCAGTTCCAGCAGATTCCACAACTGAGGCGGAATATGTGGCAGCGGCTGAAGCAACAAAGTAAATTGTGTGGCTCAGCAAAATCTTAGAATATTTGCAGATGAAACAAATGCATTTAACTCCAATCATGATCGTGAACACTTCTGCAATAAATTTGGACAAGAACCCAAAGTTCCGTGATAAAAAAAAGCACATCAATACAAAATACCATCTGATTCAACATCATGTTGAGGCCAAAACTATTCATCTATGTCACTATTCCACAAATGAGCAGACTTCAGACATCTTCACCAAAGCACTTGGAAGAGAAACATTTGAAAATTTCATAATGATGCTTGGTATTAAAGGGGAAAATGTTGACACCTAATCCTAAGGAATTGGGTGATCTTGTATATTATTGTAAAGTAGTAAATAAGGAAGGCCAAGAGACATTGGGAAATGAATCCCAATAGTCTAACCTCCATGTATAAGTACACACACAACCTCCATCTAATTCATATTCATTTTTGCGGAGTTACCTCCTGGAATGACAAGGACATGGTACATATTCAATTGAATTCAAGGGAAGATTTAACCATCATTGTTGCATCATCATTCCTGTTAACATCAAATCTCTTTCTTCTAGGAATGTTTAAGTATATTGATTATCATTACTCATAAAAATGGTAAACTTTAATTGACATATAGAGCCATTCGTGATCTTTTCTTTCATTATCCCCCATGATTTTCAATATCAGAATATATCAACATTAAAATAGGTCTTACCTTATCACATTTGTGATCTCCAATTCAAGTCAAATACCCTTATTCTTGATAAGTCTAAAATGCTACCAAATACAAACACTTGAAATTATTGTTTGTCCCAATTCTAGGGAACATTCTCCTCGAGATAGTGATTTACTATCATCGGCACCCCTGAGGGTGATATATACTTCATCTTCATAATTTATATAGTTTCGATATATCTAGTGCTCTTTTTCACTCTTGTTATGCTCATAAACGAACCGAATACCTCATGGCAACTATTGTAAAACTACATGGTTGTCTTATAGAAATAAAATAATATTTCTATGGATGATTTTTTTGTAGGTGGGTTTTCCTCCTTCCTCCAAGGATTGTTCTTATGTTCATGGTCTCTCTCGCTCTCTCTCTTTCTCTCTCTCTCTCTCTCTCTCCATAAAGAATCATTTCACTCTACATAAAGAATCATTTCAATAGTAGCAACTAAATAAAATAACAACATATTTTTGGTACATGTCTTCTCCTAACCTCACACATCATGGGGAAATCATTATCATTTAAAAAACACTCAGAAAGGTATACTCATGATTTCCACATAATCCATTGATACCAATAGTGAAGGTTATTATATGGAAATCTACCACAGCCTTCAATGGAGTACCAAAACTTATGCAACATGGATATTCATGATTTTGCATCTTAGTATTCCTAATTTTGCATATCATTTCCTTCAATATTTCTTGAATACATTGTAATAAATGAAAGAATCATGTTAGTGGTACTCTCAAGGTGGTGCACCAATTTGGATTTGAGCTACATTTCCATTAATGGTGATTTGTTTGGTGGTGCCAAGCCTCTTTGTATGTGAAATCATACTTTAAATTTGGTTCATTCACATTAGAAACTAGTTTTTATGAAGGTTCAATATATCCTATAAAAGGAGGCCATGGGATAAAATTTGAAGGAGAGAAGACAAAGTAAGGTTATTCAATTTGAATAATACTTGAACCTCGAATATTCTAGTTTGAGGTGATCACTTGGAGCACCCTTAGCCACTAACTTCTACTTGAACCCCTCTCACGAAGGGCTCAACCAAATTTCCTTGCTAGATAAATGGAATAGATTCCAAGGAACACAAAATAACCCTCCCAAGGAGGAAGGGGCACTTTACCTACACTCACTCATTATCTATGTCATAAAAAAAATGTTCTTTCAAATGGTATATGGATATCACTAATTTTAATGGTTTCCATTCCATTATTTCATCTTTGTGTTATATATTTCCAATGGTATTTATGTTACTGGACTAACACTTTGATCAATTCTTTTTCTTTATTGTAGTAGCCTCACATTATAGAAAGTTTTTTTTTCTCACCTGAGTGGAAAAACCAATTAAACCACTAACTATATTCCTCACACAAAACCCATTTACTACTACTATTATTGTATTTCCCTCCTACAACAATTCCAACCATCTAACTACCCAAGGAATCATATTCCCTTATATACCACACACTTCCTCAAGCTAGCTCCCTTCCCTCTAGGGATTCAACATGAACTAGATAAGAAACGTATGTACTATTGTTTCCCTCCTACATTGATTCCAACCATATAGCACAATGACCCTTGTAGTCTACAAAATCAATGGAATGGGATCCCCTACTCTACCACAATTTACAAGGCTATCTTCATTCCCTCTAGGGATTCAATACACATTGGCAAAGAAATTTCGATCTTGTTGGCTTGAGGGGTCCTGACCTAGTTTCAGATAGCAAGGTTTGCCAAAAAACCCATATACTACTGGCCCTTTCGGCAGTGACCTGCTTGAACAGGTCAAAGTCTCACCCAAAGTAGTATTGGTGGGTTCTGGAACCAGGTTTTCGCACCCTGAGAAAGGATAGGTAAGGCAAGCAGAGCTGTGCTAAGCCTTGTATTTCCCATATTAATTCGCTCTATGCAAGGTTAATTAGGTCTCTATTTGAATACACGTGCATTAGGTCTATAATTATATGCCTTTATGATAGCAACGCACCATTACATAAATAGAACATAATAGAACAAAACCAATCTAGAGAGCGAAACACACTTACACAGATCTTCACAGCTTAAACACAGAAAATACACAGTGCAAAAATTACCAATGATTCACACAAGAGTACTCATAGATTCAGTTATCTATGAACCTTTCTTTATTCATTCATTCATCAATCCTTCCTTACAATTCCCTTCCCAACCTGTGCACACAGCAGCAGGGTCTGCACATAGCTGGACTTGGATCTCCGCGCACACAACCAGCAGGAGTCCTTTCCCCAAAACTCAAATAGATATCTTAAACCACAATTCGCATCAATAGCTCATCATTTTCTATCTTCTACAATACAAAATGTCCCTCTATTTATAGCAATCTAGCCTATACTTTTCTATGGTCTGAAAACCGTGGTTTTCGGATTCCTGGTTTACCCTATTACCCATTACAATGCTTTCAGGGCTTTGAACCACCCCAAAACCCCTCCGATAGATTAAATATAATAAAAAATATCCAAAATGGACCAGTTTTGCAGCTTGTAGGAGACCCTATTCCAACAATCCCCCAACACAATCTTGTGACTCGTCCCGAGTCACTATGGTGGTGTGGCTTCTGTTTGCACATGTAAGGTATCAAGAGTGTGGAAAAGTGGAGGAAGCACTTCCTAACTCTGGGCAGTAGCTTGCTGTGAAATGTTGACAAGTGTTAGGGAGGCAGGACCATCTAGAGCTATGGTAATCCGTTCTAGCAGTCGGTGGAGGTGCGCAATGGCGAACTAAGCATCTTGGGTGAGCTGGAGTGCAGTGTCGGCCCATGGTTTCAACCATTTTTGGATGACATGCTTGGTGTGACAAAGGTTCTCAATCGTGTCCATGATGGCAAGACCCTGTGTGGAGATGTCAGAGGGTGAGGAAGTTTTGACCTGATCCAGAGCAGCTTATGCATGTTGTGATTCCTTCTAGATATGTTGAAGCATAGAGTGGTGTCGGACTGCTGTCCATAGTTGTGTAGTTGTTTTGACCAACTGCGCGCCCTGCGTAAGCTGCTCCTGAATAATATGCGTTGTGTCTACGATCAATGCAATCTGTTGGGCCCGTACTACCAGAGATATGTCATACTGCTGTCGCGTAGTCTGGGCACGATGGTGATCCTCTTGCAACACTCTGGTGTGTAGTCCTAGGAGTGTTATGTGAGATCGCTACGCCAAATCAATTTGGATGTCCCTAGTGGTTAGATCATGATTTTGAGCTAGGGGAGTGTGAGGGAATGAAAAAACATTACTTCGGCTAGGCGGTACTCTGGAGTTGTGGAGAAATCGCAATATGTCCCTATATCTCATCGTTCCGTCTTGGCACAGAACCAGTCGTGGCCTAACTGTGATACTACAGGAGATGGATCGTAGTACAAATGTATCCTCCTCTGCTATATATTCTAAGGCCATCGGGCTGGGTCCTACAGTTTTCCCTGGGGTACAAAGGTCAGCGATTCCAATTGTACAAAAATGATGCCTCTCTGTGCATGGGTCACCCGAAATTATTTCTGTAGGAGGCTAGCACTCAATAATTCGATCACACTCGTCATTCCCAGGCCCTCTCAAAATGATGTATGTAGGTGTTTTGCAGCCCAGGAATGAATCATTAAGCGGCTTAGGGTCCGTCATAGCAACAAGAGAACGGGCGTTCTAGAGAATGTTAATGATCGCAAAAAACCAGTAGGCCGAGAACATGAGCATATTGCATAACCAATAAATAGCCTAGTTCAAAGTTATTTTGCCAACATCACACTGTCCGAAGCTATTTAATGGTGGAGTAGTCCATACAGGAAACTCACCATCGACAATTTGGATTAAACTTACCATAAATGGCTGCATTGATGGTCCGCCGCCTCTTTTTCGTAACTGTAAGGTTCCTTTCTTATCAAAGTGGGGTGCACTGATGGTCGTTATTCATACCTGAGGACTCTTCCATGGAAATTCATAGCTTGGATGACACCTGCGTGCCATTCGTGTATCCTAAATTAACGTTGATGCTAGGTGTTTCATGACGTGGTCCAGGTACTAGATCTGCAAGTGGGCGACAAATCTTCTCGAGCCATCTACGTCACCCTTGGTTGGGACATCCCTGTACGATAGGGTTGTGTCACACGTCCTAGTGCCATTTTTTACTTGAAGTGTTCGCAAATTCTCCCAATTCCACGTGGTTTGAAGAAGGTCCATAATCAAATGCATGCCTAGGTCAGCAGTAAAAAGATGACCCTGTCCAGGCAGGGTTTGATCACATCCTTTGTATGTCAGAAGTCTCGTAGGTCGACTGACCTCAGAGCCCATCAAGTAACTAGGGTCCCTATGTGTAGGATCACCCTACTCCAATACTTCTCCTGAGTGAAGAATATTGGCCCTCATGCAGGTGTTCCACGCAGTTTTAGGGACAGTCCTTGTTCCATGGGAATTTTAGGTTTAAGACTCTTCTTACTATCACTGACATTATTGTGGCAAGGTAGGTCTCTTTCCTTGGTAGAAATGTGACGGAAATTTCTGGTGGTCTGAAGACATCGTAGCACCAAAACCTCGTGCAATCAACCTTGCCAATTTTCTAGCTCCACGTCAGAGTCGGAAAAACATTCACTATCCTTTTCCCAACAGAGCACTCCTTCACCCATGGGGTTAACCCAATTTTCATCCTATGCAGTCAATTTATAAATGTGATCTATTTCTTCTTCCTCATAGGCTAGCTCTGTATACCGTGCACCTTGTGCTGGGTCTAGTGGTACTATTACACACATTCCATTGTTCTCAAACACCATGCTATGCTTTTTGAGATTGATGACACCCCCCATGTCTATAGCCCAGTCCAACCCAAGGAGCACAGTGTAGGGATCTGCATCTTCCACAATTTATATTACTTCGAAGTCAGTGAGGATCCGTACCCCTGTGATGTCAACCACTACCATTCGTAGCCTACCTAGAGGAATGATTTTTTGTTGATTTTCCATTCGCAGCTCGATGGTGGACCACTCCAGTTTAGGCTCTCCCATTCGTTTCCATCATTTTTTCAGTAATACATTTGCATCTGATCCAAGATCTAAGATGACTTGATCCATTTCGTACTCACCAATCTGCGCAGTCAACCACATCTCTTTTCTAGTGCATTTCTTATAGCTATATATTTTGTGTACATCCTTGGTCGCAGGAATCAAATTGGGCCAAGCTGTGGAGGTATTCCGTAGTGCTTGAAGATTTCCTACGGCCTGTTGGCTTCGTAGCAGCTTCAGACATGCCTGTAGGAAGGGCTCAACCCCTTCCTCTATCTTGAGGTGCGTTGGTAGCTGCATAGGAGCTACCAATGGCTCTTTTTCTTTGAGGCCCACTCCTTCCCAAGGGGAAAGCTCCTCCTTTTCCCCCTGGGTGACCCTCCCACTGCGTGTCATGACCTTTACACTCGGAGCTACATTCCTTAGTTCAGTTTTAACTCGTTGCACATTTTATTTAAGGGTGGGCTGCTTTTTCTCCAATTTGGCTATTAAAATTGGGAAATCCTCCACCACATGGTCTAGCTGCCAACAGTATTTGCACGATGGCCTGGTGGGATTTGGGCATTCCCTAGTGAAATGTCCGATTCCTCTGCATTTATAACATATTAGCTGCCCCTGTCCTCGTCCTGCACTCCCTTCCCGACCTCCTCTGCATCAGGCTGGAGATCCTCTAAAGTGTGCAGACCCTCTTAGCGATGCAAGGTATGAGTGTACCCTATACAAGTTCCCACAATCTATCATTAAGTCATAAGTACGACAGTTCTTCTCATCATGTCCCACCGAGCGGTAGAACCTGCACCATTGTTGCTTCAGTTTGGGGACTTAGGTACCTAACCGAGGGCAATGGTTCATATCATGTAGTCCTGCCACACGAAAATTGTCACACCACAGCACAGGTCCACCCGATATTGGTCATGAAAGGATGGGCTGCCTACTTGCTCCTAGTCGTACAAGACTAGGTCCTCCCGCTTGCATGTAGTTTTCCAATAGAGGGCACTGGTCCTTCATATGGCTAGACACTTGACATCATATGCACCATAGATCTGCGTAGCCATCCTTTCCTTGCTCCTTTCACAGCTTCTGTATCTCCATATGCAGAGCCCCAAGGTATTCTTGAATTTTTTGTACTCCTACCGATGTATCCTCGTGGGGTGCAGCTTCTAGTTTCATAGTGACCTCCACAAATTTCTCCTATGATTCAAAGGTTTGATGACTCATTGACATGAATAGGTGAGGTAACAACATAGCATTGAACCATTTTGTATGTTATCTATCATCATACTCGAACCCTCATTCCCTGATTTCTTTCTTCAATCGTTGATCAACCTCTCATACTGACTTAGACGAACCTTGTTTGAAGTCCTTTACTTTCGCTACCAGCTGGGAATAATATTTCGGCTTTCGGAACTATTACTTTAGAGCATATTTGATATCATGAATGGATGCACTCCCATTCTGGTAAATGTATCACATATACAAGTCCAGGGCCCTGTCCTCGAATGCCAATGATAGTTGCGCCCTCTTTACTGTATCACTCGCCACATTCTATGTAGTCTAGACGAAGTCTGCAACGAACCAAAAGCGGTCCATATTCTCATATCCTACCCCTTTGAAGGTAGGTAGTTTCAGGTGCGCAGCCATATCACTATTTAGGGGGGGTTGTGGTATGGGTGAATTCTTATCTTTGTGCGGCCTAGGTGGCGATGTAACTGGGGGATCTTGCGCAGATGGTTCTCGCAACAGATTATAGGTGGATCTCCCTCCATTAAGTTTGGTCCGATAGTATTTACCACTGCGCGTCGCACTCCTGTATAGATCCGAGGTCATTCGGTATGACTGAACAGAATGCTCTTTTCACACAGTAATATCTTGATCAACAACTGTAATGTCCTCAGGAATTTTCCCCAGAACCCTTTAAATAATTGTCGCTCAGCTTCATAATATGAGACAAACTGATAAATGGAAAATTCTGTAAGCACACTATCCACCCAATGATCTACCATGCGCATGATAGTATTATTAGTCTTTTTGAGCTACCAGATCAGCTCTGGGGTCCACTGAGTGACTCGTTCATCCTTTGAACAGTTCTAGAATTAGACCAGTCTAGCCAGCCACTCCTGGATCTCGATCACAAATGTCACAGGGAATATTTCATACCTCTCTGTAAGGATGTACCTATTTTTCCACTTTTCCGCTGTTAAATTTTCACTACAATTTTATTTTACTACGAATTCATGGATATACCTTTCGAACCAGTCTTCAATTTCTTTTCTTTGAAGTTTCTAGTATTCTCGTGTCATTACGCAATCCCTTTCTTAGACTTCTTCAGGTCTCGACAATGGAACCATTTGTTGGCTCGAGGGGTCCTAACCTAGGTTCAGATCGCAAGGTTTGCCCACAAACCCCTATACTACTGGCCCTTTCGGCAGTGACCTACTTGCGTAGGTCAAAGTCTCACCCGAAGTAGCATGGGTGGGTGCTGGAACTAGGTTTCCGCACCCTGAGAAAGGATAGATAAGGCAAGCAGAGTTATGCTAAGCCCTGTAGTTCCTAGATTACTTCGCTCTGCACAGGGTTGATTAGGTCCCTATTCACATCCACGTGCATTAGGTCTATAATTATATGCCTTTATGATAGCAACACACCATTACCTAAACAAAACAGAATAGAATAGAACCGATCTAGAGATCGAAACATAATTACATAGATCTTCGTAGCTTAAAAATAGAAAATACATAGTGCAGCAATTACCAATGATTCACACAAGAGTACTCACATATTCAGTTATCTATCAACCTTTATTTATTCATTCATTCATCAATCCTGCCTTACAATTCCCTTCCAAACCTTCGCACACAGCAGCAGGGTCCACACACAGCTGGACTTAGATCTCTGCGCACACAACCAGCAGGAGTCCTTTCCCCAAAACCCAAACAGATATCTTAAACCACAACTTGGATCAACAACTCATCATTTTCTATCTTCTACAATACAAAATGTCCCTCTATTTATAGCAATCTAGCCTAGACTTTCCTATGGTCCGAAAACTGTGGCTTTCGAACCCCTGGTTTACCCTTTTACCCATTACAACGCTTTCAGGGCTTTGACCCACCCCAAAACCCCTCTTCCAGATTAAATCTAATCAAAAATATCCAAAATGGACCATTTTTGCAGCTTGTAGGAGACCCTATTCCAACAGATCTCCTTTATCTACATTAACATAATGGACCCATTCTAAGGGTAAATTTAGCTCCAAAATGACCAACAAAAATTATTGTAGCACCTTCGTCCTTGACTCAAGGAAAGAAAAAATGGATACAATGGTTTCCTAGTTGATTTGAGTTGAGGTAAAATGATTAGAATAGATTTATTCTTAAATTGAGATAAGGAAAAATAGTTACAATTAATTCTTCCTTGTCTCTCCTTGAAAAATGTAAGTGAAATTGAAAAAAAAATAATCACACTCTCAATAATTGAAAGAACTTTGTCATTGACTCTAGGCTATGTAACATGGGCATTTATAATATTTTTTTAGTCATCACTTCTAAGGTCAGACACCAAGTGTTATGTACAAAGAACCTTCAAACATGTATTGAATAAGTTTCATCATTAATGAATCATATATATATATATATATATCTATATATATATATATATATATATATATATATATATATATATATATATATATATATATATATATATATATATATATATATATAATTAACAAATCTATAAAGAAGAGAAATATCTCACAAATAAGTGAAAACTAGCAGTAAACAACTATGCCCTTGGAATTCAATAACCTGTATATGGACATCATGAACACTGAAATCACCATAGTGATAATGATGATGGCTACTAGAGGGAGGAATATGAATTTTTTTTGGACAAGATGTATCTCTCATAAATACGGTGACTTGCATTATTTTAATTGAAATATGGATTCTCATATGTGATCTCTTACCATTGGATTCACAATCCAGTTTTAAATCCCTTTTCAAGTGTGACTTGAAAAAGAGCACCATTCAATCTATTGGAATGTACAAATATAATCAGTTATTTTTGTTGGCTATCCAACATACTCAGGTTCTATGTTGAGTAAGTTATAAGTATTGACATTCAGTGTTTGTTATCAATCCATATTCTAAAATTCACTTCCCTAGTGGTTTCTTGTCTTTTCCCATGGATGTGACAAATCATAGTGTATCTTATTTTTCCATTGTTGTCAATGTTGTTTCTATTACTAGTGATGGAGATCATGTTCAATTCAACCATTTGTACTTTTGGAACCATGTAAACTTATTTCTCCATAGTAATAAATGAGCGTGGACACTATATGGGAGAATATTAACCTTGTTATTATTGTTGTGATTTTTTCTATTTACTGTGACTTGATGTGGAAAATGGTGAAATTTAATAGTGTGAATATAGTCATTCAAGGTCATCCCTAACATAAATGTGGTAACATGGATCAATTTTAGGGAAATCATCCTCTCATATGTGCTCTTTATTTGTGGATTCATGAACATCTTATAGACCCTTTTTCAACTGTGACTTGAAATAGAGGCTTTATATTTATCTTATTGCTTGGTAGTTATTCTCCTTTACTAGAGCATGTACCTAAAAAATCTAGTTCAGTTCATCCATCACTATGCGACATACCATTTTTCAATTGTGACATGAAATATAGATTATTATAGTTTAATTATAGCTTGGGATGTATTATGCTTTAATGGAACACATACCAAATAAATCTAGTTCAGTTCCTCCATGATCTTGCAACATATATTGTTTGCAGTATTTTGAGGTGGTACAAATCCCAAGTTAGTAATGGCACATTACATGAGGAGGTTTTCAATCTTTAGAGGGCCCAAATCCATAGGTGACTTGGAATCATGAATCCATTTAATCAATATATTCTATTAAGTATTCTATTCAACACATGCTTAACCTTTCATGTTGGCACAATATGTTAGACACACTATGGGTATTTTTTGACGCTCTTAAGTGGGGCACATCACTTGCATGGATAGTTTCAATGTAAAATTATTTTCACTTATTCTATAAAATCTATAGGGTTATTCCCTGGTTTGGTTATAACATAGAATTTTTGAGCCTACTGCATTGTAATTTCTTATTTCATCTGATCGAGAGTAATGTGATTGGTTATGCAATTTGAGCTTACTGAAGTAGAAATTGAGGAAGGAAAAGACTTCATAAATATTTTTAAACCTCTTCAAAGTTTAGATAAGATATGATGCAGTATTATGGGCTAGATTCTTAGGTTATTGTTACAACAACTACAATGGCTAATGTTTTCATTTACTTAATCAAATTTTGCAAGATAGATTTGGTGTAGTGTTTAATGTAAAAGGAATGAATTTTTCATTGAATTTTTGTACCAATTCTTTGTGAATTAACATGGTTTTGACTACCATCTAGAAAAAAACTACTGAATGGTGAAATATGACCGTGCTTTGCAGGACATGCTACAAGCATGTCACATTGAGCTGAATCCATTGATTTATTTTTTATTAAATTAAAAATAGGGTTTGTCTGATTATATATTTTAAAAATATTATGCCATTATTCGCGAAGATATAAAAAAAAAAATCAATGCGTATAAATGTAATTTGAAGGATTGGCATAAATCCTCACATAATTATTTAAAAGTTAATAGCTTCAAGGAAGAGAACCTACCTTATAATCATGAGGTTGGTGGTTCGATTCTACTTTTCCCTAACATGAATTAATAAATTGTATTGTATTTTAATATTAATTTGGGTGATCGTTTCCTGATTCCATGCTTCATAATTTATGTTTTCTACAGAGAAGCTTCCTTTCCACCATCTGCTACCATCTTAGGTTCCCTAACAGGGGTTGACTCTGGCCGCGAGAATGCGAGATCATCACGGGGTTCAAACATACCTAAAATTACCAATTGATTGAATAGATCCACCAAATTGGATGTTTCATTTCATAATTGAAGAAATGATCTCCCTTGGGTTTATTTCAATGGCAATATATTTTTCTCGATAAGTTGTATTATAATGCCTCTAAAGATAGAAAAATTATATTGTATTGTATTTAAATATTTTTTATTTTTTATTTTTTTTAGAGAGATAATAGCTACGATTAAATACATATTTTTTCTATAAATACAATATGTCTTTAGTCCCAACTGTTGTCTCTCTAGAGAAAAAAATGAAATTGTCTCCTAAGACACTCGCTTAAAGACAATATTTAAGACATTATACATGTTCTTTTTTTGTCTCAACTTAAGACAATCTACCCAAAAATTATCTCAAAACCCCCATTTGTGTTATAGTGGTAGCTATCAGATGAGAAACCATGAGAAGTATCGCAGAACAACATTGGTATTTATTTGACAATAAGCAAACTAAAGAGCTTGATGAAAACTAGGAGAATGGTCTTTGTGATTGGAGGTTGTAAATTAGGGTGGGACCTCCCTCATGGATTCATGGTTTGACTTGGTGATGGTAACTAAAAATAAATATTGAAATGAATCTAATCCTATTGTGTGGTGGAATGTGGCTTACCTTTCATCAGTTATGGGAACCCTTTTATCTATCATCAAATAAGTACCCATGCTGACATAAATTTGTAATACAAAACATAATGCATAAAATGGAAACTATGTCAATAGATTGTGTATCTATGAATTTCCTACTACATAGATATTATAGCTTGTGTACTATTTTTTTATGTTATGGTAGGATAAATACAGGTTTAATAGGTACCAAAACTATGTAATGTTCATATGCTTACTTGTGTAACTTTATATGATTTTACAATGGGCCTAAGGAGGATAGGACATACTGACCTCTAGTCCTTCTTAGTGTCTATATATTAGATGTTACATGCCCCCATAAAATAAAAATGTTGAGAAGGCTAGGGATGTTAACCTCTCAGTATCTTAGATAATCATGATGACTAGTTTCCGGTCGACAAATATCTGTGATTTTAATCAATTAACGTGATATAAATTAGGTAGGCCATATGATCCCTAGGTCTGATGTATATATTAAAATTATTTTTTTAGTGTTTTAGAATTAGAATCAAGGACCATATCCTTGAGAGGAATGTAATGACCTAGATGATATTTTTATTCATAAAACATCCAACGCAATGTGTTACACAGTTCAATAAAGAATTATTGAATGGCTACATAGTATGTTGTTAGGTCCCTATATTACTAGTATAGTCCCTTATTGTTTTTAGTGTAACCCCCTTATTGTTGTTATTGTACCCCTGTAACCCCCATATTGTTATTATTGTGCCCTTAAATTATTATTATTAGGTCGGATAGGAATAATTTGTGGCCCCAATAGGATTACATTGTGGCCCCATGGACTCCTATATATAGAAAGGAGGTTTTGTAATTTGTATCATTCAAGAATTGTTCATTCATGTAATGTATTGGAGCTTTCCCCCTCAAAGTGGCTTATTTCTAAGCCGTTGATATCTCTTTTTTTCTATTTTTGGAGTTGGTTTCACAACATTTGGTATCAGGGCTTTGGATTCTAGGGTTTCGCTGCTCTAGACAGGTCATCGTGGAATTTGCACTATAAAAATTTTTATATGAAGGTTCAAAAGCTGAAATTTTTAGAGCGCGAAGCCGAAATCCTGAGAAACGTCGTCACAAAATTTCAAAGCTTGGTTTGCAATATTTTTATACATATGATTTGTGGAAGTTAGGCCATTTTGCAGGCTCCTGAATTTAAACTAAAAAGGTCATCATGGAATTTTCGCTATAGCGTATTTTATACGAAGTTGCAGAAGCTCAAATTTTTAGAGTGTGAACCCCAAATACTGAGGAAAATCATCCCAAAATTTTAGATATTGGTTCACAATATTTTCAGAGATATAGTCTGTGGAAGTTAGGGATTTTTCAGGCTCTCGAATTTCATCTTAAACAGGTGATCATGGGAAAATCTTCATAAATCTCTCTCTGAGCATCGGATTGAAATGTTGTAAAAAGTGGGCATAATTACACAGAATGTAGTTTTATTTCTCTCAATTTTTGAGCCAGAGGAGGAACATTGACACGTGGCAAGTTGTACAATTTCGCTCTACTAAATGAGTCCATAATTAGGTCATTGTGGGAGATTGGACATAAATTTGTCTTGAAGAATCCAAATCAGGTCAGACCTATGGCATTTGAAAGAAGCTTTAGGGGGCTACTATAGGGCTGAATTTCATATATTTTTGATGCATAATTATATATATAATTCAATTTAAATATTGAGTTCCTCAAAAGCAAGTAAAAGGTGTGTATATTTTTTTCCAAATTGCATAAGTCTTGTTTGAGGAATTAATTTGAATTGATTCCAAGGGCATATTTTAGAATAGATATCAGTATTGGATTCTAGAATGGCCCCTATAAATAATTCAGCACCCATTAAGCCTTTAGAAGGCTCTACTAGGACTCATGAAGACGAAGACTAGCAACATGATATATCAAAATTACAAGAGCGAGTGCAACAAATTTCACTCTAGCGAAGAGCAACAAAAAATGACATGGAAGTTTTGAAGAAAGGCATGGAAACTAATATGGATGGTTTGAAGGAAGGCGTGGAATCTAAGATGGATGGTTTGAAGAATGGCATGGAAGCTAAGATGGATGGCATGGAAGCTGGCATGGAATCTAAGATGGATGACATGGAAGCTAAGATGGAAAACATGAAGAATGATATAAAAGCAGACATGGAAGGTTTGACAAAGTTGATACAAGAAATGTTTCCTAATGGTGAAAAGATAGTAGAGGAAACTCATGATGAGAAAAAAATAAATGTTAATCGTGATTTCGTAAACTCTAATATTGGAGGGAAGAACCACCATATTCCAAAAATGGATATGAGTAAGTTTGATGGAAAGGATCCTATAACATGGATACTACAGATGGAGCAATACTTTGATCTCAATAATGTGAAAAATACACAAAAGTTACACATTTCAACTTTACATTTAGAAAAAAATACATTTGTATGGTATCGATGGCTTTGCTCCCGTAAAAATTTTTTCACTTGGTCAATTTTTACGGAGGAAATGATAGCACATTATGAGGATACAAAGAGAAACACCTTCTTTAGCCAATTGATAAATCTCAAACAAAAGGGTTCAGTGGGGGAGCACATTGAGGACTTACAAAAATTGAATATTAGGGTAACTGATATTTTAGAGGAGCATAGGATTGATCTCTTCATAAGTACTTTAAAGGATAACATCCAACATGAAGTTCGTGTTTTAGAACCTGATTCATTGGAGAAGGAATTCAGGTTGGCAAGAAAAAATTAATGTTAAATTATGGCGACAAGGAAGCCTACTACTTACTTCTATAAAGATCGAAGTATTGCTACTCCTAGATTTCCACAACCTACAAGGTTGACACCACAACAATTGGAAGAAAAAAGAGAAAAAGGGCTTTGCTACAGTTGTGATAGAAAATACACTAAAGGTCATAAGTGTGCTAAGAGGAAATTATTTTACATAGATTGTGAAAAGGAAGAAGAAAATTAACAAGAATCTTCAAAAGAAGAGGATATACAGCAAGAACCAACCTTAGAAGATGAAGAAATGAGTCTGACCATATCGTGTAATGCATTGGTAGGAATTACCACTCCTCAAACTCTCAATATTGAAGGACATATCAAAAAGAAAAATGTAATAGTGTTGATTGATTCAGGTAGTACCCATCATTTTATTCATTGTAAGGTAGCCAAGGAATCAAATTGTTTCCTATACCCATCACCAAAATGTCAAGTGATGGTTCCAAATGGAGGAGCTATAAATTTCTCTGGAAAATTCCATAATATCAAGCTAACCATTGGGGAATATGTATTGAGTATTCCAATGCTTTACATTCCTATGGGAGGTGTTGATGTTGTACTATGAGTACAATGGTTACAATCTTTGGGGACAGTAGCTTTTAATTTTCAGGGACTTTTCTTGATATTTTTTTCAGAAGGAAATGAAGTCGAATTAAAGGGTATTGTAGGGAAGCCGAGAAAGATAATAAGCTCTAATGTCATGAAAAATATTCTAAATAAAGAACAACTAGGCATAATTTCACAATTATGCTCACTAGAAATTCCAACATCAAAATCATCTATTTCTGCAGATCTCCAAAAATTCTTGGAAAATAAATCCAAGGTGTTTGAAACTCCCAAAGTACTCCCAGCTATTCATGATCATGATCATGCTATTCATTCGATTCCAGGAAGTGTTCCTCCAAACATCAGGCCCTATAGATATCCTTTTGTCCAAAAGAGTGAAATTGAACGTATGATTGCAGAAATGTTAGAGGTTGGTATAATTCAACCTTGTCAAAGCTCTTTCTCTTCTCCTATAGTATTGGTACACAAGAAGGATGGATCATGGCACATGTGTCCAGATTATAGGGAGCTCAATTAGCTCACCATTAAAGATAAATTTCCCATTCCTTTGATTGATGAATTATTGGATGAATTACATGGAGAAATTTATTTTACCAAGTTGGATCTTCGTTCAGGATATTATCAAATTAGAATGAAGACTGAAGATATCCTGAAAACAACATTTCGAACTCGTGAGGGTCATTATCAATTTTTGGTCATGCCTTTTGGCCTTACCAATGCACCTTCTACATTTCAAGGGTTGATGAATTCCATTTTCAAACCCTTCCTTACAAAATTTTTGCTAGTATTTTTTGATGATATACTAATCTACAACAGGTCTTGGAATGATCATGTTCAACATGTTGATAGGGTGCTCAAACTATTGTAGGAGAAATAATTATATACAAAAATATCCAAATGTTTCTTTGGAGTACAAGAGGTGGAATATCTGGGTCATAATGTATCTCACCAAGGAGTTAAGATAGACCCTAACAAAATTAAAGCCATTAAGGAATGGAAAGTCCCCACAACCATAAAGAAGTTGCGAGAATTTCTCGGGTTAACAGGGTACTGTCGCAAGTTTGTTAAGAATTATGGGAGAATAGTAGCACCTCTAACAACATTATTGAAGAAATATGCATTTTCATAGACTCCTGAAGCAACTAAGGCCTTTGAACATCTTAAAGAGGCAATGTGCCTAACACTGGTCTTAGCTACGCCATAATTCACAAAAACCTTTATTGTGGAATGTGATGCCTCAGGAAATGGAATTAGTGTTGTGTTAATACAGGAAGGAAGACCCATTTCTTTTGAAAGACGTCCAATCAAAGGAAAGTATTTACAGAAAGCTATTTATGAGAACGAAATGTTAGCAATATTGCATGCTCTAAAGAAATGGAAAACTTACCTAATGGGAAGACACTTCAAGGTAAAAAATTATCATGATAGTCTTAAACACTTTTTGGAACAAAGACTATCTTTAGAAGAGCAGCAAAATGGGTCACAAAGGTGTTGGGTTATGACTTTGAAATAATCTACAAAAAAGGGAAGCTAAATGTTGTTGCATATGCACTCTCAAGAAATAGTGAATAGGTGGAAGCATTGCTTTCTGCCATTTCTATTATCCAACCAGATTGGATAACCGAAGCAATGGATAAATGGAAGAAGGACAAAGAAGTGTGGAAACTCATTCAAAATTTGCAGCAAGATCCTAGTACATCTAATACATTTAGTTGGAAAAATGATTCCTTATGGTACAAAGATCAATTATATATTTGTAAGAATTCCCAACTAAAACAAAATATTCTTTTGGAATTGCACACTTCTCCTTTAGGACAGTCAGGATTTTTAAAAACTTACCACAGGGAGAAGAAAGAATTTTTTTAGGATGGCCTTAAATTTGATATTCAAAAGTTTGTGGCGGAATATTTGGTTTTCCAGCAGAATAAAGTTGAGACAATTAAGACCCCAGGTCTTCTACAACCTTTATCCATTCCAAGTCAATGTTGGGAGGAGATTTCAATGGACTTTATCACAAGTTTACCTAAATCTGAAGGAAATAGTGTCAGCATGGTGGTAGTTGATAGAATTACCAAGTATGCACACTTTTGTGCATTATCTCATCCATTTAAAGCAAATACAATTGCTACTACATTTATGGACACAATTCAAAAGCTACATGGAAACCTAAGGGTTATTGTGAGCGATAGAGATCCCATTTTTACTAGGAATTTTTGGACGAAGTTATTTTCTTGTTTCTGTACTTAATTAGCTCATAGCTCATCTTATCATCCTCAATCCGATGGTAAAGCTGATATAGTAAATAAATGTTTGGAATTATATCTTCATTGTTTTGTATCTGATAAACAAACACAATGGTTCAAGTGGTTACCTCTTGTTGAATGGTGGTATAACACTTCCTTCCATACTGCAACAAAAAAGACCACATTTATGGCACTTTATGGATATCATCCACCCTCCTTCACATCATCTTTAAGAGAAAATTCGAAGGTTCAAGCAGTGGAAGATCACATTGAGCATCAACAAGAAGTTCTCCAACTCTTAAAGGATAACCTGAATTTGGCACAAAATCGAATGAAACAACAGGAAGATCAACATCACAGCGAGAGAAGTTTTGATGTAGGACACTGAATATTTTTATGGCTACAACCATACAAACAAATGTCCCTCAAGAAAGCTAGGAAGGATAATAAATTATCGCCAAAGTACTATGGTCCTTACAAGTTGTTGCAAAAGATTGGTACTATGGCATACAAATTGGAGCTTCCTGCTTCTTCACGAATACATCCAATTTTCCATGTTTCACGCTTAAAGAAGGTTATAGGTGAAAATATTCTAATTCAAACAATATTTCCAGAACATGATGAGGAAGGAGAAATCATATTGGAACCTAAAGAGGTCACAGAAACAAGAACTCGATAGCTACGAAATTGATCAATTTCAGAGTATCTCATCAAGTGGAAGAACTTACCCACTTAAGATTCTACATGGGAGGGTGAGAATTTTATACAGAAGCACCAAGAGCTAATCAAGCGTTGAGGACAACACTTTTTTGAAGGAGAGGGGCATGTTAGGTCCCTATATTACTAGTATAGTCCCTTATTGTTGTTAGTGTAACCCCCTTATTGTTATTATTATAACCCTGTAACCCCCATATTGTTATTATTGTGCCCTTAAATTATTATTGTTAGGTCGACTAGGATTACATTGTGGCCCCATGGCCTCCTATATATAGAAAGGAGGTTTTGTAATTTGTATCATTCAAGAATTGTTCATTCATGTTATGTATTGGAGGTTTCCCCCTCAAATTGGCTTATTTATAAGGCATTGATATCTCTTTTATTCTATTTTTGGAGCTGGTTTCACAACATATGTTGATGGATTTGAAGAGATCTAATGTACTTCAAGTGAATGTGTTTAGCCAATTAAGTCAGCTAAAGGAGTTGGAAACCATGATGTATGCTTTCTTAGAATAAAAATCATTAGACATGACTCCTTAATAAGGATAATAGGTCTAAAGACCTCATAAGAGGAAAATCAAATGTAATGTCCTATGTGAATTCATGTGAGAAGTTAAATGGTTACTAGTAGTGAGGGTGGAGTGCTTGGGTACCTTTATGGTTGGGAAATATCTCTATATATGAGAAGTCTTCCTTCACTTCCATGTCAAATTCATCATCAACCCTCAATTCCCATCTACCAACTTTCCTACCATGGACAAATTTGAGGATTGGCAACTTTTTAGGATCGAGAGAAATTTTGGGATGGATTTCATTAGAGAAACAATGTAAAAAAATTTATTGATAGGAAGACCTCATCCTAATATCTTTGTCATATGGATAACATAAGGGCCCTAAATGATCCAGGTGGATACTGGTGGCCACCCATCTATTCCATTTGGAACCTCGCCATTGGTTCTTTCAATTTCTTAGTTTCAACACATTTTACTATTTCTAGTAGTTTTTTAGGTCCTGAACTTCTCGCGCCGTTTTGAGGCCCTGAATGAAGTTTTTTTGGAAAAATGGGAGAAACATGGGTCTTCTACCAATGATTTTCACTCAAAAGTTGTAGTCCTCGGATAGCTCTTTCTAACGAGGTATTGAGTGTGTCAAACGAAGATCATATGCCAAAGTTACGTCCCCAGGAAGTTGAGTTACCAATTTACCCAAATAGGGCCCACAGTTTTAGCGCTTCATCTCCTAGTGTTAGGTTTTTTGATGTTTAAGGTTTTCCATTGTTTCTCAATAATAAATATGCTCTCAATCCTCATTATAACATAGTTAAGAGGCTTGTAGCCACCACATCTCATCCTATAGATAAGCTACCAATGCCCTAGTTAGTTTATTTCCATTTTTCTGTAAACAAATTTGAGTTCTTTGATCTTATTGAAATGAAGTGTTATTTCTGCTGCATTTTTGTATTTATGGTTATATGTGTATTCAGTTGCATTTGTGCATAAATCCAGATCAATGACTAAGATATATATAAAAAGGGCTATAGAGTTTTCTTCTTTCAAGCATTCATATTTTTGTTTTCAAATATCAGAGAATGCATTAGAGTCTTGTGGAAACTCCCAATTTAGATAGAATCCAAAATTCTATTTCTTAATTAGAATTTAAGGAATTGTTCAGTGCTTCGTTAGGACATTGGGAGGTCAATGCCAAAAATTATGTAGGAATCAGAAGCTCAACTACTTGATTATAACAAAATCCACATTGTCCATTAGTTAAGGGTGATGTATAGTTAAATATATTTAAGTGATGGATATCAGGTTCATATCCTCAAGCCCTCCTACGAGATATTTCTTCCAATTTTACCAAAGTTGATAAGGGACCTAAGTTTGTAGATGATAATTTGGTTTAATGAGCCACTCACATAGATATTACATGATACTAACATGATGATGATGTGGGACTAATGTGGTGGTCATATGGAATCAATGTGGAGGTTTTGTTGCACCTATGTGGCATAGACTTGGAGATGACACGTTGTTGACATGGATAAATTATGTGGAAATGTGATATAGATTAGCATGTGAAATGGTGCTAACATGGCAATTGGAGGGAAGTAGAAAGTGACATGGATACTAGAAGTGAGGAGGTCAACTATTGAGTGTTGGTTTATTGTGAGGTCCGAACCCTTATTTTGTGCTTAAGCCACAATACTAATAGAACTTGAAACACTTCTTAGATGATAGGGATAGAGTTCCATTAGGTAATAATGGTTATGAGACTATCATAATAGAGAGTGTTGGATATTTGCTAATTCACAAAAAATAGTAGCAACGTATGTCTCGGTGTCCAAGGGCCTGAAGAAGTAAGTAGTTACATGAAAATTGACTTGAGTCAAGAATTTTTAGAGGATTTATTCCAAAGGTAGAGGAATCACAAAACATTAATCAATGGTATTTATGCATAAATAATAACAAAAGGACTCACACATGACATCGAAAGGAAGATTAACACATACAAGTTGAATCCATCAATGAGCACCTTCCACTCAATTACAACCCTTTTTTGTACATACTTTTAGAATCTTCACTTGTTCGATTGAATAAACCTCATTTTGGTGATCCTCTTTTCCTTTCTGTGTAGTTCTCACATGCCGTTATAGTGGCTCATCCAATATATAAGTACTTCTTCCCACTTTTGAAATGTAAAATAAGGAATCATTATGTCCACTTTCATTCCATTGGTTACTAAGATGTCTACTCCCACTTTTATCCACCATACATTAGGTGTTTCTATTGGGGGAGTACCTTTAAAGTTAATGGTAGGTCACAATTAAGAGACCCAAGGCTCAAAATTTTGTAGATCCATATTAGGAAATCAAATAGAAATTCCTCCAAAATTCATAATATTATCATACAATTTTGTGACACAATTCTTCATAAAGTGACCTTTATAATGGTGTAAAAATCACCTCAATAAGAGCTCATATATGAAAAGTATGGCTACCACAAGGGAAGCTACCTTGTTGGCCACAATTATATAGTGACATTTATAATGGTGTAAAAATCACCTCAATAAGAGCTCATATATGAAAAGTATGGCTACCACAAGGGAAGCTACCTTGTTGGCCATCACACTATTAAGTGGATGACACAGGTGGATCTACCGAAATCTAGACCACTGAAAAATTTAGGAGAAAATCCTCATAGATAGAATCATTTTCCATGCTTTTCCAATAAAAGATTCTTTGCTTTCCTTTTTTTTAAATGATTTAGATAAATTTTATAGAATAAAATTATTTTATGCTCAAAATATTCATAATTTATAGAGTATATTATATATTTTTTTAAATTTTTAGATGAATATGGCCAAACAATTTAAGTAGCTAGTAGGATTGGTGGATATTTGTACACTTTAAGATAAATTTCTGTGTTTAACATTTGCCCTAATGTAGACAATTAAGAAGATTATAGATGGCCTAAAGCCTAGTGCTAACTGAGGGTGGAGGAATGAAAAATCCATAAATGGCTATTAGCCTGTACCACATATTTGGCGAGTTGAGAGACAAGAGATTCAATCCTTTTAGCTTTGTACTTGTTTCATGGTTTTTCACCACATATATGATAGATATGTTAGGCAATAGTAGAGGGGGAATAAGATACTGTAGTAGCCAATTAGACCATCATGACAAAGGAAACTTGGTTGTAAGTGCCTTTTTCTTTGTGTTTGCATTTTCAATACTAATGAAAGCAAAGGATAGAAATGAGGTTACCTTCCAGCTAGGTTTCCTCCTATTTTAGGTTCCCTAAGATGCATATTGTGTTCATTTGCGTGGATGTTTGTTGATCTACATGTTCATATTTTAGTTATTCTCATAAATTTTAGTAAAAAAATAGTTCTAACAAATATATATCATACATAAACCCGAATCTCTATAGTCCATAATCCATATAACTCAAGACTATTTCTATAATCCATCACCAATATAATCTTGGACCTATACTAAATTTAATGAGCATGTTATTTTTTTATAATGTTTAAAAAGAAAATCATGTATTATTTATAAAAAATATCTTTTATTAACATTGAAAAGATAAACTTTTAATATGATTAAATCTAATATTTTCGAGATTTTACACTTCGTTATAGTTATTCTTCTATCCCTATCAATGCATGCAACACTTCTCACTATTATCTTTTCAGATAAATATTATAATTGTATAATAAACCTTTTAAGCATGGAATAGTTTATGCTTTGTTAGCTGATTTCATTATAACTACATGAGTTGATGTTGATAACAATATAGGTGGATAAAATGTATTTATGAAAACAAAAATAGAAAGTGGATAGAATGTATTTATGAAAACAGTAATAGAAAGTAATAAAAAGTAGCATGTTACATTTTTTAAAAGTTAATCCAAACGGCTAGAAATGATGTTCGATCCTTTCAAACGGCTAGAAACCAAACAGCTAAAAATGAAAGTTAATCCAAACGGCTAGAAATGATGTTCGATCCTTTCAAACGGCTAGAAACCAAACACCTAAAAATGACGTGGCACGTGGCACCGTCCCTCACAAATTAGCCGTTGATTAAAAAAGCTGAGGCATAAAAGCTGAGGCATAGTTTTTTTTTTCAGGACAAAAGCTGAGGCATAGTTATATAATGAGGTTTTCGATTATCAAAACTGTTTTCTAATTTTGTGCATTAATGTTCGAACTGACTGCTCCAAGAGTACAGTGGATTTGTTTGCGCCTTTGTAATGTTATTTGTGGATGAAGAGAAGTGACTCCAGCAATAATTAATTTGCAGGTTCGATTGTAATGATAAATCCACATTAATTTCAGTAAATTACAGCTAGTTTTGCCTGTATTAAAATCTTAATTTGCTCATGGTTGATGTGAATTTTGTTGATGTTCTCAAATTATTTCATAATCACAACCCTGTTATGTTGGGTCTACCTAGTTTTTGATCCTTCATTCACTGATTTGGTTAAAATTATTCAATGGAGGGTCTACCTAGTTTTTGATCCTTTGATGTCTCTATATTCTTTAACCTGTATTTTTTTTTTGGGTCTTCTTGGCTTTTTAATTTTCATTGTTCTCTGAACAGATCCAGAATAAGTGAATGGAATCTCACTCAACCGCCTGTGAACAGATCAAGAATAAGTGAATAGATTCTCACTCAACCGCCTGGAAATAACAAGACGCTGAGTATACCTGGTTCAGCACAGCACAGGTAATTTTCTTTAGTAATTATTTGGAGTCCATCTTGAATGATAATAATTTGGATTCAATTCAATTCAGCTAAAATCAACCTTCCAATTCAATATCCAGGGCTCTCTCTATTTTTTATTTTCCCCTAAACCTGCAAATAAGATAAAATTAGCAAATAAGATAATATAATAAAAAATTGGAAACGTAGGACAAGTTGTGCCCACAATGCGTTTCGATAGTTGTCCTAATCTTAGTGTACTTTGAAAATCCGAATTCAAAAGTTGGTTACAGACGTTACTTTTGTAAATATTTTTTCCAGTGGGTTTCTTCATTTTCTCCTCGTTTAGCTTTGCTTTAACGCTATGCCTTCTGAATTGAATTGTTTTCTGAGAGGTAAAACATAGAACGATTGTTGGCTGTAAACATGACTCTAAAGAAACCTAGTTTTGAGCTGGACTATAGGTAAGTTTCTGCCTCTTCATTTTCTTCTGCTTCTTGAATTAAATTAGTTTTAAGTAAACCCATTTCAATGAAGTATAGGCTGACTTCTCTATCATTTTCCACTGGTTCTAAACTTTTTGGATTAATACTGTGTTTGTAATCGCACCCATTATAATATAATGGTTCTTTGTAGTATGGATAAATTAATTCTATTAATGCCCTGTTTGTAAGAGCACCCATTACATTGATTCTCATGTTCGCTTATCTCAAATCTCATTTAGGGCATTCCTTCAGTTACTGTTACAATTATTCTAAGGGATCGATTCTTTTATGTGATGGATTAGAACCAACAACTAGATTTCCTATGAACTCTGCTCAAAAAGAAAAAACCAGTACATTCATGTTAGTTTTATTCTTTCATTTTCCTTTTGGTTCCTCTACTCTCAGAGAGGCCATAGTTTTTTAGTTTCGTATTAATTCATTTTAGCCTCCATCGACTTCAATTACAATTACAGTTCCATTTCCTCCCCTCAAAACAGACACCAATCTTGTAATTTCAGCATACATGAGTTTCTATTTCGTAAGTTTCTAACGATCAACTGTGCAATTTTAAACTGCTCAAATTTCAACAAGATATTCGTAACTATTCAGGAATAGCGAGTGATTTGCAAAGAGGTGCTCGATGCAAAGAGGTGCTCGATAGAATTAGTTTGGAATAAATTGTAAGTCAATTTCAAATCAAATCTAAATATTTAAATAGGTGCTCGATAGAATTGGTAAAATTTAAATATTTCTTTGTAAATTGATTTGTAAATTGATCTATGAAATATGAAGTATAAATCAAATCTCTGGTCATAGTGATTTATTTATTTATGTTTTTTCAAGTGTGGCTTGAGGATTTAAATATTTCTTCGTTCTGGATCTATGAAATATGAAGTATAAATCAAATCTCTGGCCATATTGATTTTTTTTATTTTTTAATTTTTATTATTTTTTATTATATGTTTTTGCAAGTGTGGTTTGAGGGTTTTGATTCCATAGATTATAAATAATTTGATTATTAGTTAATTTTTTTTAATAGAAATATTTAAAATATTTATAAATTAATAAAATTATAAACATTTTCTTTCCAATTTTACAAATAAAATCTATGAAATCATTAAATACCTTCATCGATAAAACAAATTGAACTGTTACACCACAGATACCTAATTAGATCGAATGAGAGAAGAAAATACTAAAATTCTAATTCGATTCTATTTATTGATTATTTTTTTCGAGTAAACCACAAAAAGAATGAAGAATAAGGTATTTTCGGTTAATGGGGTATTTTATAGTAAAACCGCGTGTCTTAATTTGGTCATAGTTGTAGATTCTATCCATCTTAGAAGCTCTGCTCTTCAGAGGAAACCTAATCCGTTCATTTCAGTTTTCTTTTTGGTAATTTATTTAATTACATGAAGAGTTGGTTTTATGACAATAGTTTTTGATGTTTTTTTGGTTAGGTTTAATTTATTACTTTGGTTTTATAGATTCAATCATTATTTTATTAGTTTTAGATTATTTTATTATGTTTATTTGGTCTGTGATTTTCTTTAAATCGGTTTCTTATTTTTTAGTTTTGTAAGTTTTTTTTTTTCTTTTAATTAAAAATATTCTCTAAAAATTTAGTTTTAGATTATTGGATTTCTTAAAATAATTTTCAATTATGTTTTTATATTTTAAAAATATGTCTTTAATTTAAAAATATTTTTTTCATTTATATCTTATAACTTATGTTATATTTTGTTTTTACTTTATTGTGGTTAAGTTCAATGTATTTTTAATTGTATATTCATACATTTAATTTATTTAAAATACATTTTCTTATATTTAAACTTTTATTAATAGCATTTAATTTAATTAGTTTTTGAATGATTTCTTTATTAATATTGTTTAGTTTAACTTTTTTTTCTAATGTTTTTCAAATTAAATATTTAATATGTTATTTAAGCTCTGCGTTGTATTTTATTAATGATAAAATGTAGTATGATATATATTTTTAATTAAAATAACATAATGTACAAAGAAAAAATGTTTACATTTATATAATTTAAAATGATAATACTTTTATAAGTAAATATATATGATAAAATGCATTATATTTTATTAATGATACAATGTAGTACGGTATATTATTTGTAATTAAAATAACATAATATAGAAAGAAAAAATGTTTGCATTTATATAATATAAAATGGTAATGCTTTTATATTTAAATATATATGATAAAATTAAATTGTACTCTAAATGTTTTTTAAGATTGCTTTTGAATATATGTTTTATTAAAATTTTCCACTACATGTGTGTGTGTATATATATATATATATATATATACACTCAGTATGAATCTAGATTGTGTTAAATTAGGCTAGGCAGAGCTAGAGTGGGCTAGGATAGACTGAATTAGACTAGGATACACAAGGATAGAATAAGTTTAAGCTAGGGTGGGTTAGACAAAAACATGATAGGGTACTCTATAGTAGACTAGGGTAAGCTAGAGTAGGTTAGGCCACACTAATATAGAGTAGACTAAGGTATACTAGAGTAGCGTAGCCTGAGGCACTAAATAATAGACTAAGGCAAGCTAGAGGAGGGTAGGTTAGGCTAGAATAGGTTAGAGTAGACTAGGCTAGGCTAGAGTGGGTAAGGTTAGGCTAGGTTAAGCTAGGCTAGATTAAGTTAGGCTAAGTTAGGTTAGGCTAGGTTAGGCTACGCTCGGCTAGGTAAGGCTAGGTAAGGTTAGGCTAGGTTATGCTAGGTTAAGGTAGGAAAGGTTAGGTTAGGTTAGGTTAGGCTAGGATAGGATAGGCTAGGCTAGTGTAGGCTAGGTTAGGTTAGGCTAGAGCACACTAGGCTAGAGTAGCATAGGTTAGGGTAGGTTAGGCTAGGGTAGATTATGGTAGGTTAGGCTAGGGTAGGTTAGGTTATGCTAGGCCAGGCTACATTGGGCTAGACTATGTTAGAGTAAGATAGGCTAGGCTAAAGTAGGCTATGCTAGGGTATTCTAGGCTAGGCTAGGCTAGGCCATGCTAGGATAGGCTAGGCTAGAGTAGGGTAGGGTAGTCTAGAGTAGGGTAGACTATATTAGGTTAGGTTAGGTTAGGGTAGACTAGGGTAGAGTATGCTAGGCTAGGCTAGGCTAGGCTAAAGTAGCCTAGAGTAAGCTAGGATAGAGTAGCCTAAAGTAGGCTAGGCTAGGCTAGGCTAGGTTAACTTAGGCTATTTTAGGCTAGGCTAGGTAAGGATAGGCTACTTTAGGCTAGGTAAGGCTAGGCTAGGTTAGGCTACGTAAGGTTAGGTTAGGCTAGCGTAGGCTAGGCTAGGCTAGGCTAGGTTAAGCTAGGTTAGGCTAGTTTAGGCTAGGTTAGGCTAGGCTAAGCTAGGCTAGGTTAGGCTAGGCTAGGTAGGTTAGGTTAGATTAGGCTAGTTTAGGCTAGGCTAGGTTAGGGTAGGTTACGTTAGGTTAGGTTAGGTTACGGTAGGGTAGGTTAGGTTAGGTTAGGTTAAGTTAGGTTTGGGTAGGGTAGGGTAGGTTAGGTTAGGGTAGGGTAGGGTAGGTTAGGTTAGGTTAGGTTAGGTTAGGCTAGGCTAGGTTAGGCTAAGCTATTGTAGGTTAGGTTAGGCTAGAATAGGCTAGGTTAGGCTAGGTTAGGTTAAGCTAGGTTAGGTCACGCAAGAGCACACTGGGCTAGAGTAGGGTAGGTTAAGCTAGGTTAGGATATGTAAGGCTAGAGTAGGTTAGGGTAGATTAGGGTAGGTTAAGCCAGAGTAGGTTAGGCTAGAGTAGATTATCTAGAGTAGGTTAGGGTAGGTTAGGCTAGAGCAGGTTCAGCTAGGATAGGTTAGGCTAAGTTAGGCTAGGTCAGGCTATGCTAGACTAGGCTACACTAGGTTAAAGTAGGATAGGCTAGGTTAAGCTAGGCCAAGCTATGGCTAGGCTAGAGTAGGGTTGGGTAGGCTAGAGTGGGCTAGGCTACAGTAACCTAAGCTAGGGTAGGATATAGTACACTAGAGTAGGCTAGGCTAGAGTACGTTAGGCTAGGCTAGGATAGAGTAGCCTAGAGTAGGCTTGGATAATCTAGTTTAGGCTAGAGTAGGCTAGAGTAAGCTAAGGTAGGCTAGGCTAGGATAGGCTAACATAGGTTAAGGTAGCCTAGGCTAGAGTAGGCTAAGGTAGGGTAAGGCAGGCTAGAGTAGGACAAGCTAGGATAGGCTATAGTAGGGTAGGATAGGCTAGAGTGGCCTCGACTAGGCTAGGTTAGAGTAGGCTCGGCTAGGCTAGATTGGGCTAGAGTAGGCTATATTAGAGTAGGCTAGGCTAGGCTAGAGTAGCCTAAAGTAGGTTAGGCTAGGCTAGAGTAGGGTAGGGTAGGATAGAGTACGGTAGGCTAGGCTATGCTAAAGTAGGGTAGGATAGTCTAGGTTAGGCTAGAGTAGGCTAAAGTAGGTTAGGCTAGGCTAGGATAGGCTAGAGTAGGCTAAGCTAGGCTAGAGTAGACTAAGCTAGGCTAGGCTAGACTAGACTAAGCTAGGCTAGGCTAAGCTAGAGTAGGATAGAGTGGGATAGGCTAGGCTAGAGTAGGCTACAATTAGGCTAGGCTAGGCTAGAGTTAGGCTAGGCTATGCTAGGCTAGATTTAGGCTAGGCTAGGCTAGAGTAGGCTAAGCTAGGCTAGGCTAGGCTAGGCTAGGCTAGAGTAGACTAAGCCAGGCTAGGCTAGAGTAGACTAAGCTAGGCTAGGCTAAGCTAGAGTAGGATAGAGTGGGATAGGCTAGGCTAGAGTAGGCTAGAGTAGGCTAGGATAGGTTAGACTAAACTAGGCTAGGATAGGATAGGATAGGCTAGGCTATGATATACTAGAGTAGGCTAGGCTAGAGTAGGCTAGCGTAGGCTAGAGTTGGATAGAGTAGGCTAGAGTAGGCTAGAGTTGGATAGATTAGGCTAGAGTGGCCTCGACTAGGCTAGGCTAGAGTAGGCTCGACTAGGCTAGATTGGGCTAGAGTAGGCTATATTAGAGTAGGCTAGGCTAGGCTAGAGTACCCTAAAGTAGGTTAGGCTAGGCTAGAGTAGGGCAGGCTATGCTGGGCTAGAGTAAGGTAGGGTAGGATAGAGTACGGTACGCTAGGCTATGCTAAAGTAGGGTAGGCTAGTCTAGGTTAGGCTAGAGTAGGCTATAGTAGGCTAGGCTGGTCTAGGCTAGAGTAGCCTAGAGTATGCTAGGTTAGGCTAGGCTAGAGTTGGCTAGATTAGGCTAGGTTAGGCTAGAGTAGGGTAAGGTTGGCTAGAGTAAGGTAGGCTAGATTAGGTTGGGCTAGGCTAGGTTAGAGTATGATAGGCTAGGTTAGATTAGGCTAGAGTAGGCTAGCTTAGGCTACGCTAAGCTACGATAGAGTATCCTAGGGTAGGTTAGGATAGACTAGAGTAGGCTAGGCTAGAGTAGGCTAGAGTAGGCTAGGCTAGAGTGGGATAGAGTAGGCTAGGCTAGAGTAGGCTAGGCTAGGCTAGGCTAGGCTAGAGTAGACTAAGCTAGGCTAGGCTAAAGTAGACTAAACTAGGCTAGGCTAAGCTAGAGTAGGATAGAGTGGGATAGGCTAGGGTAGAGTAGGCTAGAGTAGGCTAGGCTAGGTTAGACTAAACTAGGCTAGGATAGGCTAGGCTATGCTACACTAGAGTAGGCTATGCTAGAGTAGGCTAGAGTTGGATAGAGTAGGCTAGAGTAGGCTAGGTTAGGCTAGTGTAGGCTATGTTAGGGCTAGATTAGGCTAGGCTAGAGTGGGGTAGCCTGGAGTAGGCTAGGCTAGGCTAGACTACATTAGGATAGAGTATACTAGGTTAGGGTAGGCTAGATTAGAGTAGGCTAGGCTAGATTAGAGTATGCTAGGCTAGAGTAGGCTAGGATAGGCTAGGCTAGGCTAATATAGAGTAGGCTAGGCTACAATAGGCTAGACTAAGCTAGAGTAAGCTAGGCTAGATTAGGCTAGGTTATTCTAGGTTAGGCTAGGTTATGCTATTGTAGGCTAGGACAGGTTAGGATAGGCTAGAGCAGGTCAGGCTAGAGTAGGTTAGGCTAGGGTAGAGTAGGTTAGGATATAGTAGGTTATGTAAGGCTAGAGTATGCAAGGTTAGGCTAGGTTAGGCTATGCTAGAGTAGGTTAGGCTAGGTTAGGTTAGGCTATAGTAGGTTAGGATATAGTAGAGTTGAGTAAGGTAGGCTAGGATAGGTTAGGCTAGAATATATTAGGTTATTCTAGAGTAGGCTATGGTAGGCTACAGTAGGCTATAGTAGGGTAGGTTACGCTAGCGTAGGCTAGAGTAGATTAGGATAGAGTAAGATAGGATAGAGTAGGAAAGATTAGGTTAGGCTACAATAGGCTAGTCTAGAGTAAGTTAGGCTAGATGTAATATCTCTATTTTTATGCTTTTATTTAGACAGTTGAGAGTCCTAAAGGTTAAGTGGACCTAAAGGAAAACTATATGTGGACATATTATTTTTAAATTAAATAAATGTGGAATGTGATTATTTTGCAAAGACTAGATTAAATTGGAGACCAGGATTTCAAGTCCATGAGGATGGAATTAAATCCAAATACTTTCCCAAAATCTCCAAAAATCCTCGGAGAAAAAAACAAAATAAAATATAAATATTAGAAGGGAGATAAGAATCTAATAGATACCTCAGTAAAGTGGAAAGTTACTGAGAAGAGGTGAAATAAAACTAGAAAGAGGAAAAAACTAGTTTTAAAGTGCTTTTGTTGAAAAAACAAAAGTAAAACCTAGGCTAAAGGAAAACAACATCCTAAATTAATTGGACGTAGTTATGGAAACATGTTGAGGGAAATCAAGCTTAAATAATCCATTCCTAGGTAGACAAGAGGTTTTATACACTTTGGAGGAATTGGTCTCTGCTCGAGGGGAGTTGTGGATGAAAGCTCAAGGTTGGGTGGAAAATAATATTTACCAGAATTGGTATGCATAGTTGTTAAATTTTGTCTTATGATTTTATTATAATGATGATATTTGATTAATATTAAATATGATTTAGTCATGAGTTTAACTAAAAAAATTATATCTTGAATTACAAGCCTTTATGATAAGGCGTTGTGTTATTGGAAATAAAGTGTCATAGGTATTTAACAAAATTATAACTATAGCAGGTATAGTTAATTTCTATGTATAGTTACATAGAATTCAATAAATAGTTCACCAACACACAAAATCTCTAAACCCAAAGAGAAGGGTTTAAATTTGCTATTAGGTCTATGTTAATTTTTTATTACAGATATAAAACACATCATTGGGATCAAACATAATTCTAACCGTACTAAGATAAGCGTCAATAGGGATAGTAGAAATACACAGTTATTTTTGTAAACTAATATTGAAACAGATATGCATTCATTTGAATGATTTATTACACTTAATTTAAGAAATTATAAATCTATACAAGTAACATACTTCAGATTTAAATTACAATTTCTTAATTTAGGAAACATGCATACATATAGAGGCAATATTTGCATTAAAAGGAACCATTAAATATTCATACATATAGATGAAACATGTATATCAAAAAAGAACCAAAAACCATTTATATAATTGTTCAAAGGATGTGAAAATCCTCTGATAGAGGTGCATAGAAAAAGGTAATAAAACTCAAGTAAAATATCACTGTCCAAGTTATATTGAATGAAAGTTAGCTTTTACTAAAATTAATTCTAGAATGTACAGATACATTGATAAAGATCAGTAGAGCCACATGGTTGAAATCTGTACACTTGAACGACCAACGAGGAGGCAAATGAAAATTCTTGTCAGAGCCTTCGATAATAATGTGAAGAAATTGTGAGGAAATTCTTGGGAAAATAATTTGCGTGTAAGTAAATACATAAAATAGTGTTAGACTGACATCAACTATGATAAAGTAATGATGAATTTCAATTTTTATAATAAGAAATATTTTAAATTATACCTGGTTAAAATACCAGAAGGGATTATTCCTCTACAAGAAAATGGCGAGATATTACTTTTAGAAAATACATGAAATAAAATAAGTGTGCTACTTCCAATCAATTAAAATACATATTGAGATTTCTAATTCAACTACAAGATTTAAAAATAGATACCTATGTTGATGATTTAAAAAGAGTACATTGGGTATGAGCAATGGTGAAAATTTGAAAAATCAAGAACAAGAGGTTTGTTCCTGTAGTGGAAAAACATAAATTATTCTGAGAAAAGATAACATTGATAATTGTATTTTATTGTGAGAAATTACAATCTAAGTGACACTCGAATTTTTTTATTAAATCATAAATTATTAGATCCGAAATAGGGCAGAGTCTTACCTATCAATAGAAATAAGGAAGTTATGAACTATGCACAAACCACATTAATGTCCACCGACAAATGGCTCTCTCTCTCTCGTGAATATATATAACTTGTGGAAGGATATATATATATATATATATATATAACAGAGGAAGTAAATACGGCTATGATATAATGTATGTAACAATTTTCCATAATTGAGAATACACAAACATTGGTTAATTTATTTGAAATTTAATGAATTTAACCCTATCTCTAAGGGTAAGAAGAAATTAAATTGAATTTTTGGAAGGGTAAAGTGATTATCGGAAAAATTTAAACCCTGTAACATTGAAAATCAAAATGAAAATCTATGGGGTAGAGACGTGTTGTAATTTTCTAAATAGCTTATCCATAGAAGTAGGAAAAGATGTGTATCATTCAGAAATTAACTTGGTAGAGAGAACGTTAATTAAGTGAAGAAGGAGAATTCATGAATAAGTTTGAAATTGAATATAAGTATCCAAGCAACGTCGTTGGTAAATAAGGTTGTAAATGAGAAATAAGGCGACTGTATAAAAAAAACAAATAAAATGGTCTATTTTAATAACCCAGAGACCTATCCTTTATACAAAAATTACGATGGCACAGTGGGAGTGAATATCAAAATTTCATCATACAGTGAAATCAAGATCGGTTAAAAACATTAGAGCCATCATATTTCAATCCAAACCAAACTCATTTCAAATATTGTACCAAGGAGGAGTGGAATTAACCATTCGAAGAGAAGAAAGGGATATAAAAATTAGTTTATCAAACTCAGAAATAAGAACTAACTATTTCCCTAAAAATCGATTTTGAGGGGAAGGTGGCAATTCACTGAGAAATTCTACAAGAGATCGATATCAAAGTTAATCCAAAATTAATTTTAAACCCAAGTGACAAATCAATAATTTGGTAAACGGATTTGGGGAAAATCCAGTCCACATTCCAATCGAAAAATGTATACCAATATAAATCAAAATCTTCTCTCTTCCGAGGAGAAGTAAAAGTCAATTTATGGTAAAACCATTCAGTCAATGATAAACCCAGGAAATAGAGGCTAGGTTAGAAGATTAAATCTATAACTTATGAATAGTTGGAGGTGAAACAATACATCTATTCCCAGAAGGTGATTTCATAAGGATTACGAATACCATCCCTGCAACAACCAAATCAATTGAGTATGAAAAATAAAAACTAGAATGCGCATAGTTAAATAACCCCATAGAAGTAACAAAGCTTCATGTATAAATTATATGAACAAGTAAAATAACGCTCACAATGCTAATACTAAAAAATTGGAGAAACAAATGCAGAGATAAACCAGACTTACCAAACAGTAGAGAGTTGAAGGTATGTCGTGAAGGAGGTCAGCTCTGAGTCGTTTCACCATGAAGAACTCGAGAAAATGAACCAAAACTCAGAGGGAAGTCCTCGGCTAGGGTTCAAAAAAATGACACGTGAATGTACAATGTCTAAATCCTAACCTAAATCCTTATGATGTATAGAGAAAATACGAATGGATCCATAATGTCAAATACATCCACCATACATTTGGCCTACCGTGACGATGCCCATGTGAAGATCATTACCATAGGTGCGAAAACATTTATGAGTGTTAAAAACTAAATGATAAGGAATTATAGGTATGGTTTTTGAGGTAAAATAACTAACAGTGCAATTAAATACATAGGATATTTCATCCACCAAAAAAATAAATTAAATATTTTTTCAATCATCATAGATATTCAGAGGCTGGAAATTTATATGGTTATGTCAGCGAGGGTGATATCTCATTTACGTAGCAATTATACATAAGGTTAATGCGAATGGAGATAAGTAACAATATGTTCGAAACCTTATAAATATTGTTATAGATCAATTTTAATATAGTAGGTGGATTAGTGCATATAAAGGAAATAAAGGTGTAACGATAGGGTTATGAGGATAGGAATATATATATATATATATATATATATATATATATATATATATATATATATACGAAAACTATCCAAGGTATGGTTCATCCCTAGTGGGAAATTCAAATAAAATATATGTTGTTAAATATTCTATAGGTACATTATATTCAAAAGTATAGTTACATATATATGTTGAGGTGAATATATATTATACTATACCTTAAGTATAATGTGATCAGTTATAGCTGAAATTATCTACATTCATTAAGGGTAACTTTAGCATATGTATTACCAATTAAGGATAATTCATGGGGACAGTATGGGGATTAAATATATTTAGAGAAGTTGTGAAAATAAAAATAAAGATTGATTATGCAAGATAAGAACTGAGGTAAATTTATTTATTAATAATCTGAAAGGTATTATTCATGCGATAAAAATAAAATAAGTAAAGGACAAAAAAGCAGTGTTATTTCCACAAATATAATTTTTTTTTGGTTAAGTAGAGTTGTTAAAAATGGTATCAGAGCCCATGTTTAAAACACTGGGCCTATGTGTCCTCACACAGAAAAACCCAAAATTATAATGCTATGAAAAATAAGAAAATAAAATTTGTTTTTCTTTCCAGAAATTGGTGTACTAATTAAATGTTGTTTACAATGAGTGAAGTGTAAAAATAATACAACTGCTATTATGAATGACGAAGGGGAGTTGTACGTGGATCTAGGGTGTGTGGGAAACCCACCAGATCAAAATGCTCAATTGTTGGACATGATAAATGTTAAGAAGGTAAATCCTCTCTGCAGACAGAGACGATCCCTCTAGCCCTAGAGTGGGTCTAGAAATAAAGATACATGCTAAAGTTTTGATTCCTAACTATTGAATGAAAGAGGAAATAGTAGATTGACCTACCTGGGGCCCAATGCTGTCGTCATTGCTGTAGTGGTGGTAGCCTCTCACTCCTGCCTTGGCAAGTCACAATCCTTCTGCAATCATGCTCAGATACTTGCACATAGAATCAGAAAACAAGAACAACATACAACATAATAAAATTTCATTCATAATTATTAGACATTCAAAGAGGGCTAAACGTATTGCATTAAAAAACTTTCATAACACAAAAGTGTAACCAGACAGTAGTCACGTATATGTATTAATGAAAGGAAGAGATACAACCAAAACTTTGACGTCATGGTCCCCTCCAACAGGGTTCAGCCGAAGCACGTCTCAGATGTTCTTTAGGGAATTAGGATGGGGTAAAGGCAAGGAATCAAGCTCTCTCAGAAGGCATGGACTCAAGCTCTCTCAACATAATTACTTCTTATTCTATCTCTTTAGAAGTTATGTTATAGTATGTTCAATTCTCCAAGTTCAACTAGCTTATTCAAAATGAGATAGCTTCTTTTTATAGAGGAAAAGGAGGAGGTTAGGATCCCTAAAAAGGTGGGAGGGAAGCCTATCCTTTAGGAGTTTCCCACAAGAGGTAGAAATCATAAACCAAAGGAGGAAGTATGTGGTTTATTGGTTCAAGCACTCCCAATGACTCATCTTCGAAGTTGTTGGAATGGAATCTCTGCCTCTATTTTTAAAAAACATTCCATAAATAGCTCGGAAAAGGTGGCTAGCAAATTTAAAGCACCATCTAGCATGGGGCTCAGTGTTAATATTCCTCTTTGGCATGAGGGCATAACTAACTACTCGCACCCAGGAAAAAACAAGGGTTTTTGAGTCTCTTCACAGGGAATTGTCAACAGAAGGAATATTACTCTCATGCAAAGGGATACAATGATGGTCTTTGCAAGGCATGAAATTTCTTATTGATCATGGAAATGACCATCCAATGGGCAAGATGGTGATTACAGGGATAGTGAAAAAATGTTGTGTAACAGATTCCCCCTAAAGAATGAGGTCTGAGGGAGAGGGAGGGGTGAAATACTTTATGAGAATGTGTTTGAACCAAACACCGTTGTTGGAAAACCTGCAATTACAAATACAACTGATATCTCTTATACATGAACATTTGGTATCGGTGCAACCATCCATAATAGAGGGTATAAAAACTGTGATCTGAGGTATGGACGCAGCTGCCATCCAGCACTAAGGATCAAAAAATAGACTCAGGTATGGTCGCATGCATCCAATCAAAAGAGTCGTGCGATAAGTGATGATAATCCAAAAAAATACGCATCCTGGATTTTATCAAAAAAAATCTATGGTCTTATGCTCCATCTCGACCCGAACAAGTATAGATTCAAGCATGCGAATATATGAGTTGAATTTTAACATGCAAGAAAATCACTTGATTACCAGCCAATGATGAAAGCTGTTAACAGGCACGAGAGAAACCACCAATAATGACAATGGCTCTCAAGGTACAACCGGTATAATCTACGAAATGTGAAGAGTGATTTGGCGTCGAACACCCAAAGAATCACTCGATCGAAGGCCAATGAGGTGGACCTTGCATCGAATGTGAAGAACATACCATTGAGGCATGCAGGCTCTAAGGTACCAAAAGGGAGTCTCCAGATCAAATTCCTGGATAATGAGCTGAAGTTGATAGGAAGTGACCTGATCTAAGGTGGGCCATAATATTTCCCACATCATCGACACACGACAGAGTAACATGATGATAGTGAATTAGGACCAACGGAGAATTAGGGGAAGGTTGAAAACTGTAGAGGAAAACTTCTCTTAAACATATCAGCAGCACGACACTGGATCTGGCAGTATTTTACATCAAGGGATCTAAGGTCATGGCGACGTGGCAAAGAGCATATGAGAGGTAAAAATAGATTACCCAAACCCATGGAGGAAAAATTGACGAAATGAGATGTCCCCAACCCGAAAAAAATGCAGACAAGTGCCATGTTCAAGAGCGACATACTGCCAACATAACTAAAACTTGGTTCCATTTTTCCCCCGCCATTTCTGATGAGTACCCCAATTATTTTTTTTAAAACAAGCTTGAAGGGGATAGCATACACTTATGCTGTAAGTTTTTCCTTTGGAAAAATCCAACCTAGTACATTTTACAAGCCCTAGGAAGGAGGAACTCGAGTAACGTCATGGTGACGAAATCCGATGTCATCAGGGTTTAACGAGTCTGACAAAGGGAGAAATCGACATATTTTCATGTTTAGAGAGTTTGAAAAGAAGGCATAAAAGAAAACTCCATCATGGCCCTTTTCATAAATATTCTCTTAGATTCGAAAAGGTAGAAAACAATATCTGAAAGAACCTCTTAGTCGCGATAGGCTAAGGTATTCCTTTTTCGTAAATAATCTATCCCAGCCCAAAAAAGGGGTAAATGTATACAGTGTAGATATCATTTCGCAGCCATTTAACGAGTTCAAAACGACAAGAGTCTCGAAAATATTTTCAATTTTAGAGAGTCAGAAAAAAGCTAAAATAGAACTCCAGTAGTGAATTTTTCATGTTTTTACCGAGTTCGAAAAAAGTATAAAATTTAACTCGTTACTCCACCATTATGTCTTGAAAACCTGTTGCAGCATAGGAGACACGTGTAAAACCCATTTCTCGAAAAAAATATAATAAAATAATCTAAAAACATATCTTAAAACCTAATTAGGGTTGTAAAAAGTTATAAAATGCCAAAAATGGTAAAAATAATTACTTTTTACTTTTTACCTCTTGGTGAGAAATAGTTACCCATTTTACAATGTGATTTTGTGGTGATGATAGCGGTCAATCCAGCAGACCAATCTCAAATCTGTCAGTTCCAGGTAAGAGCCGAGATCTCTCCCTTCATTTCAAGTTATTTTTTACTAACTGCAGCTTCCAATTTTTATTTATGGGGAAGGAAATGTGAATTTTAGGGCACGATAGTTGGCATAGGTTTCAAGCACGAAGTCACGCCAACCGCCCAATTTTCTATACTAGGGCACGCCCATTGGTGCGACTATTTGGGAAATAGTCGTGCAAATGACGCAGACCATTTTTATGAAAAAATGCAAGTGAAATACTGAATTTTTTACAAATCCAAGCTTCAAAAAAAGCTAATACTATTCATATGACTGTGTTTGCAGGTAGAAAGCAGCAAAAATGGTGATCGAGTGGAAAGAATGGGAACACAGTGAAGAGGACGAGCTTGCCATGGGTAATGAGAGACACATGGAAGCACTCAGAGACTGTGGACTGAAGAATTTTTTCTTAACACCGTGTCTCTGTGCTCAACCAGAGCTGCTACAGTATTTGATCAGCATATAGGTTGAGGATTATGAAAAGTTCATCCTTCGAGATCAAGAACTTGAGATTGATGTTTCTGACGTCTACTTTATCACAGGATTATTGTGGAGGGCAGCAACACCAATCCTAACTGACACCCGACCTTGCATGGACAACATTTCCATGGTTATTGACAAGGTATGTAGAGGGGCATGGAAGGGATCAAGAAGTGGGAAAGTCGATATCCAGACTATCCCATACTTGGCACTAAAAGTAGTGCTACATACCATCACACAAACCGTGGGATCGGAAGCACCACATGAAGCAAAAAAGACAAAGTTTCTCCTTGCTATAGACTTCTTGACACCGACCATCTACAACTAGGGAGAGGCCATGATAATAAACATGAAACACCAGCTAACAAAATGGAGGAAGGCCAAATTGAAGCAATTCAGTTATGGGTCTATCCTGGTATCGTTCTTCCTAGAACGACTACCATTTTTTCAATGTCAGGAGGTCACAGTCCCAACACCACTAGCAAGAGAACCACATATGGCCAAATGGGTAGCTCTGATGCCAAGGAAAGGGGGCAGTCAACAGATGTCCTCAAGACATAAATTTTTTTATTTTCTCCGCCGACAGTTGATTGTCCTAGAGGACTGACCCTACTCTGGTACAGATTTTACTAGTGATCCGGAACTTCCACTCCCAGAGGGAGAGGATTGTGATGAAGATTTTGGTAAGACTCAATTTTAATTTTCATGAGTGTTATGAATTTTTTTTTGACTACGTATGTTCTGATATTATCCATGCATTTACGGATGTTGGCCTAGAGAGACCCGCGGGCATGTCTCTGATAGCGAGGCGAATCCCTCGTGATTTTGACCCTCATGGTGAGGGAGTAGAGGAGGAAGAAATCATACACAACCTAGAAGGTATCACACATGGAGTCCCAGACTATGCATGATTTGATGATGTTCCTCATGCTTACCATAGGCATACCATAGGGGTGCCAAGTCGCATCCACCACTTACTAAGGCGGCTTGTACGGGCAGTGACATGCTATCATGAGCATCACACAGATTAGACACCTAGGCTTTATATCTGCATATTTTGAGAGACATGGTGTCTCAGGATGTAACATAAACACACATATTTTTTGAATGTATGATGCACACTGATGCAAACACGCGATATATATATATATATATATATATATACATGTATTTTCCTACATGGATATTTTCACATGATAATGATTTTACTAATTACGCAAATGTCTATCTAATACAATTTTAGCCATTGTATCAGTTAATGCATTCATTAGTCTAGGAATATTTTGATATGTAGTGAAATTAAAATGTCTTTCCAAAAAATGAATACGTAAATACAATCTCAAAATGTATGGGTTTCTAACCGAATAATGACATTTGAGTTGCAGAACAACAAGCTGTGAATCTAGATTTACAAGCAATGTGCGTATTCCAAGATTGATTGCCTCGGTTAATAGTTCAAGGACAACACTATATTCAACGACGTTGTTTGTAGTTCGTCCTAGACTAATACCTTGCAGTTCTATCAACTCACTAGCAGGATTATAGATTACTGAGGTTTCTGAAGACAAATTCCTGGTACTACAGGAAGCACCATCGGCGAAACTGACATAAGGGGTAATAGACATCTGCACAAATAAGCAAGACCTAATAAGCAGGAAAATGCTAGCAAAGCACACCAAATCAAAACATGTACAAAAATGAAAAAACACCTATGTACATAAATCATGCATGAATGACTCATGCATAGTATTTTTTGAGATACAACCCATTTCTGGGTTGTTCTAGAGGATGACCTTCGTAATCAATAAGCTCATAGGCCCCATTTTGGAGCACAGGTTCAATAATGTAGGGCCCGTGCCACATGGGCTGAAATTTTCCTGCCCCCAACTTATCATGAGCTTGGTCATATAAGAGGATGAGATATCCTTCGACGAAGGAATGAGGGGAAACTGATTGGTAAAAATGAGCTTTGACCCACTTCTTCTGTGCTTTGATAACGAGAGAAGCAAAGTGATGAGTTTCATCTAGCCTTTCTAAGTAAAGGAGACGCTCTTCTTCTGGTGAAGTGTTCAGAAATAATTCAACATCCAACTTGAGTGAAGGCATTTCACACTCAATTGGGAGAGTAGCTTCCAGACCATAAACCAACTGAAACGGAGTAAATCTGGTCGCATTCTTAACTAAGGTTCAATATGCCCAAAGAGTTGAAAAAAACATGAGATGCCAATTGGATTTGTGGATCCCAATCGTACGTTGAAGCATGGTAACAAGAAATTTGTTAACGACTTCAACCTGGCCATTGGCCTGAGGATAGTATGATGTTGAGCTGTCGTAACGCAGACCCAACATAGAATTCAACTCCGCCACCATGTAATGTCGAAAGTGGGAACCATGATCATAACGATGGCCTAAGGGACACCAAACCTAGCAATGCTGTAATTGAATATGAATTGAGCAGTTGTCTTACCGTCAACGACAAGTGTAGGCATTGCTTCGGCCCATTGGTGTAGTCCACGGCTATGATAATATAAGCATGCCCCCCGGTCAAGTCAGGGTTACACGTCATAAAATCGATGCCCCACTTCATAAAGGGACCAACGATAATGACAGGATGAAGAGGTACAGGTGGTACACATGTCTTGCGTTGATAAATCTGGCAATCATGACATTTACAAACCGCGACAATGCAGTATTTGAAGATCGAAGGCCAACAATAACCAGCACGAAGAATATTTTATATAGTGGCATAACCAAACATGTGATCGCCACAGGCACCACTATCACAATCATTGAGGGCTTTCTCATCTTCCTCGAAGGTCAGACATCGACGAATAATTGAATGCACTCCGACATGATAAAGTGTATCTCCGGCTATACGATAAGGTTGTGAATGATGATGGATGCGTTAGCGGGCATCCTTCGTCAACTCAGATCTGAAAGTAGAAGTATGTAGATAAATTATGATATCACCATACCACGGATCAAGGGTGCTAATCAAGAAAATCATATCGCCTAGAATGTATTCCTCAGAACGAGATAGAGGAGAGTCTGAAGGGAGAGAATAGATAAGTGTGTCGACCAAATTTCTTGCATGGGTAAAGATCAAAACAATGATCTTTCATATGGCCAACTCGGTCACAATGTTGGCATTTTACAATCTGCTGATGTTGTGGAAGTGGAACAGGATCTGGAACAGCTGCAGGTGAACTGTCATATAGGAATCTGGCACTCTGAAATTTGATGGGCTTGGTGTAGTCTAGAATATGAAAGGACACATCCTTTTCACATCCAAGACTAGTTCAGTTCTTATTGTGGACAAGCTCTTCCCAAGGTCTGATGACGGGCTTGAGAAGTGTAGGCTAAACTGCTGCATCTGCATGTACATCTACTCTTGTACAAGGAAGTGAATGAGGATCAACTGCAAATTTATCTTCTTTATTCTGATGAGAGTCCTTCTCAATCTTATGAACAGAAACAGGTTCAGAATGGTGACTCTTTTGCTGAATTTCATCTTGCTGAAGTTGAGATTCCAACTGCAAAAACTCAATCTTTTCTTGTGCATCTTGCAAACAAGTTTGAATATCTATGAGACTAGCTTTGTCAATCATAACTATATTGTCGACACTAGAATGTATTAGAGTATTCAACAACTCTAATATTACATAAATTTTTCCCATTTTCTGATCACAACTATGAGCTCACTCAATGTGCACCAGACAACCAATGTGTAATGGATATATGAAAAATCTAGACTCTTAGTCTTCATAAATATTACTCATATATATGAGCCTACTAGTGAGGGAATGCACCACAAAATTTCATACTATTATTATTATTAATTTTTTTTTTTTAACCAGCCAAAATATATTTTTTCTCTTATGCAATTTTAGGACCGATTCTCCACATGAGTTCACACCGATTAACAGTCTTCAAAAATGTTTAACTTGGTGAAAAGGTTTAACTCATAGGTAATATATATACCTGGGATGCACGACAAATGACGCCAACCATATACACCAAGATGTGTGAGACAAAAATTCCAAGCTTGAACGCGTGAGGATTCACTTGGCTTCTCAATAGAAATATATGGCTCCTCCAGATTTTGCAATGTAGGGAGCTAGGGAAAACAATGATCCACGCATCCACCCAAATATTTCTTCAATACATAGGTCCTCCTGGGCTACTAGGCTCGATCCTTCAGAGGTAAATCCACAATCAAATCTTAACTCTAAAGATGAGTCAAAATGGTACAACACATTCTATTGCATTTGAAATTGCCTCGACATATTTCACTAGTGAGTATTGAGGTGTGCAGAGGAAGTTGAGCATGGCATCAGCCATTACAGGAGATCATGGAAACTTTTAGGGCTCTTCTGAATGAATTCAATGCAGAGCTCAGCAAAGTTATGGACCCAATTGCAGAAAATGAAGGGCCATGTTCTACTCCGATAACACCTTTTTCAGAGGTCGAATGGCTGGCCCATTTAGAGCTCGAATTTGTATTGCGTTCTCATTACATTGAATCTCTTCGAGGACACCACAGAAGTATATAAAAATAGGAAATTCACCAACAACAAATGCTGATTGAAAAACTCCAATCAACTGGTGAAACAGTCACGTCCTCACAGCCTCCTGGTTCAAAAAATCACTCTGCAATGGTCCAGCTTCCGAACTACTTCACGACAGTTCATCTCCTCGTGTCAGCCAATTTTTCACGGTCTGCTCCACTGTACACAAAAATCTTGTCTTGTTCGAGGACGATTGCATTTTGCAAGATTGTATAATGACTATTTTTGAGCAATGGTGGCGAGATTCACTACCTGGGAAGGAATTTCTCAATCTCTCCCTTGTTTGCTAGCAAAATCTCTGTCAGTAAGTCGAGAGATTGAGGTTCATATGGTGGTCATCTCTGAAAATATAACAATTTTTTCCAACTTCCCATAATGTCCGTAGCATTTAACTCATGCGGCTACAGTTGACTCTACAATGGGAAAAATGTTCAAAATTGTGCGTTGTGTGTTCTTAGAGACCAAATGCTTTACCAATTCAAGGCAAGACTAAAACACACGAAAGGGAATATGAATACATATCGGAGATTGAAATTATTAGAAGGGAATATGAATACATCACTTTAACAGGAAGAATTAATCATAGAATATTTTGTTGTATACACACAGAGACATTCAACGCATCTTCATCGAACATACGAGAATGCAGAATCATCTTTACGGCGGTGATATGATTACGAGGGCTGATTTTCCTTTTCTTGCTCACAACATTTGTTGTTGCGCAAATTCTAATTATCAAGACGTGGGCTTATTGTTACAATCATAGAAACAATGGGAGCACTGAGACTTGTCATATTGAAGTCATGATTTATTTACATTTCCAGAATGCAGAGATGATTTATGATGAGAACTCACCACTCTTCAGGTCCTTCCTATGAGCGATGAAAATTCCAGCATGAAATAATGGAGAGCACTACTTTTAGAAGAGCGAGTGATACTAATGACAGAAAATGCTCTTTTGTTTTGGTAATGAACATATGCATATGCAGTGAATGGAAAGCAGAGAGTATGAAGGGAATATGATTAATTCAACACAGAGATTCAACGTTGCATTCCACTTTTCACAGCTGCAGTCTACACTGTCATACCTTCAAATATAGTGCTTGCTCACAATGCGCAGTCTAGTACGCAGTCTTACAACGGAAAATGAGTGCATAACAACACAAGAGACAGAATGTTGGGGGACAGAGGATAGAGCAGGGAACGTTTTTGAATTGATTTTAAGAATGGTATGCCACCATTATTTTACAATATATAGAGGCACCAACAACACTAGGAGTTTCGACCTGAATAGATTATGAGCAAAAAATACATAATGCAACACAGGATAGCGCTATTCACAAGCTTAATGGGACTTCTAAACCCGGAGCTCTGATACCATGTTAAACACCATGTTAAACACACACATGGTGTATGAGAAAGATAAACACACACACACAAGAGACTCAACACACAATGAAGGATAAGTGTGTAAATTTCTTATTTTTCCATTATACATGATGTACATTTATAGTACAATGGTGTGACTCTTGGTTTCACATTCCAAGGTCACTTGGACTCCATTGTGACTTTTCGCATTCCACACCTACCCATGGAGGATTAGGTGTTCCAATAGAAATGATATCCGATGACAAACCTATATAACAAAAATCGAGGAAAATTCCTCCAACCTTAAAAGTCAAATCAAATTTGAGTTGAATAAAATCCTTAAAGCTAAAATTATTTTTCCTATTACGCACTCCAAATGGGTATCAAATTTAGTGCCATTTAGGAAGAAAAATGATGACATATGAATTTGTATAGATTTTATAAATCTTAATAACACTTTTCAAAAGGATAATTTCGCAGAACCACCCATGGAACAAATTTTACAATCAGTTGTAGGTTTTGAGAAAATGTCTTTCCTTAGTGGTTTTTCGGGATACAATTAGATCCTAGTTCATCCATATTATTGATTAAATACTACATTCATAACCAAATGGGGTACTTATGCTTATCAAAAAGTGCCTCTTGGTCTAATAAACGTAGGATTAGCCTTACAGAGAGCTATGGACATAGCTTTTATAGGTCTTATAAATAATAATTTTTTTTACTTTGATGACATAAAAATATACTCCAAGAAAAGAAGCAACCATTGTTGACCAGCGGTTGTCATTGATCTCAACCCAAGCAGAACCAGGGGCTAACCCAATATTGCATGGGAATTTTGACTTATCAAATTAATATATTCTGGTTCAATAATTATTTTTATGGTTTCTACTTGTTGAGATGTTTCCATTGATATATGGCACGCCATGTAATTCTTTACGGTTTGAGAGATATTCATGTTTGAAGTTTTCACCCCCAGTCAGTGGGCTAAAACCCCATGGGGTTGGGGCATGGGTCATTGAAAATTCATAATTAATATTTTATTATGCTCCTAAAATCCCTCCCACATTCTCTTGTTGAAGCCCCTCTCAAATTAAGCATTCATATAGATTTTGATCTTCATTTCCTCCTTATGCAAGGCATTCGTCCATATAAAACAGGTCATCTTGGAATTTTCGCTCTACATTTTTTTCTACAAAGGTTCAGAAGCTAAAATTCGTATGAGATGAATAAGAAATCCTGAGGACATTACAGTAAAAATTTCAGATTAAGGTGCGCAATATTTTTGGAGATATGATTTGTGTAACTCGGGGATTTTGCAGGCTCCTAAAATTCATCTCAAAGAATTGGCCTTGGTAAAATCGTCATAACTCTCTCTCTGAGTATCAGATTAGAATTCTGTAAAATTGGTAGATAGTGCACAATCTTTAGTTTTCTCTCTATCAATTTTAGAGGAAAATGAAGAAACAGTGACACGTGGCATGTCGTACAAGTGTGCTCTGCTGAAACAGTCCATAATTAGGGCAGTGTGATAAATTGGGTATAAATCTCTCCTTAAGAATCCAAATTGGGTCAGACCTATGGCATTGGAAAGAAGACTCAGAGGAATACTATAGAACTGAAAATTAGATATTGAAGATCTGAAATAACAGAGATACACCAGATTCAATATTGAGCTCCTAGAAGGCAAAAAAAAGGAAGCTAGATCATGTGTTGTCAAGGGTTGCAAAGGACCAGACTTTCTACAGCAGAAAAGAAAACCAAGGTGCAGCAGAGGGTAGCATGACAAGAGCAGCAACCAAGGTGCATAACAGCAGCAATAATTTCATCATACGAAGTCTTCAAGTGGGCAGCACTGCATACAATCCTTGTAAAGGTATCATTGTACTTAGTCATTGTAAATACATTATTGTACAAATTGTACTAATGTCTATCTTCCAAGGGTTGAAGAGGCAGTGTTGGGAGGTCTAGGATCATCATTAGGTGGTTGTATCAAAGTTGGGGTTATGGTTTAGTTTATATTCTTCTTATACATCATTCTATATCATTGTAAAGTGGACCATTTTCCCTGGTACGGGAGTCCATTCTTATTTTATTCTTCTATAGGGTGGTAGGGTGGTGCTAGGGTGAGTTGTAGCTCATTGGGTGTTGGAGAATCCATTCATTTGACTACTGAAGAATCTCGGGCATTGGAGTGTCCATCCAGTGGGAGTTGGATAAGAATGCTTTTCTAGATTCTAGGAAGTTGGAGCTTTATTATCAATTGGAGTTGAAAAGAATTATTAGAAAAGCATTAGGTGGTTTTTGTCCTAGAGTGGGTTTCCACCTTAAAAACTGTGTGCATTTGTGTTCCTCTTGTTTTCTGCTATCATTGTACAAACAATGATAATAATTGAAGATTAACTAATGCTCTAATTGAAAGAAATATTGATTCACCCCCCCTCTCAGTATTTCCAACAACCATGTGCATGACCTAAAGCAGATCTTTGAATGTTTCCAAAAATATTGGATTTCATTAAATCCAAAAAAGTCTTATTTAGCTCTTAGTAAAGGAAAATTTTTAGGATTCATTGTATCCAAGGAAGGAATTTGCATTGATCCTGAAAGAATTAAAGAAATATCTGAAATTTATTTACCCCATAACAAGACATCCATGCAGTCCTTTCTAGAATAGATAAATTTTGTCAAGAGATTTGTTCCTGAATTCTCCCAAATTTTTCTTCCATTGCAAGCCATGATCAATAAGAATTCAATATTCAAGTGGGGCACAATGAAAGAGAAGATTTTGATTCCATCAAACAAGCCATTATAAATGCTCCCTATTTAACTACCCCGAATCTCTCTAATCATTTTATTTTATATACTTTTTCTTCTGAAACATCATATGTTGATGTTTTAACACAACTTTATGATCAATAATCGAAGCACCCATCTCGTTCTTTCATGAAAATCTAAAAAACCTTAACATTTACATAAAATGTTTTAAAAATACATGCCATTTTTATATATTTATACCATATAAACTAACATTTTATATGCTTTCTTCCCTTTTCCTAAAAATTTGGAAGTGGTGTTTCTGACATTTTGTACATTTTTTGAACACTATATGCACACCATTTCTAGAAAATATAATATGGTATATGTTACCCACCACTAGTGGGTGACCCCTATAGGAAAAATTTTCTCCTAGGTGTGCCTCTAAGCTAATAGCCAACAACCCCTTGCAACCACCTAATAACTCAACATGCCACCATTCCGCACCACCTGAGCTAGACATTATGTGACTCCACTTATTTTTTATGACTATATGTCTGAAAGTGGACCTTCAAAGCCCCAAGGTATGGATTTTCATTATGAAATTGTGTTTTTATGCTTTCTTTTCTTTGCCACATTTGGGAATGGATTACTAGGGGGATTCAGTGGAAAGAATGGGCTTTGACTATATTCTTGTTCCCTTACCTCAACCTGGGGATTAGTCTAGTATCACAGGCCTATGGGATATCCTTTAATAGCTACTAGCTTTAGGAGTTGCACACCATGGGAAACTGTTGGCTCGAGGGGTCCTGACCCAAGTTCGGAGGTTAAGGTTTGCCAACAAGCCCCTATACTACTGGCCCTTTCGGCAGTGACCTGCTTGTGCAGTTCAAAGTATCACCCAAAGAAGTATGGGTGGGTGCTGGAACCAGGTTTCCACACCCTGAGAGAGGATAGGTAAGCCAAGAAGAGCTGCATCTGGATTTATAATGACTAGATCGCCTATCTCAGAACAAGATCTATAGATCTCCTTCGCATCCACATGCGCAAGGTCAACTATACTTATTGTACTCAAAAAATCATATACTTCTAAAATATTAAGTGAAGCATTACAATTATTCTTTGCATAAAACATAACAGAATAGACCCAGATGCAGAAGAAACACTTAACACAATACTTTCGCAGCTTAACACAAAATATGCATAACACACCACCTATCAAAGATTCGCATCAACAATACAAATATATTTAGCTATGCATCAACCTTTCGCATTCATTAACCCTTAGTTCCTTCTTACAATACCTAACCCGACTTGCGCACACAATAGAAAGGTCCACACACAGCAGGACTTGGGATCTCTGCGCACACATCCAGTAGGATTCCTTTCCCCAAAAACCCAAATGGACCTACTAAGCCACAATTTGCATCAAGATCTCATCATCTTCTTGTCTTTCAATTCAAAATGTATTTATATTTATAATCATCTAACCTAATCCTTCCTGTGGTCCACAAACCTTGGTTTGTAGACTCGAGGTCTACCCTTTGACCCGTTACAATGCTTTCGGGCTTTTTTCCCACCCCAAAACCCCTGTGCTAGACTAAATATAATAAAAAATATACAAAATCGGACCAGTTTTGCAGCATGCAAGAAACCCTATTCCAACAGTCTCCTAACACAATCTTGTGACTCGTCCCGAGTCATTGTGGTGGTGCGGTCTCTACCTGCACACGTCCGACATTGATGGCTGCGATCAACGGAGGTAACACTTCTTGACTCTAGGAAGCAGCATTTTGTGCAATATATACAAGCTTTTGGGAGGTCGGTCCTTTAGTTTCCATGGTGAGACTCTCTAGTGTCTGAGTTAGTCGCTTGATTGCACCATCTACATCCTGCGAATTTTGGACGGCTGTGGCAACCCAAGAGTTCACACGTTTTGCAACGACGTGCTTTTTGTGCCATAGTTCCTCAATCTCTTCTTCGAGATCATTGTTGGTCTTTAAACATGCCAAGAAAAATTTGGCACTTCCTCTGGGACGGTCGCAATCTGGAACTTCCTCATTAGCTTATAGACTAAGAGCCTAGTACCCATCTATGTAGGAGGATCATTGATAGTCTAGATCACAAAGCCACACATATTTCAACTCACCTTGTTGGTCTTCCATACAAACATAGCAGTATCTGCTTCGTACTTCTTGCCTACCTCCTCTAGAGGGTGCGGCCCTTGCATAGGAAGGCCTATAATCTTGTGGATCAACGCAGCATCAATAGGGACTCTGTCCCGATTCCATAAGCAGCCATCGTGAATTAAGGCAAGCAACTACCAAGCCAACCGATCTGTGATGTTGTAATGGCCATAATGGGCCATCCGTAGCAGATTCAAGAGTCTAGACCCAACCAAGCCACATACCCATCGCTGAGGAATCACTGTGACTCCATCATTTACGGATTGTATCGAAGTACAACGCGGGGGCCAATTGAGGGAGGGTTTTAGAGTCCACCAAGTCGTGATCATAAAAATTGACGTCATGGAGTCTTTCCAGAAGGATCACTGAGGACAAGGACTTCTCCCGGGGTTAGGGGGGTTTGCAGATAGGTGACCAAGACATCCAAGTTCATTGGCATTCACGTGGACGCTCTACATGCTTGAACGAAGGGAGGTAACCAATTGATCGTATTGGAAGGAAGAGCACCTTCCTGTGCATCTTGATCTAGAGGTGATCCCGGCAGGGACCTGGCATGCCTCAGAGAAGTCCTAGGCTTCCTAATAGCCCATCTCATAGCTTTCAGGGCTTTTCCTGAGCCTTGTGCTTTCTCTTTCCCTTTCCTTGTGACCGGCATAGAGGGAACTTCTTCCAGTTCAGAATTAACTTCCATTATTTCCTCAACGTCAGGCCCTATCGAGGCCGAAGGTTCGACAGGGTTAGTGGCCGCCATCCTTGCACAAAAAATGAATCCCAGCGCTGGGTGACTACTATCAGATGAAGAAGGTTGGCCATACATGAGAAGCATAGTGCAAATATGGGAAATCTTATTGCTCAAGTTCTTCCGAGAGAATAATGATGAGTGCAAGCTATGCAAGTGAGACAGAACCTCTGGTTGAACTATGCTACTCCTTCTATAATACCCACAATCTCGCAACGGTAATGTAAAATTTATTTGACATGTATCCCCCAGGAAACAGTAAAAAATCCATAAAATTTTATTCATTTAATGCCCAGAGGCTGCTCCTTTTAATAGTAAATTTTTCTTTTTACCAATTGTCACCGTTCCAATGGCTAGTTTTCGTGTCCCCTGTGTGCTTGGCCTATCTACTTCACTAGGGTCACTTATCTGCATTTTCTGTGCATCCTCCCCCAACACAGGCTTTCTTCCTAGGAAACTTATGACCAAAGACAAAGTTTCCTGACATTCGTTATCTGAAGAGAACCTTACCTTCCGTGTAAGTGAGGTTTTAGGAGGGGCTATAGTCAGAGCATATTTCCAAACGAACCTCCTGTAATAACCTGCGTGGCCACGGATTATACATAGCTACTTTTTTGTTGTAGGGGCTAACAAATATATGAGAGCTCTACTTTCTTTACCTATAGCCAGTGTAGGGTTCCTTTTAATGCTACTTTTATGTGGCCGAATCCGTTTGGTGCCTGTGCGTGGCCCTAAGCTGGAAGTGGCTTGTGGGTCAACCTGTCCTTCTTCTGGGGCTAGGTTGTAGTAGTCGATTATTCTTGGCTCCTTTGGTTCCCACATGGGTAGTTCAGTACCCGATCCATCAAAGTAAGGTAGGTCCCTTACCTCTGAGGAAACGTAGCGGAAGTCTTTTATGACCCGAAGACAACACAACATAGAGGCGTCATGTAACTAGTTCTACCAATTCTCTATCTCCTCATCTGAATCTGAGAAGCATTCATTATCCTCTTCCCAGCAAAGTACTTCATCCACTGTTGGGTTGACCGTGTCCCACACAGTTAACTTATAGATATAGTACACATCCTCATCCTTAGGTATTGGTTCAGTGTAGCGTTTACCTTTCGTAGGGTCTAATTTTACTATCACCCTTGTGCCATTATTTTCAAACACCATGCTTCTCTTTTTTAAGTTAATGATACCGCCCATGTCGATGGCCCAATCCAATCCTAGTAGCGTAGGGTAGGGGTCCGCATATTCTACAATCTGAATGACTCCAAATTTAGTCCGTACCTTGACCCCTGCGATATCTACCATAATCGCTGATAGCCTCCCTAAAGGTACGATTTTTGGTTGATTAGCCATGCATAGCTGAATAGTAGACAATTCTAACTTTTCTTCTCCCATTTCTTTCCAAGTTTGTTTAGGTAATACATTTGCATCCAATCCTAGATCCAAAATAACCCGATCCATCTCATAATCGCTGATCTATGCCATCAGTCGCATCTCCCCCCTGTGCATTTCTTATATCTGTATAGTTTGTGCACATCCCTAATATCTGAGGACATGGTAGGGGTGTTGCGCAACTATATATTAATGCCTGAAGGTTCTGCACAGATTTTGGGTTGCGCAACAACTTCACACATGCCTGCAAGAAAGGTTTGACCTCCTCATCTACCTTAAGGTTCGTAGGGAGTACGGACCTAGATGCCTCTGTCCCGATAAATTCCTTTCGAGATTTTATTAACATTTCAACTTCTTTGTCTAGGTCCAGCCCTTCTTGTTTGCTAACTGCCTTGCGGATCCAAGGTTCAATTTCAACCTTCTCCCCATATCCTCTAGTAGCCAATCCACTGCATGTAATAACATCTATTCTTGGATCCTTATCTTGCAGCATAGCCTTAACCCTCTGCATATGCTGCGTAGGTTGTGGCTGCTTCTCCCGCATTTTTTCTATTAAGACTGGACATTCTTCCAGCGTATGGTCCAACTATCTACAGTACTTTCATGACTATCTTGTAGGGTTTGGAAAATCCCTTGAAAAGTGCCCTATGTCTCTACAGTTATAGAAGATCAGTTGCCACTATCCCTAACCTGCACTTCCACCTTGGCCTCCTCCCCTGCTTCCTGAGGGGGAGCCTCTTATGCCTACGGAGGTTTTTGGTGACACAGGGTCTGACAGTACCGTATAAAATTTCCCCTGATATATCATAAGATCATAGGTTCAACAATTTTTCTCATCATGCCCTACTGATCGATAGAACTGGCACCATTTTTGCTTCCACTCTAGGACATATGCGTCCTGACGGGGACAGTGATTTGTATCATGTAGCCCTACTATGTGGCAATGCTCGCACCACAACGCAGGTCTGCCTGAGCCTAGTCGTACTGGGCTAGGCCCTTCGCTTGATCCAGGGCACATTGGAATAGGTCCTCCTATCTACAGGTAGTGTGTCGGCAGTGGGAAAAAATCCTTCGTATGTCCTGATACTTGACATCGTATGCACCATAGATCTGCGCTAGCTCCCCTCCCTCGTTCCTTTCGTAGGTCCTGAATCTCCATGTGCATTGCCCCGAGCTGCTCCTAATTTTGTTGTACTCCTAATGAAGTATCTTCTCTGGGCATAGCTTCTAGTTTCATAGCGGCTTGCAAAGATTTGTCCCATGATTCGAAATTTTGGTGACCCATAGGTACGTGCAGGTGATGTAGCACCATAACGATGAACCACTATGTATGCTGTCTGTTGTAATACTTAAATTCACCTTCTCTGATAGCTTTATTTAGGTGCTAATAAGCTTTCCATATAGACTCATTTATTCCTTGCTTGAAATATTTCACGTCTGCTACGATCTGCAAATAGGACTAAGGCTTTTGGAACTGTTGCTTCAGAGCGTCCTTAATATCTTGAATAGATGCATTCTCGTTCTGAGATATGTATCACATATACCAGTCCAAAGATATTTCTTTGAAGGCCAGAGATAACTGTGCCTTCTTCACAGTATCACTTGCCACATTTTGTGCAATCCATACCGAGTCTGCAACAAACCAAAATCGGTCCATGTCCTCATCTCCCGCACCTTTGAAGGTGGGTAATTTAAAGTGCACCGCCATATCTTCTTCTGGTGGGGTTTTACCCTTGCGTGGTCTTGAAGGTGGTGTAGCTGGAGGGCCTTGCGCAGCTGTTCCTTCTAATGGGTTATAGACAAATCTATCCCCTTCTAGATTAGCTTGATATTACTTACCGCTTCACATTATACTTTCGTTCAGAGTGGAGGTCATTCAACTGTACCTTCTCTTTTTCCTTTTCATGCCTTCAAGACTTCTCTTGGAATTACCTGACCCCCTTCTCAAAATGCTCCTGGTCCTGGCAACGGAACCATTTTTTGGCTCGAGGGGTCCTGACCTAGGTTCGGAGGTTAAGGTTTTCCAACAAACCCCTATACTACTGGCCCTTTCGGCAGTGACCTGCTTACGCAGGTCGAAGTATCACCCGAAGCAGTATGGGTGGCTGCTGGAACCAGGTTTCCGCACCTTGAGAGAGGATAGCTAAGCCAAGCATAGCTAGATCCGGCTTTATAATGACCAAACCGCCTATCTCAAAACCAGATCTATAGATCTCCTTCGCATCCATATGCACAAGGTCAACTATACTTACTATATGTTGAGTCCCAAATTGGCATATTTTCTATACACCTTTCTAGACTTTTTCCATTTATCTGGATCTCCTAAGTCATCAACATCATTGCATATTAATCATAAAAGATCATTTAAAGTGGTTTTTAACTATGTTTTGTGTCTGCTATTTGAATTAGATTCTTGCTCATTTAGCTGCGGAATCTTGTCACTTTCCGCAGCTGCGTCTACTTTCCACAGCCATTTTTTTAAAGTCTATATTGCAGGTGTCTTCAAGAAAATCAAGCCACATGGGCAAGTTGGAAATGGCATGGACATGGACCGAGTCCTACTGGCTCAGTCGAATTCACCAAAGAAGGCCGTGGTCAAAGGAATTCAAGCGGTGGTCAACTTAAGAGTCCTACGGTGACAGAACTCCATTTTTCACCACGTGAAGACTTGCGTGGCCATTCCTAATTCTCAGGGGACATATCAACACCTGTGGACTGCTCCATAAGCCAAATCCAATAGCCACCTTCCATAGATTTAATCTTCACGGCAGCCATAATGCTAAATCTCTGGACGTGGTTGTTCACGTGTCTTTTATCAGCGTAGATTTTAGGAAATCAGTTATGTCATCCTCTGTTATAAATAATGCGTTCTCATACGCATAGTAGTTAGCTGTTGTAATGTAATTTTTGTTGAAAAGAAAGCCACTGTGCTGTGACATTATTTCCTTGTTATGACTGCATTTTAAATATATGAGAAGACTCTGTTCATAAGTATAATTCGTGGTTGATAGTTGTTGCCTGAGGATTGTCCAGAAGGCCCCTGCACATGCCGAGGTTTTGTGTATTGCTATATAGTTTCATGCTTTATTTCCTTACGTTCATTATGCCATAATCATTCACGTGTATATATTACATCTCTTATGGTATTAACATTTTATTTCTGTTCATAATTTTTCATGCTTTATACTGCTGTTAACTAATCAGTGTCTTTGTTTCAGATTATAGTAGGTAGCCCGGGCATTTGCACATAGTTTTACAATGACTAATGACATGGAATCAATCTTGTCCTTCTGCTGATTTCTTTTTCTTAATTTTTAATTCCAACATTGTTTTATTCATTCCAGTTTTATACATTTTCTTTACTAGTTAGTTAGATATTAAATTGCTCATGTCATTATCAGTTACCTCCGAAAGCCATAGCGAGACTAATGGTGAGGGATTGAAGTATGAATGTGTAGTTTGATGTTAGTTTATTTTTCTGCAAATTATATATTAAATTGCTCAGGTCATTATCAGTTACCTCCAAAAGCCATAGCGAGACTAATGGTGAGGGATTGAAGTATGAGTGTGTAATTTGGTATTAGTTTATTTTTTTCTACAAATTAGATATCAGATTACTCAAGTTGTTTATGATTACCTCCGAAAGCCATAGCGAGACTAATGGTGAGGGGTTAGAATATGAGTTGATGTAATTTGATTTTAGCTTTACTTGGATTGCAATATTTAGATTTCTTTGAGTACAGTTTCTTTTGTGTTTAGACAGCAGCAAGGGTAATGGGTTTCATGATCAATATTTCACTGTTTGTTTAACTAGTATAGTGGCACATTTTCATTTTCTTTTAGAAATTAATTTTGTCATTGTATGTTTCAAAATCCTTTTGAAGTTTGAAGTTTGGGAAATCATTATAAAGGACATAATTGCCTTGAACATTCATAACCATACTTGTCTTTTAGAGTTTCCATCTCACATTAGGAAACCAACCAAGATAAAAAAAAAAAAAAAAAACCAAAAACAACAAAAAGTAAGAGATAGGTTATCTTGCACATATAATGCGCCACACTTCGTCAGCTTAGAAATCCCGGATTGAAAAATTAATGTAGCAATTTAGGACACACTAAATTGACCAAACATTTTGGCACCGTCGCCGGGGAAGTGTAACTAGGTAGCCAATTTCTTAAAAAAAAAACCAATAAAAGAAGGGAAAATTGATAACTTCTTGAAGTATGCTCTCCTCTTGCACCTAGTGTGATCTGGAGGATCAGAAAAGAGAGTTATTGGTTCAGTAATTTCTTAAGTATGCTCTATTCTTGCACCCAGTGTGACCTGGAAGATCAGAAAGAGAATTATTAGCCCAACTTAAAAAATAAAAAATGACATGCATAGAGCAAGAGATTCTAGGGGAAGGTTTATAGCTAAAGCCAAGAGTTCGATTTTCACAAGTCCATCTTCTTCAAGGCATAGACAAGATTCACCACCATCCACCCCTAGCCTTAAGATTCTTTGAATTCAAGGAGCAGCTGAATTAGAGGATTCTCCTATACCACCTACCAAATCTCATTTAGAAAAATACCCTTTCTTTACTTGTACAGGAGAGTATATTGTAATCAAAGAAGTAGAATCACCTGAAGAAGAAAAGGAAGAAACTCCCTTTCATCCTCCCTTGATAGAAGAACCAGAGGAATTTAAGAACTCTGTAGAAACTATCATGACAGAGGAAGTAGTAGATGGATTTGGAGGTAGAGGTAGAGGTAGAGGAGGAGGAAACAATGATGGAGGTGAAGGTAATAATGGAAGAAATAGGGAAGGAGACAACTCGTTTGGATTCCCTATAGTTGATGAGGAAACTCATACAACGATGAAAAACATCTCACCATCTGTCCTCCCCAAATTTTATGGACTGCGAAGTGAGGATCCTGAAACATTTCTGTTTGAGTTTGAAGTCATGTGCCGAACCTATGACTATATGGAAGACTCTCAAAAACTCAAGCTGTTTCCTTCAACATTGAAGGGAGCCGCTTTGAAATGGTTCATGGGATTAGTCACCCAATATATTAGGACTTGGAATGATATGAAACAAACATTTTTGCATAGATATCTAGACTATTTCATGCCCACCAATCACAAGGATGAGGTATTCAAAATGGTGCAAAAAGAAGATGAAAATTTGGAAGATTTACTTGAAAGATTTCAATACAACTTAAAAAGAGAAAATATGAGCAACTTAGATGAGGAAAATTTGAAAGGCCTTATATTAAAAGCCATCAGAAATGAATGGATATATATTTTAAACATGATGGGGAAAGGAGACATTTCTCAACTTCCACTTCGTGACATAACAGAACTATGTGTCCATCTCTCAAGGGGAAAATCTAAAACAGGAAAAGGGCCTAGATATCCTTCTCTTATCAGGGAAAAAAAATCTGCAACTGGATCAGTAAGTAGGGCAGAGATTGGAAATATGCTTGATGAATTCAAAACTGATATCTTAGGGAGCCTTAGTGAACAACTAGACACCCTTAAAATTCAAAACAAGAAGAAAGCAGAAACTGATGCTCTAGCCATATTTTGTCCGAAATGTAGGAAGAAACATGCTTTAAGGGAATGTCCCTTGGATGCAAAAGTTGTAGAAACATGTATGATTTTCTCAGAGAATCATGAGACCAAATATTGTCCTTCAATTCCTGGACTCAAAGCTATCTTTCAAGAAGACCCAAATTCAGTAGAATCTCTCTGTTTTGTTGCAAGAAGACCTTGGAAGGGAAAAAAACTCAAGGGTTTAGCAACCCTATGAATCTTCAAACCCCACCAAATTGGAATCCTTGGCAACAACCTTGGCCCCAACCTCAAAATCCATATCAGCCATGGGTACAAGGGATGCAAAATCCTTATGGGATATTTTCTCAATTTTATCAATATCCTCCATCTTTTCAAAATCAATAAGCTCCACAACTTCCAAACCCAAATCCACAACTTTCATCGTCATTTCCACAACAACAACCTTCTCAGCAGAATCCAAATCCTCAACTCATGCTTCCATACCAACAAAAGACAAATCAACTTCCAGCTCAGTCGTTGCCAAATCCTAACAATAAAAATCCTCGGAATACTTACATGATAGAAGGACAACAATTTCCTACCTATATGATTGTTCCTCTCAATGATGTACAACTCAGGCCTGGTAGAGTTTTAGAAAAACCTTCTATAGATGTCCAAGAGCAAGATACCTCTAAGGAGGACTCTGCGAAAGTCAATAAGGGTTAGGAAGCATCTCTTCAAAACTCAAAAATTCAAAAAGAGAAAGAAAAGTTAACCCCCACAACTCCTATAGTTGAGCAACCTGCATCTTCATCCACACCTCCTTTTCCTGAAAGACTACAAATTGATAAGGGGGTGGAAAAACAAATCTTGTTGCCTAAATATGATTTTCTAGATGAATTAAAAAATGTTTGTATCAAGATTCCCTTGCTACAAGCCATTCGAGAGATTCCTATTCTAGAAAAAACAATAAAGGAGTTGAGTTTCAAAAGACCAGCAAGGAAACTAAAAGATACAAGAAGAATCCACCTGGTAGGAAAAATTGCAGATATCATGATGGAAAAAATTACCATGCAGAAATATGTAGATCCAGGAAGTCCAATTGTCAAGACACATATAAATGGGATAGAAATTCCAAACACATTAATTGACTTAGGGGCTGTTATCAACATTATGAGTAGACAGACTATCAGACAACTATAAACTTCCTAATCTTATTTTTACACCCACATTATTACAATTAGCAGATCGTCCATTATCAAACCGGATATAATTATAACCAGTATTTTAGTCTACTTAGATTCTTGGGAACCCTCCGGTAGATTTTATGATTTTGACTCCAAAGATTAATCTACAGGAGAGAACACCGCCTTATCTTAGGGAGAAGACCTTTAACCATACAGCTGATGCTTTCATTGGTTGTAGATCTGGTGATATGTATATCTCTGATGGTAGTTCAACCAAGAAATTTACCTTGTATCCTCCAGCAAAAACAATCAACAGAAAGCGGAGACAATGAATGGGTTGATGATGAGGATATTATACAACCTGTCTTTACCATTTCGGAAATCAGTGAGGATAGTCAAATTCTAAACACATTAGAAAATTTTGAGACATCTTCAGAATATGACCCCACACAATTTCAGTTGGAATCTAACATTGAATATTTATCATCAAGAAAAATGTATCTTTACTCTATGGAAGAGTTTGGTAGTTCTACCATTGAGATTTTTCCAGAAAAAACACTGAATATCAACAAAAATTTGGAAAAGTCACAACAGGAAGAACTAACCAAAATATTGCAAAAAAATTCTACTGCATTTGCATGGGAGTATACTGATATGAAAGGTATTGATCCTAAGACCTGCATTCATCATATCTATATTGAGGAAAATAGTAGACCAATCGGACAACCTTAGAGAAGAATGAATCCAAATCTTAGGGAGATTGTTAAAGAAGAATTGCAGAAATTGTTAAATGTAAACTTCATTTATCCAATTTTAGATAGCCGATGGGTTTCTCCTTTGGTTATAGTACCTAAAAAGAATGGTAAATGGAGGGTATGCATTTATTACAGGGAATTGAACAAAGCAACTTTGAAGGATCACTTTCCTTTTCCCTTTATCGATAAGGTATTAGACACATTAGCAGGCAAAAAGTACTTTTCATTTTTGGATGGTTTTAGTGGCTATAATCAAATTCAGGTAGCACCTGAAGATCAAGATAAGACCACATTTACCTGTCCATGGGGGAATTTTTCCTATCGAGTGCTTCCTTTTGGGTTATGTAATGCACCCGCAACATTCCAAAGAGTAGTACTAGGAATTTTTTCTGATCTAATCCATGATTGTGTAGAGCTTTATATGGATGATTTTATAGTTTATGGTTATTCATTTGAAGAGACATTAGAAAATTTGGAAAAAGTCCTTATAAGATGTAAAGAAAAAAACCTTTCATTAAGCCATGAAAAATGTTGTATGATGTTTACTGAAGGTATTGTTTTGGGGCATCATATTTCAGGAGATGGAATTAAGGTTGATAGATCAAAAGTTGAAGTCATCTCCAAGTTGCCTATTCCAAATTGTCAAAGAGATGTTAGAAGTTTTCTAGGATTTACTGGATACTATAGAATATTTATAGAAAACTTCACTAAAATAGCATCTCCACTCTTCAAACTGCTTACAAAAGACTGTGAATTCAAATGGGATCCTGATTGTCAATCAGCCTTTGAAACTTTGAAAACAAGAATATCTGAAGCACCTATCTTGAGAGGACCAAATTGGAAGCTCCCTTTCCATATTTCTACAGATGCTTCAGATACAACTCTAGGAGCTGTGTTGGGTCAAAAATATTTAGTCCCTTATGCCATTTACTATACCAGTAAAAATTTGACTCCCACTGAGTTGAAATATACTGTAACTGAAAAAGAGTTATAAAGCTGTTGTTCATACAATCAATAAGTTTAGACATTATATAACAGGCTATGAAACTTTTATTCATACTGATCATTCTGCGATTAGATATCTAATGAACAAACCTGTTACTAATGGAAGAGTGACAAGATGGCTCTTACTTTTGCAGGAATTCAATATTACTGTGTTGGATAGACCAGGGAAACAAAATACGGTAGCTGATTTCTTGTCTAGGATTCAGAATACTAAAGAAGATTCTCCTGTAGAGGATAAGTTTCCTGATGAATACTTGTTTGCAGTAACTACTAAGACCCCTTGGTATGTAGATATTGCTAACTATTTGGTTACAGGGAAACTGCCTCCACATTTATTTCCAAGTGAAAAAAGAAATATTATTCAGGAGAGTTCAAAATATTCATGGATTTCTAATGAATTGTTTAAAACAGGGCCAGATCTTGTGATTAGAAGATGTGTCAGGGAAGATGGAATGCTTGATATCCTCAAGGCATGTCATGATGAACCATGCAACGGACACTTTGCAGACAAAAGGAAAGCCTATAAAATCCTCTCTTTAGGATATTATTGGCATTCTCTCTTCAAAGATGCAAAAGAATATGTCAAAAGGTGTGACAGCTACCAAAGAGTAGGGAAACCTACCATTTCAAATGAAATGCCATTGCAACCATAGGTACTCATCGAAACCTTTGAAAAATGGGCTTTAGATTTTATTGGACCTATTAATCCACCATCTAAGAAAAATAATTATATATTGGTTTGTACTGATTATGTTACTAAATGGGTAGAAGCCAAAGAATTAGTGTCTGCTACTGAAAATTCAGTTGTTAATTTTCTTTATGAGGATATTTTTACTCACTTTGGTGTTCCAAGAGAAATTGTGACAGATCAGGGAAGCCAATTCACATCGAACCTGGTGGAGAAGCTAATGGAAGAATACAAGATCAAGCACAAAAGATCTACTCCATACCATCCAGAAGCAAATGGTCAAGTAGAGTCTACAAACAAAGTTCTCGAAAGCATCATCACCAAAACTGTTCATCTACACAGAAGAGATTGGGCAGAAAGGCTTCCCGAAGCCTTGTGGGCCTACAGAACTACATGGAGAAATACAACAGGACATTCTCCCTATGAACTTGTTTATGGGAAAGAAGTCCTGCTCCCCATTGAGTTCCAAGTAAAAACCTTCAAGATGGCAGTTCAGTTGGGGATGGATCTATCAGAAGCCCAAAAGCATAGAATGGAGCAGTTGAATGAGCTAGATGAGATCAGACAAGAGGAAATTCTAAGAACTGATCTAGTTCAATATCAAAGAGCTAAATGGCATGACAAATACATCAAAGAGAAGAAGTTTCAAGAAGGAGATTGGGCATTGCTATTTGATTCCAAGTTTAAAGATTTTAAAGGAAAATTTCAGACTCATTGGCTTGGGCCATATGAGATCGACAAGATCTTTAGCAATGGAGCGGTAAGAATCAAGACCATTGATGAATCTCAAACTCCTCTTATTGTGAATGGCCACAGATTAAAGATCTATCATAAGCCACTCTCAAAAGAGGAATTTGTCAAAATGTTTCAAGATAATTCTGCAATAAGGCTGGTGAAGAAGAATCCTTATTCTCCACCAGCCTAGCCTTTGTTCTTTTCAGTTAAAAAAAAATAAAAATAAAAAAAAAATAGTATAAGCCTGAAAACCAATCACTGATTGGCAGTCTTATACAGAAAATGTAGGGTGAAAATCAGGAACACCTGACACTCTATATTTTCCAAAAAAAAAAAAATCTCTCTCTCTCTCTTTTATTTCGCAAGTTTTATGACAACCCACTCCATTTCATTCCACTTCATTCCACTTCATTACACTCCACTTCATTTCATTTCACTCCATTTCATCTATTTCATTTCATTTCACCTATAAAATTTTCTTCCATAAACATTTTCATTCAGTCAGTTATCATCTATCCATCTCCATTCACCCAAATAATTGTTGTGTCAGTTTCCGCAGCTGACACCAGTTTCCGCAGCCAGAAGCAGTTTCTGTAGCCACCACTCTGTTTTTTCAAAAATTTACAGTCAGATGTTAGTTCAACAGTCATGAAATCAAATTCAGGTATGAGGACATATTCTGAAGACATGAGGCATTCAAAAGCATCAACGAGGAGAAACTGATTGAAGACTAATGAAAAATGGCAAGAATTCCAAGGTATGAGTAAAAATTTATTTCAAATGGCATTTAAGCACATTTTTACATAGTTATAAACCATAGCTCCATTATATGCAATGATTGCGTTGATAACTCCGTAACCATCCCACGATCTCTATACGATTCTCCACAATCCTTGCATTCATTTTTAAATAGCCTCATAATCAAGCCTCCGGTCTTCACTCATGTTCGGCTATACTTTGATACTCCACCTATAATTATGGAACGTAGTTGATTTGATTATGACTTCTCTCAGTCGCATAAAATCCATAGCCGTTGCATAACCGTGCTTGCATCTACTCTGCAGCAACCCAATTTTAAATATTGTCGGATGTGTTTTACTCCCCCTACTATTCTATTGATCTCACGGCTGCATTTCCATCGTGCTCACATAAGCCTTCACCCCATTTTGTTCTCTGTTCAGCTTCATCCCGTGTACCTATTCTCTGATATCCGCTTACAGTCACTGGTCTCCTTCATAAACTCTGTTCATTTCCGCTAACTCAGTCGTCTTACCTCTGCTAAACCCTCCTCACGGAGACGAGTATTAAAGAACAGAAGGAAGGATGGGTCAGTTTTTGAGGACAGAACCGGAGGGACCCAAATTTATGGAAGGATACTCGCAAGTCAAAGACATATTGAAAAAGGAAAAATGGCTTCGGTTTATTCAAAATTTTAAAGGCTACAATAAGGAGGTAACAAAAACGTTTGCGAGGTCTTTCAACAGTCTGGAGGTAGAAATTTGTGACCTCAAATTTGTAGTGACTGAAGCATCCATAGCAGCAGCTACAGAATGCTCTAAAGAAGGTGAACGCTGGTTTAAGAAAAAGAGAATCAGCGAGGAAGCTTGGAGAGTGATCCTACGTAACCCAGGTATGGATGTCACCATTTTCAAAAAGGGAATTCTTGTTCATGCTTGAAAAGAAGAGTGGGCCAGTTTACTGTTGGTTATTCAAAATTTTATCACCTGTGAGGGCCGTTTTGGATCAATGTACATGTATCATACCTGACTGTTGATGAACTTCCTAGACAACCAGTCCCTCAATCTGCCATACTTTTTATTAAACAGTTTGAAAAATATGTCTGTAACCATCTAGAAGCATCTAGGGGACGTAGAACCACATTTGTATCACCATGGTCTCGTGAAAATTTTGATAGAAAAAAAATTAAAGGAGAAAAAGGACACCTGGGAGTAGTTTTTTGTTAGAAATTTCTTTGAAGAACCCCAAGAATCCCCTGAAGGCAACACATCAAAAAGAAGTAGAAGAAAGAAAACAGATGATAAAACTCAAAACACTCCTACTAACACAGTTGAAAGAACTAGTAGAGAGGAAAGACTGTCTAAAAGGAGGAAGGAAAAGACTGAGGGTAAAAATCCAACAAAATCAAAAGAGAAAATAAGCATTGAGGCTATGCACCAAACCCCTTCCTCAGAAGAAGACCATCAAGTGTTATTTGAGAGACTAGTTCACCTTCAGGAACAGTCATCTATGGCCAAAAAGAGAGGAAAAGAAAAACAAAAGGAAAAATACAGTAGTCCACAGTATGTAAGAAGAAGCAGCAGGCTTAAAGGGAAATGGAGGAAAGCACAAATAAAAGGACCCCATTTTATTGATTTGGGAGAAGTAACACCTGAAAAAACTCCAGATGGCCATATTCCATCTCATTCTCAGCTAAACATTGAACATATTCCACCTCATTCTCAGCCAAATGTTGAAACTAGTCCTCAAGATGTTGACACGAGTCCTTTGCGGCCAGATTTTGAAGTCAATTCTCCTCCACAGCATTTTGGAGACAACCCAATGAAAACGACACCTGAGATAGATCCAAAGCAGCAAGAGGTGTATGCTTACATGGAATCCTTAGAAATAGCAGCCACGGGTCCCAGCACTTCATCCATTAAACCTCATATAGCACAAGAAGCTCTAGTCCAATCATTGAAACAAGAAGTCTTTGAGTTGGAGGTTTTAAATAGACATATTAAAAATGAAAATGAATCATTAAAGGAGAAAATCAAATTGGACAAGATCATTCATGACAACACTATGCTACATCTGGGACTGTGGCAGAAAAAGAATAGGAAATTGAAGAAGAAATGCCAGAAGATAAGTAGAGCACTGATTAATCTCAAATTCAGATGCTTGATGAAGAAGCCCAGGATGTTAGCAACACCAAGAAAGAGGAGACGAGGACTGGATGTACAGGCAGAGGTATCAGAGCATATGAATTGAATGAGGATGATCAAAATTTTGGTTGCATAGGGGACATGCAACACCTTCACAGTGGGGGTATGTTGAGTCCCAAATTGGCATCTTTCCTATACACCTTTCTAGAATTTTTCCATTTATCTGGATCTCCTAAGTCATCAACATCATTGCATATTAATCATAAAATAGCATTTAAAGTGGTTTTTAACTATGTTTTGTGTCTGCTATTTGAATTAGATTCTTGCACATTTAGCTGTGGAATCTTGTCACTTTCCGCAGTTGCGTCTACTTTCCACAGCCATTTTGTTAAAGTCTATATTGCAGGTGTCTTTAGAAAAATCAAGCCACATGGGCAAGTTGGAAATGGCATGGACATGGACCGAGTCCTACTGGCTCAGTCGAATTCACCAAAGAAGACCATGGTCAAAGGAAGTGAAGTGGTGGTCAACTTAAGAGTCCTACAGTGACAGAACTCCGTTTTTCACCACGTGAAGACTTGCGTGGCCATTCCTAATTCTCAGGGGACATATCAACACCTATGGACTGCTCCATAAGTTGAATCCAACAACCACCTTCCATAGTTTTAATCTTCATGACAGCCATAATGCTAACTCTCTGGACGTGATTGTTCACATGTCTTTTATCAGCGTAGATTTTAGGAAATCAGTTATGTCATCCTATGTTATAAATAATGTGTTCTCATACGTATAGTAGTTAGCTGTTGTAATGTAATTTTTGTTGAAAAGAAAGCCACTGTGTTGTGACATTATTTCCTTGTTATGAATTCATTTTAAATATATGAGAAGATTCTGTTCATAAGTATAATTCGTGGTTGATAGCTGTTGCCTGAGGATTGTGCAGAGGGCCCCTGCACATGCCGAGGTTTTGTGTATTGCTGTATAGATTCATGATTTATTTCCTTACGTTCATTATGCCATAATCATTCACGTGTATATATTACATCTCTTATGGTATTAACGTTTTATTTCTGTTCATAATTTTTCATGCTTTATACTGCTATTAACTAATCAGTGTCTTTGTTTCAGATTATAGTCAGCCCGGGCATTTGCACATAGTTTTACAATGACTAATGACATGGAATCAATCTTGTCCTTCTGCTGATTTCTTTTTCTTAATTTTTAATTCCAGCATTGTTTTATTCATTCCAGTTTTGTACATTTGCTTTACTAGGTAGTTAGATATTAAATTTCTCATGTAATTATCAGTTACCTCCGAAAGCCATAGCGAGACTAATGGTGATGGATTGAAGTATGAATGTGTAGTTTGATGTTAGTTTATTTTTCTGCAAATTAGATATTAATTTTCTCATGTCATTATCAGTTACCTCCGAAAGCCATAGCGAGAATAATGGTGAGGGATTGAAGTATGAGTGTATAATTTGGTATTAGTTTATTTTTTTCTGCAAATTAGATATCAGATTACTCAAGTTTTTTATGATTACCTCCGAAAGCCATAGCGAGACTAATGGTGAGGGGTCATAATATGAGTTGATGTAATTTTATTTTAGCTTTACTTTTCTTGCAATCTTTGGATTTCTTTGAGTACAGTTTCTTTTGTGTTTAGACAACAGCAAGGGTAATGGGTTTCATGATCAATAGTTCACTGTTTGTTTAACTAGTATAGTGGCACATTTTCATTTTCTTTTAGAAATTAATTTTTTCATTGTATGTTTCAAAATCCTTTTGAAGTTTTAAGTTTGGGAAATCATTATAAAGGACATAATTTCCTTGAACATTCATAACCATACTTGTCTTTTAGAGTTTCCATCTCACATTAGGAAACCAACCAAGATAAAAAAAAAAAACCAAAAACGACAAAAAGTAAGAGATAGGTTATCTTGCACATATAGTGCGCCGCACTTCGTCAGCTTACGAATCCCGGATTGACAAATTAATGTAGCAATTTAGGACACACTAAATTGACCAAACACTATAATAAAAAAATCATATACTTCTAAAACAGTAGTGCATCATTACAGTTATTCTTTGCATAAAACATAATAGAACAAACCCAGATGCAGAAGAAACAATTAACACAGTACTTTCGCAGCTTAACACAGAATATGTATAACACAACAGCTACCAAATATTCACATCAACAGTACAAATATATTTAGCTACGCAACAACCTTTCTCATACATTAACCCTTCAGTTCCTTCTTGCAATACACAACCCGACCTGTGCACACAGAAGCATGGTCCACACACATTAGGGCTTGGGATCTCCACGCACACAACCAAGAGGAGTCCTTTCCCCAAAAACCCAAACGGATCTACCAAGCCACAATTCGCATCAAGATCTCATCATCTTCTTGTCTTTCAATTCAAAATGTCTTTATATTTATAATTATCTAACCTAATCCTTCTCGTGGTCCGCAAACTGTGGTTTGCAGACTCGAGGTCTACCCTTTGACCCGTTACAATGCTTTCAGGATTTTTTCCCACCCCAAAACCCCTATGATAGACTAATTATAATATAAATATATAGAATCGGACCAGTTTCACAGCTTGTAGGAGACCCTGTTCCAATAGAAACCTTAAATTTGGTTGCATGGTATAATTTCTCGATATCATATCTCTCACTCCTTTCCACTCATTACAACCATTTTTGACATTTTCCCTATTATGGTTGATCCACACTTATGCAGGAGTGTAATAAAATACAGAAATACACCTAAATGCAAATATGCAATAGAAATAAGACTTCATTTCATTAATATCACATAACTGAAATATGCTTACAGACATAATGGAAATAAACGAGCTAGGGCATTGTTATCTTATCTTTGAGAAGATATGTGGCAACTAAAAGCCTCTTAACTGTGTTACAATGAGGCTCGAAGGCCTATTTATTGTTGAGAAACAATGGAAAACCTTAAACATCCAAAAACCTAACCCTAGCAGATGAAGCACCAAAACTATGGGTCTCGTTTGGTTAAATTGGTACATCAACTTCTTGGGGACATAAATTTGGCATTCAATCTTCATTTTATGTGCACAATATGTTTTTAGAAAGATATGTCTGAAGACAACAACTTTTGATGTGAGCAACATCAATTAAAGACCCCATGTTTCTCTTGGTTTTCCAAAAAAACGTCATTTAGGGCTTCATAATGGCTTTGGAAGTTTAGGACCCGAAAAAAAACTGCTAAAAATAGTAAATTGGGCTATAATTAAGGAAACTGAAAAATTGAAAGAAAAAATGGTGGGCCATAAGTGGAATAGGTGGGTGGCCACTAATATCCACTTGGATCAATGGTCCACATTTTTCCATTTGGTCAAAAAGGTGTTAGCCTCCCACTCACCTTGTCAAGACTTTGCGTCAGTCCTGCAACGATGCCCAAAGGTTGACATAGCTAAAAACAAATTTAAAAGCACAATATGGCCACATACAATAGGAAATGTACATAAAAGGAAAAAGAAAGTTGGGACATAAAAATGGGTGCATGGGAAAATTTTAAATAGGAGCACTACCCCATATAATTATAGCCATCATATTGGTTCCTAGGGCCCTTATGAGTGCCCAACCACATCATAAAGGAACCCATAACTGTCCCAATCCCTAGTGGGAGATAAAATACCCAACCTTCATGGGGTAAAAAATTCTACATCATACACATCATGTTCTCATCGCCTAGAGCTCGGGGAAATAAAAGGATGAAAAATCGATAAAATCCAAAAGGAATATGAATAATGATGGAAAAATAAAGTTCGGGGTAAGTCATGTACCATGATTGCTTCGTCCTACATTCATACACCCAAGGTGTGGGCTTCCTTCATCATAGCTACCCTTCTACAATGGCATGTGTCTTGGAGCCTTCCCTATTTGCCCCACTCCATTCAATTATTATTTTACATGACACTTTCCATTTTATGGATGTACCATGGACTTGAATTTACCTTAGAGGGTGAAACAACCTAATAGGGTCCTTCATTAACCTCTCTTTTCGAACAAGGGAGAACCTATATTTTTTAAAGTACATTTGGAAGGTCATGCCACTATGAAGTGTCCACTATTTCCCTTGACTAGCAAGATTATTTAATCAATTTAACTAGTCATTAATTACACTCAAGTTGAGGAGACACATTAGATCTTATACAACATTGCAGGTGGATTTTCATTGTGGATTTGGTCTCCCTAAATGGGGTCCAAGCCCTCCAAAGGGTCACAATGGAAATTTTAGGGTGAGTGTTGAGAGCCATGTGACTCCACCATTATATAGAATTGATTTCCACACCATGGGCCTCTTTAGGATACACATTTCTTATTCATGCCCCAACCACACAAAGATGATGATTCACTCGGACCACATTTCCCAACTGGTCACACATTGACACTCGACACTTGGTAGTTGACCTAGAGCCCAAATGAGGTTTTGTCTCCTCCGCGAAGATGTGGGAGGGAATGTGTCATATTCTATCCCTCATTTATGGAGCATAAATTTTTTATTAAGCCACTTGGAAACTCATTGTACCATTGCTTGTACCCCATGTCCACTTGGTAGCACCACATGATATTTTTCTTGGAAATGAAGGGGCCACCCCTTTGATCATTATTTATGGAGGCCTCGTATACATAATGGAACTTTGAGGACTCATTCATGCCTTCAAATATCCATCTTTCACATTATTTTATCATTTTGGCTAGTTTTGGATGGATTATCTTTCACTTCATGAGATATTTGGTGGGCTTGTCACAAAATATATGTTATTTTGTACATTAAAATATTATTAGTGGCTAGATTAGGGTAAATAGAAATTGAGGAGACTCATATAAATAAAAGAAGCTTCATTTTATATTTCATCATCACTTGGATTTCTATGTCTCTTCTTGAGAAACTCATACCTATAATTTTGGACAAAATTTGGATGTTTGGATGCATTTTGACATTTGGAAATATTCACCATCTTTTCTTGGAGGTTATTTTTGAAATGTTGATGGATATATATATTCTCATTGTCTTGTAACTACCTTTTTATGCTCTATTTTACAGTGATTAATGTCTAATGTATGGAATTTCAGTTCATGATCTTTAATATGCCCTAGTTAATGTGAAATTGTGAGAACATTAAAATTATTGGAAGTATTGAATGCATTACTCCTAGAAAGTGATGAATTAATGTTCCAAGGGGTTAATATTGAATATTAAATCCTTGAATATCCATGAAATATTTTCAATGAAGTATAAAGTCCTATATTATTTTTGTAGCTTCCTCCTCTAGGGTTAGCAAAGCTACATTAGGTCTCCTTAAAGAGTGAAATTATTAAAGCAAAGTAATTATTGACTCCATTTCTCCTAATAGTCAAGCAATAGTCTAGAATCTTTGGTGATCACCTTCTTATTCACAAATCAATATTTCTTCACCTATTTCTATCTCTTTTCATTTTCCCCTTAAGGCTAAGGAATCTCTTCTAGTGCTTCGTGTGAAATCCTCTAGGAGAGAGAAGTTTTAATTTTGTACCGATAGTATTGTTCTTTAGTCTCTCCTCTAGGAATATTTTAGATTTGAAGAAATTGACTGTAGAATCTCATTTTATGTGATGCCATATATATCACAGCATCTGGTAACCCTTGAAGTTTTCCTTCAACTTAGGGATTTATTCAATGTGTGTAATTTATTATCATATCATTCAAAACCTTTTATCTTGATTATTTGGACCTTGGATGAAATTGTATATCGTTAAATATATCAACCTTAGGTATCATATCATGTTTATCTCAAGGGTTTTTTCTTGGAAATTCAACCTAGCTTCTCTCAAATCCTGCACGTCAATTGAACGTTTCCATTGAATGAGCCATCCTTGCCTCACTTTGAACCCTATTCCAGACATATTAATCACAAGTGAGGGATTTTACGACTCCTACCACCACAGAAAATATGAGAAGAGAAGGGTACATAGGTTGTGGTGAAAGTCGAATTTGTCCCAAATTGTTGTTGTCATATATAGCTCTAGCCTATATACTAGGTCTACTAGATTGTGCAACAACTTTTTTGGCACTGTTGTTGGGGAGGAGGCAAGTATACATTCCCTGTGAATAATCAAGGAATTGATTCATTGAAAACATTATAAGTATTCCTCTGGAAACTCCATTCATTGTCAAAACCCATTGTTTTATTGGAATTGAATAATTAGACAACATTCCTCATATAATTAGGGTTTCTGCAAGAGGAGGGTAGAGAACTCCATCACCTCTAAGAACTAATATTCTCCCTGAATTTGAAGATGTTGGAAATAGAATTGTCAATATGGATTCCAATGCAAATTGCAATGCCAACCAAAAATCAAAACTAGCCAAAGGTTCCAAGAACCAAGAGGCTTCTTTCTAGTGTATTTATACATTTGAAATTGAGTGACAAGCCCAATACTTGATGGAAGAGATATCATGAGTGATTACCCGATTTCAAAGGAATTGTGGATCAAAATTTTAATTCTCATATATATAATTTCTTTTAGGTAATAGGCTAAAAAATAATTGATGATGAGGAAATAATAATGATGTTATTTTCTCCATCCTTTGAAGGGAATATTAGGGAATGGTACCTTAGTCTCCCACCAGGTAGCATTTATGAATACGAAAATTTTGAAGATGCCTTTAAGAAAATTTGGTGATCTAATGTTGAAGGGGCTTTTAATCTTGAGAAAATTTACCACATGAAAAATAATGTCAATGAATATGTTAGGTAATTTATCCAAACATTTAATAGGATTGTCAAGGGTATCCTCAATCATCTTAAACCTCCTAATTCTCTAATAACTGAAAAATTCACTAAGGTTATAGGGGGTCACCTAACATAAAAACTAAAAGGTAAAAATTCCAAGAATCTTGTTGAGGCCAAAGAAATCGTCATTTAGGTTGAGAAAAATAAAAATGCTTCTAAAATAGATATGTTTTAACATCCTAGGGCTAAGGTAGAAACCAAGAAGATAAATTCCAAGGATCAGGTTGATGAAGCTCTAGTCATGGCCCTTAAGAAAATTGAAAATTTATTTGAGGACATGAACTCTATGGATATGTTGTATATCAAAAATATCAAGACTATTGAAAATGCTCAAAACTCAAGCTATACCCACAAAAATAACCCTTTTACCAAGAATCTTAATGATGAAGGCCATTAAGGTCCACCTCAGGTTCCCAACACTTTGGCTCTAACCAATGTTGTGGAATAATAATAATCATCTTCTAAAGGTGACAAAACTAATAATAAATAAATTGAAGATGAGAATGGTGGTGAGAAAATGAATATAATTGGTGAAACCCGTGACTTTAACATTATATTAGGTGACATGTACACTCATCCTATGAATAATGAAGTGAGGATGAAACATATGAGCCTATCCTCAATGTTGATAATATTGGGAGATTCAAAGGGGTCCAATACTCAAGGAAGAATGAAAAAAATTTGGTCCATAAGCTCTAAATAATAAAAAATTAAGGAACACACTCAGAAAACTCTTCCTAAGAAACCTCCCCAAAATAAATATCCATCGAAGAAAGATAATAGAAAAAAGGATCCTCCTAAAGGGGAACCTAAGCCCAAAATATGACCATGTAGGTTCCTATCAAAGAAATTGCCAAGGTTCCTTCCAAAATATGGCATGTAAAACAAGCATTAGGGACTAAGGAAGTAGAGGACCAACCTATTAAATTTCAAAATATACACCTCTCTAACACCAACACAGGTCATGGACCATTATTTATTACCTTATCCATAAATGTCCTCCTTATTCATAATGTATGCTCTATTTTAGGTCTTCTACAAATATCCTTCCATTAAAATTCATGAAGCAACTCAATCTTGAGATCACTCGTAAATAAAATAATGTGTGTGGATTTGACTCTAGATATGTTGAGGTTGAGGGTTATTAAAGATTTAAAAGTTTCATTAGCTATGAACATTTAGATATATTTACTCATGGATGTTGTAGTCATTAATATATGTGATGTGTGTGGAATGTTATTTCCTAGAAAATGGGGCGCTACTATGGGAGGTCAACTCCAAATGGATATAAATTATGCCACTATCTTGTAGCCTGATGGAACCCCTTTAATTATTTATACAAAGCTTCTCTATCTTACTCATGGGGTAAATCCATGCCTCATCTCCTATTATAAAATTATCAAGACTAATGTTCCTTCCCCATTCTTTCATCCCATGAAGTCGACATCCTTAAAAAACCTTATCAAAGGAAAAGCAAGGAGTGGGTTGAAAAACCTAAGCAGGAGCTCAAGGTCGGGGATGTACCATTGGTTTAGAAAAAACCTATCCTTGTCAAGATTCATGGAAAGGTTGGTGAGGGATATTATTACATTGCTAGACTTGATGACGAACATTGGTTGGAGCCATTAAAAATAAGTTGTATTACCGTTTTCTTTGACACTTAACATTATATTATATGCACGTTAGAATAGGATGCATTGCATATTGATTTTTGCATTAGAAATTAATACCATTTTATGTTATCATTGTATATTAGGTGCATATATATTGAATTTTCCTTCTAGATTTTATTTTATTTCTTCTTTATTTTTATGAACTAATAAAAGGATGGGTGATCAGAGGATGCCATCAAAACACACTTCCCCATTTGATTTGTTTGTGAGCTACAGGTGATAGATATATGGCCCCAAGAGGTTTCTATTTTTCTCATGACCTTCACGTTCAAGTACATGCTTCGTGCACTCTACTAAGAGATCATGTCCCAGTTGGAGCCAAATGTTACCCACCACGAGTGGGTGACCCCTGTAGGAGAAATTTTCTCCTAGATGTCTCTTCAGGTGACAACCAATAGCTACATACAACCTCATAATATCTTGATGTGCTATCATTCTCCACCACCTGAGTGAGCCATTGTGTGCCCTCACTCATCTATTATGATTTTATATTTGAAGGTTGGCCTTCCAACCCCAAAGGTATGGATTTTAATTATGTAATTGGGTTTTTATCATTTATTTTACTTTGAATACTTGGATAGGTATTAGTGGGGTGATTCAGATGAAAGAACGAGCTTTTACTGTACTCTTCCTCCCTTACCTCAACTTGGAGGTTAGTCTTTTATCCTAGTCTCGTGGGATATCCTTACTAGCTACTATCTTTAGGAGTAGAAAAACATGTGAAAACTTGATTTTTATTATGTGGTTACCCTTCCTGATACCATATATATCACTCACTTGGACTCATTAAAATACCTTTTCACACTCTCCCAATTAGGTTCCACATTTTTCCATTGGGTCCACAAGGTGTTAGCCTCCCACTACCCTTGTCCACACTTTGAGTTGGACTTGGAATGATTCCCTAGAGGTTTAAGTGGCTAAAAAGAAAGTTAAAAGCATAATATGGTCACCTATAATAGGAAATATACCAAAAAATGCAAATTATGGTTGGGACAAAAAAAATTAGCTCATGGGAAAAAACCCAACATGAGCTCTACTCCCTATCACTATGGTCATCACTCTAGTTCTTAGGGACCTTATCAATGTCCCCCTACATCATTAAGGAACCCACAATTGTCCCAACTCCTAGTGGATGAAGGAATACCAAAACTTAAGGGGGAAATCACAAGTACATCATATGCATCATGCTCTCATCCCCTGAAGCCTCGAGAAGTAAAAGGAAGAAAAAATAGTAAAAAGAAGAAGGCATATGAAGAAGGGTGGGAAAAAAAAGTTTGGGGTCACTCATGTACCATGATTTCTTCTCCCTACATTCATAAACCCACAATGTGTGCTTCCCTCTTCATAGCTACCTTTGTACCACAACATGTGGCTTAGATCCTTCCCTCTTGCACCCGCCCTGTTCCATCATTATTTCACATGAAACATGTGATTTGATGGATGTATTATGGACCTTTGTATCCCTTTGAGGTTGAAACCATATAATAGGGTCCTTCATTAACCTCTCTTGTCGAGCAAGCTAACTCTTGTACATTTTAAAGCCCATTCAGAAGGGCATGCCACTATGAAGTGTCCAATTCTGCACTTGATTAGTAATCTTATTTACACAATTTCACTAATCATTAATATTACTAGAAGTAAAGGAGATGCATTATATCTTATACAAGATTGCAGGTGGGTATTCATCTTGGACATGGTATCCTTATATGGGGTCCAAACCCTCTAAAGGGTCACAATTTCACTTTTAGGGTGAGAATTGAGGGCCATGGGCCCACACAATTACATATCATGGATTTACGGACCATGGGATTCTTCAACACAAGCATTTCTTGTTCATTCTTGAGTAACACAAAGATGATGATGCACATGGACCACGTTTCCTAGCTGACCACACATTTCAACCCAACACTTGGAAGTTGGTCCAAATCGTAATTGACATTTTTTCTCTTCTAGGGAAACATGGAAGTGCATGTTTCATACTCTAGTGCTCATAGATGGTGCCTCAAATCATTATTGATCTACATGGAGACCCATGTGGCCATTGCTTCTACCTCGTAGTCACTTGGGGGTGTTAAAATATGAAACTACAGTAAAATTCCACTTTGGATAGCTAATTTGATGGAGATGATGATTTCATTGAATTCAAATTTTTCGAGAGGACCAAAATTGACCTAAATATCACTCAAATCAGACAAGGGAAAGTGTAATTATGAAGAAAAACCCACATATGCAGACTTGGACAAGGTCGACCCTAAAGAAAATTTGACACCCTTGGAAGCCTATAAATACAAGTGAGCTCAAGATCATTTGTACATCATGAAGTATATTCTTCTTCTCTTCTTCATTAATTGGCTAGCACATGTCTAAGGCAGGGATGACAATATAAGATCACTAAAGTCTAAAATTACAGGGTTCAAGACTCTCATTTGTTTTAGGGATTTTGGATTGCAGTCGTAGGCATGTCACAGGGAAAATTTGATGAAAGTCGATGGCTTGCAATAATCAAGGGTGTGACTGGAAGCGTCCAATCACTCCCATATCTCCTCATGCATGTGACCAGGAAGTTTGATTGAAATTGACCATTGACCAAAGTTGACCGTAATTTACCACATATGGGAAATGTTTTCTATGATATATTTTGGTGCTGGAAACTTATTTCTGAATGTTTTTGGGTTATTTTGCAGATGATATTGTATTTTCCTCATTGTACTATCTAATGAACATTTTATGAAAATATAATATAAGAACAATTTAAAAGGGTTTTTCCCCTAGTCTTTGACCAATCCTATCATCTCTTGTTGATGTGTTGATTGCCTCCTTTGTCATTGCATTTATTTTTCTATCTTCAATCACTACTGACGAATGTAAAGGATTTTTGTAATTGGAAAGATTTAGAATTGAAGTATTAATTTGGGTTAAAGTAATTGATACAACATAGAAAATTTTGAAAATTTAACATGGTATCATAGGTAAGGTGAAGGTCGAGCCCTAAACGAGACAAGAATCAAAGAAATAATCTTTGGGAAAGTTAAATGAGAAAATCTAGTCAAGTCAAGATGTCTTCCTTCTTCAAGGAAAATGAGAAGTTGGGTGACTCATCCAATTTTGCTACATGAAAAGTCAGGTTAAAGATCATAGATTATAACAGTGATGTTTTGGACTACATTCAAAGAAAATTACCCGATCCTCCAAAAAATGCTTCCACTACTGTCAAGAACAAGCACAAGAAAGGTGAGTTAAAATTAAATCAAATAATAGCTGATTGTTTACAAGATAGCTTAATTGCACATGTTGGAAACTTGAGAAGGTCTAAGGACATGTATGATAAGGTAGTTGACATTTATGAAGTGAACAAGTTGAACAAAATCATCTCCTTGAAATATCAACTCAAATAAAAAAAATATGAAAAAAGGAGAGTCTATGAAATTCTATATAATGAAAATATCTCATGGTAGTGATCAATGGAAAAGACTTGGGAAATATCTACCTCCTATTTGGGAAACCTTTATTACTACTATAAGAAACAAAATTGCATCCCTTCATTCGATGAAATTGTTGGAAATTTCACTCCAGATGAATCAATAATGATATTAAGAGGAAGGATTTTAAAGCAAGAAGAAGGATATCCCACTGCATTCATAACTCATGACAAGAATAAGAAGAAATGGAAAGGAGGTCTTTCAAATTCAAGATATCCTCCTCGTCAAAACCCAAATAGGGTAAGAAATATTTTCACATCGAATGTTACAATTGTCATAAGAAAGGTCACTATACTCGATATTTCCCCGAGAATAACAATGGACCATGCTACAACAATAGAATCATCAATAACAAGTTAAATAATAAAATAAGAAGAGACGATAGAAGGAATTATCACAATGGAAGACATGAAATAATAAGAAGAGATGCTCTAAGTAATCATGAAGAAGATTGGTGTCCACAAAAGAATTCAAAATTCTCCAGGTATGGAAGCAATGTTGTGAATCAATATGAATATATTGTTATTTATTCCCTTACTAGTTCATATCCTACAGACTAATGGGATAGTTGGTTGGTTGATAGTGGGGCCACTCATCACTTCTCTAGTTATAAGGAAGTTATCTCTAATTTGGTAGAGAGGGAGTCAAATTTGAAAATCATTCTTGAATACAACTCCACTCATCCTATTAAAGGTTTAGGGTTCGTCAAATTTCATTTGAATTCGGAAGAATATTTTTTGCTCCATGATTTGATGTATGTGCTAGGGTTGAAGAAGAATTTGGTATCAAAATCGGCTTTGGAAGACAAAGGGATGAGGGTTTCCTTCATCAAGGGAAAGGTTTTTACTTGGCCCGTTGGATCACGTATGAGAGATGCATTCACATTAGGATCAACATATGAAGGACTCTACAAGGTTACTATAATACCACTTCTAGCCTTGGTCATTGATATTAATCATCGAAGTGAGCTATGACACTGTTGGGACAGGGACTCCTACGAGCTACGAAACTGATAAATTTTGGATATTTTTTATTAGATTTAATCTAGCGGAGGGGTTTTGGGGTAGGTCAAAGCCCTGAAAGCATTGTAATGGGTAAAAGGGTAAACCAGGGGTCCGAAAACCATGGTTTGCGGACCACAAGATAGTCTAGGCTAGATTGCTATAAATAGAGGGATATTTTGTATTGAATAAGATAGGAATGATTATCTATTGATGCAAATTGTGGTTTAAGCTATCTATGTGGATTTTGGGGAAAGGACTCCTGCTGGTTGTGTGCGCGGAGATCCAAGACCAGCTGTGTTCGGACCCATCTGCTGTGTGCATAGGTTGCGAAGGGAATTGTAAGGATGGATTGATGAATGAATGAATAAATTTGGTAGAGAACTGAATCTGTGAGTACTTTTGTGTGAATCATTGGTAATTGCTGCACTATGTATTTTCTTTGTTTAAGCTATGAAGATCTATGTAATTGTGTTTCATTTCTGGATTGGTTCTATTCTATTATGTTCTGTTTATGTAATGTTGTGTTGATATCATAAAGGCATATAATTATAGATCTAATGCACATGGATGCGAATAGAGACCTAATTAACCCTGCATAGAGTGAAGTAATATGGGAACTACAAGGCTTAGTGTAGCTCTGCTTGCCTTACCTATCCTTTCTCAGGGTGCGGAAACCTTGTTCCAACACCCCCCCATACTACTTTGGGTAAGACTTTGACCTGCGCAATCAGGTCACTGCTGAAAGAGCTAGTAGTATAGGGGTTTGTTGGAAAACCTTGTGCTCCGAACCTGGGTCAAGACCCCTTGAACCAACAAATGGTTTCGTTGCCGAGACCTGAAGCATTTTGAGGAAGTGATCAGGTACTAACAAGAAGATACTGAATGGAAGTGAATGAGCGGTAAGAACGATCGAACCTAGCAAGAAAAGGATAACTCGGCCTATAGCCCATTGAGAAGAGAAACGACGCAAGATTCACTAGACTTACGAGAGCACAAGCACTCAATCGAAACATCGGTAGAAGGATACATGGTAGTACACTTGAATTTACCCACCTTTAAAGGCACGACCAATGACGACATGGATCGGTTTTGGTTCGTGGTTGTCTCGGTATGGACTGCGCACGGGGTGGTGAGCGATACTATGAAGAAAGCACAGTTGTCCCTAGACTTCGAGGATAGAGCGATGGACTAGTACATGCGATACATATCTCGAAATGGGAGTGCATCTCTTCAAGATATTAAGGACACCCTAAAACAACAGTTCCAGAAGCCAAGATCATACTTGCAGCTGGTACGGGAAGTAAAAGACTTCAAGCAAGGTGCGTCTGAGTCAGTGTGGGAGGCCGATCAACGATTGAAGAAAGCAATCAGGGAAGGAGGGTTCAAGTATGACGACATACAACACACGTAATGGTTCATCGCTATGCTTCTACCTCACTTAAGTATACCCATGGGCTAACAGACCTTCGAGTCATAGGAAAAATCCTTGGAAGATGCCATGAAACTCGAAGCCGCACCCAAGGACGACGCGTTAGGGGGGGTACAGAAAATTCAAGAGTAGCTCGGAGCCATGCACATGGAGATTCAGAGCTTATGGAATAAATGAGGAAAAGGAGCTAGCACCGACTTCTAGTGCGTATGGTGTCGAGTGTATGGCCATACAGGAGACCAGTGTCCTATATTGATGGATTACGTGCCGGCGGGAGGCCCTAGTCTGCTACAACCTAGCTACAGCAGATCAACACTATGGTGTGATGATTTCCAAATAGACAGACTACATGATATGGCCCAGTGCCCTTGGTTAAGTGTGGGCGAGCTAAAGCAACAGTGGTGTAGGTTTGGCCAATCGGTAGGGCATGAAGAACAAAAATTTTGCATGTATGACTTGATTGTAGATCGAGGGAACCTCTATAAGGTATAGTCATACCCTGCATCACCAAGGTCCCCCGCGAGATTCAGTGGCTCCCCAGCAAGGGGCAGGGGAGGTCAGGGAGGAAGTGCAGGATGGGGGCGGGGGTAGCTGGTTTGCTATAACTACGGAGATATAGGGCACTTTGCAAGGGAATGCCTGAATTCCACCAGGAAATCCTGCAAATATTGCGGGAAGCTAGACCATGAGATTGAAGACTGCCCAATCCTGATAGCCAAAATGTAGGAAAAACAGCCCACCCCTACGCAAAATGTGAAAAGGGTTAAATTGAGCTACGAAGTGAAGATCTAAGCCTAAAAGTCATGACACACTGTGGGATGGTCACCCAGGGAGCAAAAGACGAAATTTCCTCTTGGGAAGAATTGAACCTCATAGAACCAATGCCACAAGTAGGCCCTGTACAGCTGCCAGTACACCTCGAGAGAGAGGAAGAGGTTGAGCTATTTATAAAGGCATGTTTGAAACCACTATGAAACCAACCAGCTGTAGAAACGCTTCAAGTATTACTGCATAGCAGCGCAGCCCGGCCCGACACAATTCCTAAGACTATGGGTGTACACTAGCTATAGGACTACAAGAAATGCACCAGACGAGAAATGCAGTTGACTGCGCAGATTGGCGACTACGAGATGGATCAAGTTATTCTCGACCTAGGGTTGGATGTGAACGTACTACCGAAGCAGACGTGGCAACGAATGGGAGAACCTAAGTTGGAATGGTCCACTATCCAAATGCGCATGGTGAATCAAGAAAATATCATCTTGCTAGGATGGTTTCCAAGAGTAATGGTAGATATCATGGAAGTAAAGGTCCTAGCTGGCTTTGAGTTCATAGAAATCGTGGAAGATATGGATCTGTACCCTGCACTACTTGGGCTGGACTGGGCTATGGACATGGGGGGTGTCATCAATCTCAAAAAGCGTAGCATGGTGTTTGAGAACAATGGTACACATGTAATAGTACCACTAGATCCATCAGAAGGCGCGTGGTATACAGAGCCAGCCTAAAAACGAGAGGAACTAGACCACATTTACTGATTAACTACGCAAGACAAAGACAGGATTAAACCCACAATAGAAGGGATATTCTGGAGAGATAGTGAATACTTTTCTGACACTGATGAGGGACTGGAGAATTGGGAAAACCAGTTACACGAGGTTTCAGCGCTGCACTGCCCTCGGGTCGCAAGAACCCTCTACTGCATTTCCTCTGAGATAAGAGATATACCCCACTTTGATGAGGCTGGTAGTGTCCAAGAATTCCTCAGGACACTAGAAGATAGGGTGCTGCGAGACCGACGGCTCTAGACCCTTAATCTAGCTATGCGTGGGACACCCGCGCATTGGTGGGACACCCACAAGAAAGCATTTCTGAATTGGGAAATGTGTCAAGATAGGATGCTTCTACGCTTCACCCCTCCAGCTGACATATGCACCAGGATGTTCCTCGGACCCGGGGATCCCCGTGCACATCTGCGCATTTGGATGATTAAATGGTCCGACCGAACTACATAAGAATAGGTCCATCTATTTGTTCATGCCTTGGGCCCCATCCCGACCACTTGGTACTTAGAGGCGGAATTGCACCAGCGCACCCGCCACTGGGAAGTGCTATAAGAGGAATTTTTCAGAACATTCGAATTGATTGGGGGGACAAAGATGCTCAACGAAGCTTTGCAAGACATTGATGTGTTTGTATTTAATAACTCTCACCACCATGCCGCACCAGCGGTCCTGACATGGGAAGCATAGATGCAAGACATATCCAACTGCCAGAGCTTGGCAATGGATGAAGAAGAAGATAATCCTCGAAACATTTCTATCCCTGAATCTGAAGGAGAACACGCTTTCGTTGGGCCATCGCTGCAGAATATTGATGTAACGAAACCTCTTAAGCTGCACAACGTGAATATTGGGATGGAAGAGAAACCTAAGCTAGCTAATATTGGGACTATTGGGATGAAGGGACTGTAGGAAAAATCATAGAATTACTCACGGAGTATCAGGACCTATTTCTGACAAATTTTTTTGAGCTCAAGGGAATCATCGGGGACCTTGGAATTATGCAGATCACTTTGAAACTTGAAGCGCACCCCATCAAGAAGTGACCTTATCGACCCAATCCTAAATATAAGAAAAATGTCAAAGAAGAGCTGGAAAAAATTCTTACCATAGGTATCTTTGAACCAGTTGAACAAATGGATTGGGTAAGTCCAATGGTCATCCAGGAAAATAAGACCAAGGGGGAAATATGCATCTGCATAGATCTACGCAAGTTGAATGATGCTTGCATCCATGACCCCTTCCCTACACCCTTCTCCAATGAAATCCTTGATACCGTGGGCGGACAAGAGGCCTACTCCTTCACCGATGGGTTCTCAGGGTACCACCAGATTCGAATTGCACCTGAAGATCACAATAAGACTACCTTCATGACTGAACGGGGTTCCTTTCAGTATACGGTCTTGCCCTTTGGTCTCAAGAATGCACCTGCTATTTTTTCAAGGGTTGTAGTCGTTGTATTCAAGGAGTTTATTCATGAGTTCCTAGAGGTTTATTTCGATGACTGGATGGTTTCTGGCCTGGTAAAAGAGCATGTATCTAACCTGTGACTAATGTTGGATGCGTGCCGGAAGCACAAGATTTCCTTGGATATTAAGAAGTGCATCTTCTATGTACCATTTGGGATCTTTCTCGGGCACATAGTTTGGTGACAAGGGTTGATGGTTGATCCTGCGAAGGTAGCCGTAATTATAAACCTTGCGGTCCCAACCACAGAAAAACAACTACGTTCTATTCTTGGACACATGGGCTATTACAGGAAATTCATTCAAGGATATGCCATGGTCATGGCACCTATGGAAAAGCTACTAAAAAGATATATTTCATTATTTTGGGATGATGAATGCTAGAAGAGTTTCGAACTGCTCAAAGAAAAGATGATTTGGGCACCTATACTCATATTTCCTGATTGGTCGAAGGAATTTCATGTAGATGTGGATGCATCAGGAATCACGTTGGGCGTTGTCCTCACGCAGCCTGGAGAAGGAGATATTGATCACCCAGTTTCCTTTGTGAGTCGGAAACTCTTGGGTGTAGAATGGAGCTACTCTACCATTGAGCATGAAGGTTTGGCTATGGTCTATGCATTACAGAAATATCGGCACTATCTAATGGGTGGCCACTTTAAGATGTTCACTAATCATTCAACTTTAAAATACCTGGTCAACAAGCCTGTGTTGGGGGGGAATATCTACCAATGGTTGTTTCTGTTCCAAGAATATGATTTCGAGATCATCGTCAAGCCCGGAAGGTTGAATGCAGGCCCAGATCATCTGTCTCGCATTGAAACAGGGGAAGAACCTACTAGCTTCGAAGAGGGATTACGAGATGTGTAACTGTTTACCATAAAGGTGGTTGATGCACACTTTTCTGATATAATAGAGTTGCTCACTACCGGAGTGGCCCCTGTAGAATATTCAGTACAACAAAATAAGGAGCTGGTTACTCGGGCAGCAGAATTCACTATCATCGCCAGTCAATTATACAAGCTATGCGCAAATGAATTACTACGCAGATATGTTCTGGAACATGAACGACCTGCCGTATTAGCAAAAGCACACGAAGGTGTCGCAGGAGGCCACTATCCAAGACAAGCAACGACATAAAATATTTTGAGGGCCGGGTTATGGTGGGCTACCCTGCATCAGGATTCTTACACTTATTGTAGATCATGTGACACTTGCCAGTGAACAGGATGGCCCTCGCACTGAGATGAGATGCCATTACGACCTCAAGTAGCTTTACAATATTTTGACAAGTGGGCCATTGATTTTATAGAACCCATCAATCTGTCGGGCAAGAAAATAGGTGCGCGCTACATTATCACCGCCACCGACTATGTCACTCGATGGGCTAAGGCACAAGCGGTGAAGGATTGCACTACAGATACTACTGCGCACTTCATCTTTGAGCAGATTCTGACCAAGTTTGGCTACGCAAAGATCCTGATGAGTGACAGAGGTACACACTTTGTTAACCAAATGATTCAAGCCTTGAATGAAGAATTCTGGATCCACCATGCGAAGAGTACACCATACCATCCCCAGGAAAATGGAGCAGTTGAAGCTTTTAAAAAAAAATTGGAACAGGCATTAACTAAGGTTTGCAATGCTGATCATAGTGACTAGGATGTTCAGATTCCCTCTGTTCTGTGGGCCTATCGAATGACCTACAAGAAGCTAACAGGAAGAACCCCCTTCCCAATGGTCTATGGCAAAGAGGCCATTATTCCCATAGAATACATTGTTCCTAGCCTACGCATTGCAACATTTACAAATATGGCGGACCTTGATATCATAGAGGAGCGTCTTGCATAGCTTGTGGCTTTGGAGGAATATCAGTTTATTGCTAATTTTCATCAACTATTTCAGAAGGCTTGTGACAAAGCATGGCATGATCGACATATTCGCCAAAAGACATTTGTTGTAGGTGACCTTGTCCTTTTATACGATAGCCAATTTGCGAAACATCCGAGAAAATTCCAACGGCACTAGCTTGGTCCCTACATAGTTAAGGAAATCACGAATGGCGGAGCAGTCCAGGTAGCTACCTTGTGCGGAGACATCTTACGTGGCTTTGTCAATGATAGTCGACTCAAGCTTTACTGGATTCAATGACTATATGGCAGCTACAGTGACTCGGGACGAGTCACAAGATTCTGTTGGGGGGACTGTTGGAACAGGGTCTCCTACGAGCTGCGAAACTGGTCCATTTTGGATATTTTTTATTAGGTTTAATCTAGTGGAGGGTTTTCAGGGCAGGTCAAAGCCTCAAAAGCATTGTAATGGGTAAAAGGGTAAACCAGGGGTCCGAAAACCACGGTTTGCAGACCACAGGATAGTCTAGGGTAGATTTCTATAAATAGAGGGATATTCTGTAATGTAGAAGATAGGAGTGACGAGCTATTGATGCGAATTGTGGTTTAAGCTATCTGTGTGGGTTTTGGGGAAAGGAATCCTGCTAGCTGTGTGCGCGGAGATCCAAGTCCAGTTGTGTGTGGAACCTGCTAATGTGTGCACAGGTTGGGAAGGGAATTGTAAGGAAGGATTGATGAATGAGTAAATAAAGTTGATAGAGAACTGAATCTATGAGTACTTTTGTGTGAATCATTAGTAATTACTGCACTATGTATTTTCTATGTTTAAGCTGCAAAGATATGTGTAAGTGTGTTTCATCTCTGGATTGGTTCTGTTCTATTATATTCTGTTTATGTAATGTTGTGTTGCTATCATAAAGGCATATAATTATAGATCTAATGCACGTGGATGCAAATAGAGACCTAATTGACCCTGTGCAGAGCGAAGTAATCTGGGAACTACAAGGCTTAGCACATCTTTGCTTGCCTTACATATCCTTTCTCAGGGTGCGGAAACCTAGTTCTAGCATGCACCCATACTACTTCAGGTGAGACTTTGACCTGTGCAAGAAGGTCACTGCCAAAAGGGCCAGTAGTATAGGGGTTTTTTGGCAAACCTTGCGCTCCGAACTTGGGTCAGGACCCCTCGAGCCAATAATGAATATTGGCCTATATATATTATGATTCTCTTCTTAAATTTGAGAAATTGGTCTCAAGGATTACCATGGTTCAATCCCATCATGATGGAGTATGTTTAGGTTGTTCCAGTGGAAAGAATACAAGGGGACCATTCCCCTCTAGCGAGAACAAGACAAATGATATCCTCCATTTCATCCATTTTGAGATATGTGGTCTGATGCCCATGCATTTTATTGGTGGCAATCTCTACTATATCACCTTCATTGATGACTTATGAAGAAAGAAATGGACATATTATTTGAAGCATAAGGATAAAGCCTTTGAAATGTTCAAGGAGTTCAAAACATTGATTGAAAATCAAACAGGGAAGAAAATAAAAAGTATTCAGGTTCGAAAATATTGGCGAGTATAGATCAAAGGAGTTCATTGAATTTTTCAAGAAGGAAGGGATCGAGAAATAAAAAATTGTCCCATATACTCATGAAAAAAATGGAGTTACTGAAAGAAGGAACATGTCCATTATAGAAGCTACTGTGCCATGCTCCATGATCAAGAGTTACCGAAGTTCCTTTGGGGAGAAGTAAAAAATGTCACCATATATGTTCAAAATATGGTACCTCATCAAGCATTGAACAATAAGATCCCTGAAGAAGTATTTAGAAGTGTCAAGCCTGATGGTGGTCATCTCTATATATTTTGGTTCCTCGTATACTTTCGTGTGATGAAGGACAAAATGAAAAAGTTAGAAGCCTGGGGAAAAAAGGTACGTTTGTTGGATATTATGAAAATTATAAAGCATTTAGAATATATATTCCTCATCAAATGAAAGTTGAAACTAGCAAGTATGTTACATTTGATGAAGATGATTCCCTTGGAAAAGAAAGGGACCTTCCTCCACCTTGTCCTACAGAGGAGAATTATGATATGGATATTTTAGATGTTCCTACTATGCTTGAATCTGAGATAAATAATTTTGATGATCCCATGGAGCCTATGGATTCCTTAGATCCTTCCACTAGGGTGAGGCCACTTTAGCTTCGAGACACATTACATGATGATGAGAGATGAAATCATGTTTGAAGATAATTTAGAGAAAGGAAGAAGACATTCATGTACTATGGATATGTTGCAACCATGAGCATTATGATTCAAGCTGAACCTCCCACATTTGAAGAAGTTGTGAAGGGACAAGTTTGGAAATGTTTTATGGCCAAATAATACGAATCAATCATGAAGAATGACATATGGGATGTTTTTCCAAGACCGAAGGGAAAATCCATTGCGACTTCAAAGTTTCCATTCAATATCAAGCATGGAGTTGATGGTAGCATTGATAAAAACAAGGAAAGATTCATGGCTTGGGGATTCTCCTAGAAAGAGGTAGAAGATTATGCTGATATATTTATACATGTGACTCGATATACAACCATTCACTCCATTTTTTACCTTGCGGCAAGTCAAGGATGGATCCTTCATGAGGTGGATGTGAAGACTACGTTCCTCCATGGCATGTTACAAGAAGAAGTGTACATTTAGCATCCATATAGATTTGAAGTAGAGGTTTGAAAGACACATGTTAGCATGTTGAATAAGGAATTGTATGGTTTGGAGCGAACCTCCAAAGCATGGTACACCCATATAAATAGATACTTGATGAATCTGGGATTCACAAGGAGCAATGTTGACCCTAACCTCTACTTCAAGGAAGTCCAATGTATGCCAATGGTTTTGGTTTTATATTTTTATGATATATCCTTGAAAGGTAGTGAGCCTTTGATGATTGAGTGTAAGAGGGAGTTATCCTCTTAATTCGAGGAGGAACTTGGACTCATGTGTTATTTTCTAGGCCTTTAGCTATGGTAAATTCCCTGTGAGATTTTCCTTTCACAAGGAAAATATTTTGTGAAGATATTTGAAATATTTGGAATGACATAATGCAAGTCCCTACCCACACCAATGGAAATGAACTTCAATAAGTTACGTGGAGAATTTATAGGAGGAAATTTCGTGAATCCATATGATTATAGAAAGTTGATTGGGGCTCTAATGTTCCTAGTCAACACCCATCCAGATGTATGGTATGTAGTGAATACATTGAGTCAATTCATGACCAAACCTCTCCTTTCACATTGGATTGGTTCCAAACACATTTTGAGATATTTTCATGGGACGATGAAAATTAGTATGAGAAATTCCATCGAAGATATTTGACTTCATGGATACACCGATCTTACTAGGAAGGAAATGCCGTCAACATGAATTAGAAAAAAAATCAGCCTAAAAGTGGCCTCCTAAGGAAAAATAATAAAATGATAGTAAAAATAGTAAGATAAGATTTATGAATTTTGGAGGGAAAAGAAGAAAAAAAAATTAATTGTAATTTTGGCTTATCTCCTTATAGGTTTACTAAAATTTCATGTGTAGACCCTCGTTGGATGTAGAATTAAATTCCCCATCGAGCAAGTACCCATTATGCATACTTTTGAGAATACCAACATTGACAAAAGTCAATGATACATCAAAAAATCATGTTCAACATGTTTTTTAAATGTATCTTTAATATTTATCAATGTGGGTCTTCCCACAAGTATTCATAATGGGTACTCATTGGATGTGAAATTTAATTATGCATCTAATGAGTGTCTAGATTTGAATTTTAAGTAAAGCCATAAGCAGATAAGCAAAAATACAGTTAAAGAAAAAAGAAATTTTATTTTTTCCCTCCAAAATATTTACATGTACCTCTTTTTTAAATTTAAAGGATTTTGATTGGTTTACATATTATTACATGGAAATCATGGGAAATTTTAGGCTAAAATTTCCTCTAATGAAGAGTATGTCTGGATGTTTTTTTAGCATCGGATCTACTATGATATATTGGATGAGAAGAAAGCAGAAGTCTGTAACATTGAGTACCACTGAGGCAGAATATATTGCCACTAGCATGGCTATTTGTGAAGTAGTTTGCTTAAAGAATCTCTTTGGAGAGCTATTTAAGCAGGTCCTAGACACTATAGTGATATATTACGACAATAAAAGTGGGATTCATTTGTCAGAGAATATTTTATTTCATGACATGTCCAAGCACATAGAGATCCGATATCACTTAATTTGAGACATGGTGCAGAGAGGAGCCATTATACTCCATAAAATGTTTATATGTGACCAGATTATAGATATTCTCACCAAGTATTTGGTGAAAGGGATGTTATTAATCTTTAGAAAGAAAATTGGACAGATGGATGTAACCCCCCCTGATAAGGGGCATTGATGATCGAGGACATTGAGTCAACTCTTTCTCTATATTGTAGCTCCCAAGGAGAGGAATTGAGATGGAAGGCTCTTGTAGTTGAGGGATATCTGGAAAATAGGGTATCATCCCTATCTATTCCCCATAGGTTTGGAGATGTTGCTCCCCTATCTTAGTATTTACAAATTATACACATCTTTGCAGCATACTGATAAGCCAGGCTTGTTGGGATTGTCCCTCCCTGTTTTTCCAATGAGTTGAGAAGGCTTGGGTGTTTGTGATCCTTACCTTTTGGTATGTCGGGTATCTCTCCCAAGATCGAATTATGATGCAAGTATTCTACCACGTGACTCTTGAGGGTCATTTTTGGGAAGATCGATAGGAAATAAGATGGGTTGATATGTGCTCCCATAAATCACCTATTGCTGGATATGGGGTCATATATATTAGATCCCCAAAGAGATTATGGGTTAATATGTACTCCCCGATGTGGTTTCGGATTGAGATATGCTCTCCGATGATATAGAGGGTGGTAACATTACCTCCCCAATTATTCTTTTAACTTAGATTCGAGAATTTTAGGTTCCTATATTACTAGTGTAGTCCCTTATTATTGTTAGCGTAGCCCCTTGTTTTTATTTTTGTACCGTTGTAGTCCCCATATTGTTATTATTGTGCCCCATAAAACCCCACTATTGTTATTTTTGTCCCCTTACATTATTATTATTAGGTTGCCTAGGATTATATTGTGACCCCATGGAGGTTTTTTCATTTCAATCATCCAAGAATTGGTCATTTATGTAATGTAAAGGAGGTTTCCCCCTCAAAGTGGTTGATTTCCAGGGAGTTGATCTCTCTTTTCTTCTATTTTTGAAGTTGGTTTCATAACAGTTGGTATCAGAGTGTTGGATTCTAGGGTTTTGCTACTTCATATAAGTCATCGTGGAATGTTCGCTATAAATTTTTTCTATGAAGGTTTAGAAGCTCAAAAAAAACCCATTTACAAAGGAATTTTGATGCACATCGTCTAAAAATTTCAGATATTGGTTCACAATATTTTTAGAGATATGATCTGTGGAAGTTATGGTTTTTGAAGTTTCCCAAATTTCATCTCAAAGAGGTTACCTTGGGAAAATTGTCATAAATCTCTCTCTGAGCATCGGATTGGAATTATTTTAAAATGGGCCAAAATTAAAAATAGATAATATTTTATTGTGTATCAATTTCTGAGACGAAGGCATAAACAGTGACACATGTCATGCCGTACAATTTTTCTCTACTAAACTAGTCCATATTTAGGCCATTGTGGCAGATTAGGCATAACTTTGTCTTTAATAATACAAATCAGGTCAGAACTGTGGCATTGGAAATAAGATTCATAGGGATACTAAAGGACTAAAGATAAAATATTAGGGATCCAAAATTCCATAGATACATAATTTTCAATATTGAGCTCCTCAAAAGCAAGAAAAAGGTGTGTATTTTGTTTTTCTAATTTCATAAGTCTTGTTTGAAAAATTAGTTTGAATTGATTCCAAGGGAATATTGAAGCACATATATTAATATTGGGTTCTAAAATGGCCCTTGAAAACAATTCAACACCCATTAAGTACTCAGAAGGATCTACTATGACTCATGAAGAGGAAGAAGTGCAATATGATATATCAAATTACAATACCAAGTGCACCAAATTTCGCTCTCGCAAAGAGAAACAAAAAATGAAATGGAAGTTTTGAAGAAATGTGTGGAAGCTAAGATGGACGGTTTGAAGAAAGGAATGGAAGCTAATATGGATGTTTTGGAGAAATGAATGGAGGCTAAGATGGATGGCATGGAAGCTAATATGGATGACATGGAAGCTAAAATAGATGAAAAAATGAAAGACAACATGGAAGACATTAAGAATGTTCTAAAAGAAGAAATGGAAGGTTTGATAAATTTGATACAAGAAATGATTCCTAATGGTGAAAAGGTAGTACAGGAAACTCATAATGAGAAAAAAAATAAATTTTAATCATGATATCATAAACTCTAAAGTTGGATTAAAGACCCACCATATGCCAAAGATCAATATGAATAAGTTTGGTGGCAAGGATCCTGTAACATGGATACTATAGATGGAGAAATATTTCGATCTCCATAATGTGAAAAACACATAAAATGTATGCATTTCAACTTTACATTTAGAAAAAATTACATTTGTATGGTATGGATGGGTTTGTTATCATAAAAAAATTGTCATTTGGTCAATTTTTATGAAGGAAATGATAGCACATTATGAGGATACAAAGAGAAACACCTTCTTTAGCCAATTGATAAATCTCAAACAAAATGGTTCAATGGTGGAGCGTATTAAGGAATTCCAAAAAATGAATATAAGGGTAACCGATATTCCAAAGGAAAACAAGATTGATGTCTTCACAGGGACTTTAAAGGGAAACATCCAACATGAGGTTTGCGTTTGGGAACCTGATTCATTAGAGAACGCATTCAGGTTGGCAAGAAAAATTCAAAGTACAATTATGGCGACAAGGAAGCCTACAACTCACATATATAAATATGGAAGTGTTGTTACTCCTAGACTTCCACAACCTACAATTTTGACGCCACAACAATTGGAAGAAAAAAGAGAAAAAGGGATTTTCTATAGTTGTGATAGAAAATACACTAACGGTCATAAGTGTGTTGAGAAGAAATTATTTTACATAGATTGGGAAGAGGAGGAATAAAATGAACAAGAAACTTCAAAAGAAAAGGATTTACACCAAGAACCAAGTTGTGAAACCAGCTCCAAAAATAGAAGAAAAGAGATATCAACGCCTTAGAAAAAAGCCACCTCGAGGGGGAAACCTCCAATACATTACATGAATGAACAATTCTTGGATGATACAAATTAGAAAAACCTCCTTTCTATATATAATAGTCCATGGGGCCACAATGTAATCCTAGTGGGGCCACAATGTAATCCTAGCCGACCTAACAATAATAATTTAAGGGCACAATAATAACAATATGGGGGTTACAACGGTACAATAATAACAATAAGGGGGTTACACTAACAACAATAAGGGACTATACTAGTAATATAGGGACCTAACATGCCCCTATCCTTCAAAAAAGTGTTTTCCTCAACGCTTGAGTAGCTCTGGGTGCTTCTGTATAAAATTATCATCCTCCCATGTAGAATATCCAGTGGGTAAGTTCTTCCACTTGATGAGATACTCTGAAATTGATCGATTCTGTAGCTGTCGATTTCTGGTTTCCGTGACCGCTTCAGGTTCCAATATGATTTTTCCTTCCTCATCAAGTTCTGGAAATATTGTTTGAACTAGAATATTTTCACATATAACCTTCTTTAAGCATGAAACAGGAAAAATTGGATGCGCTCGTGAATAAGCAAGAAGCTCCAATTTGTATGCCATAGTACCAATCTTTTGCAACACCTTGTAATGAACATAGTACTTTGGTGATAATTTATTATCCTTCTTAGCTTGCTTGAGGGACATTTGTTTGTATGGTTGTAGCCATAAAAATACTTAGTCTCCGACATCAAAACTTCTCTCACTGTGATGTTGATTTGCATGTTGTTTCATTTGATTTTGTGCCAAATTCAGGTTGTCCTTCAAGAGTTGGAGAACTTCTTGTTGATTCTCGATGTGATCTTCCACTGCTTGAAACTTTGAATTTTCTCTTAAATATGATGTGATGGATGGTGGATGATATCCATAAAGTGACATAAATGGGGTCATTTTTGCTGTAGTATGGAAGGAAGTGTTATACCACCATTCAGCAAGAGGTAACCACTTGACCCATTGTGTTTGTTTATCAGATACAAAAAATGAAGATATCCTTCCAAAAATTTATTTACTATCTCAGTTTGACCATCAGATTGAGGATGATAAGATGAGATATGATCTCATTGAGTACCCAAATAGGAAAATAACTCTGTCCAAAAATTTCCAGTAAAAATGGAATCTTTGTCACTCACAATAACCCTTGGGTTTCCATGTAGCTTTTGAATTGTGTCCATAAATATAGTAGCAACTATACTTGCTTTAAATGGATGAGATAACGCACAAAAGCGTGCATACATGGTAAGTGTATCAACTACCATCATGATGAAACTCTTTCCTTCGGACTTAGGTAAACCTGTGATAAAATCCATTGAAATATCCTACCAACGTTGACTTGGAATGGATAAAGGTTGTAGAAGACTTGGGGTCTTAATTCTCTCAACTTTATTCTGCTGGAAAACTAAACATTTCGCCACAAAATTTTGAATATCAAATTTAAGGCCATCCCAAAAAAATTCTTTCTTCACCCTGTGGTAAGTTTTTAAAAATCCTGAGTGTCCTCCTAAAGAAGAAGTGTGCAATTCCAAAAGAATATTTTGTTTTAGTTTGGAATTATTACAAAGATATAAGCGATCTTTGTACCATAAGGAATAATTTTTCCAACTAAATGTATCATATGTACTAGGATCTTGCTGCAAATTTTTAATGAGTGTCCACACTTCTTCGTCCTTCTTCCATTCATCTCTTGCTTCAGTTATCCAATCTAGTTGGATAATAGAAATGGCACAAAGCAATGCTTCCACCTCTTCATTCTTTCTTGAGAGTGCATCTGCAACAACATTTAGCTTCCCTTTTTTGTATATTATTTCAAATTCATAACCCAACATCTTTGTGACCCATTTTTTCTGCTCTTCTAAAGATAATATTTGTTCCAAAAAGTGTTTAAGACTATCATGATGAGTTTTTACCTTGAAGTGTCTTCCCATTATGTAAGTTCTCCATTTCTTTAGTGCATGCAGTATTGCTAACATTTCCTTCTCATAAATAGGTTTCTATAAATAATTTCTTTTGATTGGACAACTTTCAAAAGTAATGGGTCTTCCTTCTTGCATTAAAACAACACCAATTCCATTTCCTGAGGCATCACATTCCATAATAAAGGTTTTGTGAAGTTTTGCGTAGCTAAGACCGGTGCTAGGCACATTTCCTCTTTAATATGTTGAAAGGCCTTAGTTGCTTCAGGAGTCCATGAAAATGCATCTTTCTTCAATAATGTTGTTAGAGGTGCTGCTATTCTCCCATAATTCTTAAAAAACTTGCGATAATACCCAATTAACTCGAGAAATCCTCGCAACTTCTTTATGGTTGTGGGGACTTTCCATTCCTTAATGGCTTTAATTTTGTTAGGGTATACCTTAACACCCTCGTGAGATACAATATGACCAGATATTCCAGCTCTTGTACTCCAAAGAAACATTTGGATGTTTTTTCGTATAATTTTTTCTCCTACAATAGTTCAAGCACCCTGTCAACATGTTGAACATGATCCTTCCCATACCTGCTGTAGATTAGTATATCATCAAAAAATACTAACACAAATTTTCTAAGGAAGGGTTTGAAAATGGAATTCATCAACCCTTGAAATGTAGAAGGTGCATTGGTAAGGCCAAAAGGCATGACCAAAAATTCATAATGACCCTCAGGAGTTCGAAATGCTATTTTCGGAACATCTTCAGTCTTCATTCTAATTTGATTATATCTGAAATGAAGATCCATCCTTGTAAAATAAATTTCTCCATGTAATTCATCCAATAATTCATCAATCACAGGAATGGGAAATTTATCTTTAATGGTGAGATTATTGAGCTCCCTATAATCGAGACAAATGCACCATGATCCATCCTTCTTGTGTACCAATACTATAGGAGCACAGAAAGAACTTTGACTAGGTTGAATTATACCTTCCTCTAACAATTCTGCAATCATACATTCAATTTCGCTCTTTTGGAAATAAGGATATCTATAAGGCCTGATTTTTGGAGGAACACTTCCTGGAATCAAATGAATAACATCATCATGATCTTAAATAGGTGGGATTCCTTTGGGAGTTTCAAAAACCTTGGAATGATTGTCTAAGACTTTTTGGAGATCTGCAGAAATAGATTATTTTGATGTTCGAACTTCTAGTGAGCATAATTGTGCAAGTATGCCTCGTTTTTATTGATTTAGAAGCTTTGTCATGAAATTAGAGCTTATTATCTATCCTGACTTCCCTGAAATACCCCATAATTCAACTTCCTTTCCTTCTGAAAACAAATTCAAGAAAATTTATTGAAAATTAAAAGCTATCGTCCCCAAAGATTGTAACCATTATACTCCTAGTACAACATCAACACCTTCCATAGGAATGGAAAGCATTGGAATATTCAATACACATTCCCCCGTGGTTAGCTTGATATTATTTCATTCTCCAGAGAAATTTATAGTTCCTCCATTTGCAACCATCACTTGACATTTTGGTTCTGGGTATAGGAAACAATTCAATTCCTTGTCTACCTTACAATGAATAAAATTATGGGTACTACCTGAATCAATGAACACTATAACAATTTTCTTCTTGATATGTCCTTCTATCTTGAGAGTTTAAGGAGTGGTAATTCCTACCAATGCATTACACGATATGGTCAGACTCATTTCTTCCTCTTCTAGGTTTGGTTCCTGGTGTATATCCTCTTCTTGTTCATTTTCTTCTTCCTCTTCACAATCTATGTAAAATAGTTTCTTCTCAGCACACTTCTGACCTTTAGTGTATTTTCTATCACAACTGTAGCAAAGCCATTTTTCTCTTTTTTCTTCCAATTGTTGTGGTGTCAACCTTGTAGGTTGTTGAAATCTAGGAGTAGCAACACTTCCCTCTTTATAGAAGTGAGTGGTAAGCTTCCTTATCGCCATAAATTTACATTCATTTTTTCTTGCCAACCTGAATGCCTTCTCCAACGAATCAAGTTCCAAAACACGAACTTTATGTTGAATGTTATCCTTTAAAGTACCTATGAAGAGATCAATCATGTGTTCCTATGGAATATTAGTTACCCTTATATTCAATTTTTGGAAGTCCTCAGTGTGCTCCCCCACTAAACCCTTTTGTTTGAGATTTATCAATTGGCTAAAGAAGGTGTTTATCTTTGTATCCTCATAATGTGTTATCATTTCCTCCCTAAAAATTGACCAAGTGACAATTTTTTTACGGGAGCAAAGCCATCGATACCATACAAATGTATTTTGTTCTAAATATAAAGTTGCAATGCGTACCTTTTGTGTGTTTTGCACATTATTGAGATCAAAATATTGTTCCATATGTAGTATCCATGTTACAGGATCCTTTCCGTCAAACTTCCTCATATCCATTTTTGGAATATGGTGGCTCTTCCTGCCAACATTAGATTTTATGAAATCATGATTAGCATTTATTTTGTTCTCATCATGAGTTTCCTCTACTATCTTTTCACCATTAGAAAACATTTGTTGTATCAACTTTGTCAAAACTTTAATGTCTTCTTTTAGATCATTCTTCATGTTTTCCATCTTAGATTCCATGCCAGCTTCCATGCCATCTATATTAGAATCTATGCCATTCTTCAAACCATCCATCTTAGATTCCATGCCTTTCTTCAAACAATCCATCTTAGTTTCCACACCTTTCTTCAAAACTTCCATGTCATTTTTTGTTTCTCTTTGCAAGAGCGAAATTTGTTGCACTTGCTCTTGTAAATTTGATATGTCATGTTGCCCTTCTTCATCTTCATGAGTCATAGTAGAGCCTTCTAAAGGCTCAATGGGTTTTGAATTCTTTTTAGGGGCCGTTTTAGAATCTAATTATGATATATATTCTACAATATGCCCTTGGAATAAATTCTAATTGCTTCTTCAAACAAGATTTATGCAATTCGGGAAAAAAAAAATATACACACCTTTTACTCGATTTTGAGGAACTCTATATTGAAATTGAATTATCTTTGTAATTGTAGATCCTCAATATGTGAAATTTTTCCTTGTAGTATCCCTCGGAAGCTTCTTTCAAATTTCACAATTCTGACCTGATTTCGATTCTTCAAGGCAAAGTTATGTCCAATCTCCCGCAATGACCCAATTATGGACTGGTTCAATAGAGCGAACTTGTATGACTTGCCACGTGTCACTGTCTCCTCCTTTGGCTCTAAACTTGATAGAAAATAAGCTACAGTCCATGTACTTGTGGCCACTTTTTACAACATTCCAATCCGATGCTCAGAGAGAGAGTTATGAATATTTTCCCACAATAACCTCTTCGAGATGAAATTCAGGAGACTGAACAAGACCTAACTTCCATAGATCATATCTCTGAAAATATTGCGAACTAAGCTTTGAAATTTTGGGACAATGTTCCTCAAGATTTCAGCTTCACTCTATATAAATTTCAGCTTCTGAAACTTCGTAGAAAAAACGTTATAGCGCAAATGCCTCGGTGACCTGTTTAGGTTAAATTCAGGAGCCTGCAAAAAGCCCTAAATTCCATAGATCATATCTCCAAAAATATTGTGAACCAAGCTCCCAAATTTTGCGACGATGTTCCTCAGGATTTTGGCTTTGTACTCTAAAAATTTCCGCTTCTGAACCTACGTAGAAAAATAGTTATAGCGAAAATTCCACGATGACCTGTTTGGAGCAGCGAAACCCTAGAATCCAAAGCTCTGATACCAAATGTTGTGAAACCAGCTCCAAAAATAGAAGAAAAGAGATATCAATGCCTTATAAATAAGCCACTTAGAGGGGGAAACCTCCAATACATTACATGAATGAAAAATTCTTGGATGATACAAATTACAAAACCTCCTTTCTATATATAGGAGTCCATGGGGCCACAATGTAATCCTAGCTGACCTAAAAATAATAATTTAAGGACACAATAATAAGAATATGGGGGTTACAAGGTTACAATAATAACAATAACGGGGTTACACTAACAACAATAAGGGACTATACTAGTAATATACGGACCTAACAAACGAACCCTAGAGAAAGAATAAATGAGTCTGACAATATCCTGTAATGCATTAGCGGGTATTACCACTCCCCAAACTCTCAAGATAGAAGGACATATCAAGAAGTAAAATGTAATATTGTTGATTGATACCCAAAATTTTATTCATTGTAAGGTAGCCAAGGAATTGAATTGCTTCCTATACCCAACACGAGAGTGTTAATTGATGGTTGCAAATTGAGGGACTATAAATTCCTCTGGAAAATTGCACAATATCAAGTTAACTATGGGGGAATATGTATTGAATAGTACAATTATTTCCATTCCAGTAGGAGGTGATGATGTTGTACTAGGATTAAAATGGTTACAATATTTGGGGACGATAGCTTTTAATTTTCAATAAATTTTCTTGAATTTTTTTTTGGATAGAAAGAAAGTTGAATTATGGGGTATCGTAGGGAAGCCGAGAAGTATAATAAGCTCTAACGTCATGAAAAATATTTTGAATAAAGGAAAAATGGGCATAATTGCACAATTATGATCACTAGAAGTTCCAACATCAAAATCATCTATTTCTCCAGATCTCCAAAAAGTATTGGACAATCATTCCAAGGTGTTTGAAAATCCCAAAGGACTCCCACATATTCGTGATCATGATCATGCTATTCATTTGATTCTAGGATTTTTTCCCCCAAACATCAGGTGTTACATATACCATTATGTCCAAAAGAGAGAAATTCAATGTGTGATTGCAAAAATGTTAGAGGCTTGGTATACTTCAACCTAGTCAAAGTTCATTATCTCCTCAAGCAGTATTGGTGCACAAGAAGGATGGATCATGGGACATGTGCCCGAATTATAGGGAGCTCAATAATCTCACTATTAAAGATAAATTTCCCATTGCTATTATTGATGAATTATTGGATGAATTACATGGAGAAATTTATTTTATAAAGTTGCATCTTCGTTTAGGATATCATCAAATTATGAATGAAGACTAAATTTATTCTAAAAGAAACATTTCAAACTCATGAGGGCCATTATGAATTTTGTTCATGCATTTTGGCCTTACCAATGCACTTTATAAATTTCAAGGTTTGATGAATTCCATTTTTAAACCCTTCCTTAGAAAATTTGTGTTAGTATTTTTTTATGATATACTAATGTATAATAGGTTTTGGAAGGGTAATATTAAACATCTTGTCAGGGTGCTCAAACTATTGGAGGAGAAACAATTTTATGCGAAAGCCTCCAAATGTTTCTTTGGAGTACAAGAGGTGGAATATATGGTCATATTGTATCTCAGGAGGGTGTTAAGGTAGACCCTAACAAAATTAAATCCATTAAGGAATGGAAATTCCCGACAATCATAAATAAATTGTGATGATTTCTCAGGTTAACAGGGTATTATCACAAGTTTGTTAAGAATTATGGGAGGATACCATCACCTCTAACGACATTATTGAATAAAGATGCATTTTCATGGACTCTTAAAGAAACTAAGGCCTTTGAACATCTTAAGGAAGCAATGTCCCTAGCATTGGTATTGACTACACCAAACTTCACAAAATCCATTATTATGGATTGTGATGGCTCAAGAAATGGAATTGGCATTCTTTTAATGCAAGAAGGAAGACCCATTTCTTTTGAAAGTAGTCCAATCAAAGGAAAATATTTACAGAAGTCTATTTATGAGTAGGAAATGTTTGCAATACTACATGCACTAAATAAATGGTGACCTTAGCTAATGGGAAGACACTTCAAGGTAAGCAATGATCATGATAGTCTTAATGTTATGAAACCAGCTCCAAAAATAGAAGAAAGGAGAGATCAAAAGCTTATAAATAAGCCACTTCGAGGGGGAAACCTCCTTTACATTACATAAATGAATAATTCTTTGATGATAAAATGAAAAAACCTTCTTTTATATATAGGATTCCATGGGGTCACAATATAATCCTAGCCAACCTAAAAATAATAATGTAAGGGCACAATAATAACAATATTGGGGTTACATGGGTACAAAAATAACAATAAGGGGGTTACACTAACAAAAATAAGGGACTGTACTAGTAATATAAGGACCTAACATGCCCCTGTCCTTCAATAAAGTGTTTTCCTCAATGCTTGAGTAGCTCTGGATGCTTCCATATAAAATTCTCATCCTCCCATGTAGAATCTTCAGTGGGTAAGTTCTTCCACTTGATGAGATACTTTGAAATTGATCGATTTCGTAGTTGTCGAGTTCTTGTTTTCGTGACTGCTTTAGGTTGCAATATGATTTTTCCTTCCTCGTCAAGTTCTGGAATTATTGTTTGAACTGGAAGTTTTTCACCTATAACCTTATTTAATCATGAAACATGAAAACTGGATGCACTCACGAATAAGTAGGAAAATCCAATTTTTATGCCATAGTACCAATATTTAGCAACACCTTGTAAGGAACATATTACTTTGGCGATAATTTATGATCCTTCTTAGCTTTCTTAAGAAACATTTTTTTGTATGGTTGTAGCTATAAAAATACCTAGTCTCCTACATAAATTCTCTTGCTGCGATGTTGATCTACCTATTGTTTCATTCGATTTTGTGCTAAATTTAGGCTACACTTTAAGTGTTGGAGAACTTCTTGTTGATGCTCGATGTGATCTTCCACTACTTGAAACCTATAATTTTCTCTTAAATATGATGCGATGGATGGTGGATGATATCAATAAAGTGCCATAAATGGGGTCATTTTTTCTATAGTATGGAAGGAAGTGCTATACCACCATTCAACAATATTTAACCACTTGACCCATTGTGTTTGCATATTAGATACAAAACAACGAAGATATCCTTCCAAACATTTATTCACTATCTCAGTTTGACCGTCAGATTGAGGATGATAAGATGAGCTATGAGCTAGTTGAGTACCCAAACAAGAAAATAATTCCGTCCAAAAATTTCCAGTAAAAATGGGATCTCTATCACTTACAATAACCTTTAGGCTTCCATATAGATTTTGAATTGTGTCCATAAATGCAGTAGCAACTGTATTTGCTTTAAATGGATGAGATAATGTGCAAAAGTGTGCATACTTGGTAATTCTATTAGCGACCACCATGATGACACTCTTTCCTTATGACTTAGGTAAACCTGTGATAAAATCCATTGAAATATCCTCCCAACATTGACTTGGAATGGATAAAGGTTGTAGAAGAACCAGGGTCTTAATTTTCTCAACATTATTTTTATGGCAAGCCAAACATTCTGCCACAAACTTTTGAATATAAGATTTAAGGCCATCCCAAAAAAATTATTTCTTCACCTTGTGGTAGGTTTTTAAGAATCCTAAGTGTCCTCCTAAAGGAGAAGTGTGTTGATTCCAAAATAATCTTTTGTTTTAGTTGGGAATTCTTAAAAATATATAAGCAATTTTTGTACCATAAGGAATCATTTTTCCAACTAAATGTATGATATGTACTAGGATCTTGCTACAAATTTTGAATGAGTGTCCACAATTATTCATCCTTCTTCCATTCATCCCTTGCTTTGGTAATCCAATCTGGTTGGATAATTGAAATTCCACAAAGAAATTCTTCTACCTCTTCATCCTTTCTTGACAGTGCATCTACAACAACATTTAGATTCCCATTTTTGTAGATGATTTCAAAGCCATAACCCAACATCTTTGTGACCCATTTTTTCTACTCTTCTGAAGATATTCTTTGTTCCGAAAATCATTTAAGACTATCATCATCATTTTTTACCTTGAAGTGTCTTCCCATTAGGTAAGGTCCTAATTTATTTAGTGCATGTAGTATTGCCAACATTTCCTTCTCATAAATAGCTTTCTATAAATACTTTCCTTTGATTGAAAGAATTTCAAAAGAAATGGGTCTTCCTTCTTGCCTTAAAACAACACCAATTCCATTTCATAAGGCATGAAATTCCACAATAAAGGTTTTTTTGAAGTCAGGCGTAGCTAAGACTGGTGTTAGGCACATTTCCTCTTTAATATGTTCAAAGGCCTTAGTTGCTTCAGGAATCCATGAAAATGCATCCTTCTTCAATAATGATGTTAGAGGTGCTCCTATTCTCCCATAATCCTTAATAAACTTGTGATAATACCATGTTAACCCGAGAAATCCTCGCAACTGCCTTATGGTTGTGTGGACTTTCAATTCCTTAATGGCTTTAATTTTCTTAGGGTCCACCTTAACACCCTCATGAGATACAATATGACCCATATATTCCACCTCTTGTACTCCAAAGAAACATTTCGATGTTTTTGCATATAATTGTTTCTCCTCCAATATTTTGAGCACCTTGTCAACATGTTGAACATGATCCTTCCAAGACCTACTGTAAATTAGTATATCATCAAAAAATACTAGCACAAAGTTTCTAAGGAAGGGTTTGAAAATGGAATTCATCAACCCTTGAAATGTAGAAGGTGCATTAGTAAGGCCAAAAGGCATGACCAAAAATTCATAATGACCCTCATAAGTTTGAAATATTGTTTTTGGAATTATCTTTAGTCTTCATTCTAATTTGATGATATCGTGAATGAAGATACAACTTGGTAAAATAAATTTCTCCACATAATTCATTTAATAATTCATCCATCACAGATATGGGAAATTTATCTGTAATAGTGAGCTTATTGAGCTCACTATAATCTGGACACATGCACCATGATCCATCCTTCTTGTGCACCAATACTACTGGATCAAATAAATAGCTTTGAATAGGTTGAATTATACCACCCTCTAACAATTTTGCAATTGTACGTTCAATTTGACTCTTTTGGACATAAGGATATCTGTAAGGCATGACGTTTGGAGGAACACCTCCTGGAATAAAATGAATAACATGATCATGATCACGAATAGCTGGGAGTCCTTTGGGAGCTTCAAACACCTTGGAATGATTGTCCAAGACTTTATGGAGATCTGGAGAAATATATGATTTTGATGTTGGAACTTCTAGTGAGCATAATTGTGTAATTACACGTCATTTTTATTTATTCAAAATATTTTTCATGACATTAGAGCTTATTATCTTTCCCGACTTCCCTGCAATACCCTGTAATTTGACTTCCTTTCCTTCCAAAACAAAATTCAAGAAAATTTATTGAAAATTAAAAGCTACCATCCCCAAAGATTGTAATCATTGTACTCCTAGTACAACATCAACACCTCGTGATGGGAATGGAAAGCATTGGACTATTAAATACATATTCCCCCATGGTTATCTTGATATTATGGCATTTTCCAGAGAAATTTATAGTTCCTCCATTTTCAACCATCACTTGAAATTCTAGTGTTGGGTATAGGAAACAATTCAATTCCTTGGATACCTTACAATGAATAAAATTATGGGTACTACCTAGATCAATCAACACTATAACCTTTTTCTTCTTGATATGTCCTTCTATCTTAAGAGTTTTAGGAGTGGTAATTCCTGCCAATGAAATACATGATATGGTTGGACTTATTTCTTCTTCTTTTAGGGTTGGTTCCTGGTGTATATCCTCTTCTTTTGAAGTTTCTTGTTCATTTTCTCTCTCCTCTTCACAATCAATGTAAAATAATTTCTTCTCAGAACACCTATGAATTTTAGTGTATTTGTTATCACAACTATAGCAAAGACCTTTTGCTCTTATTTATTCCAATTGTTGTGGTGTCGAACTTGTAGGTTGTGGAAGTCTAGGAGTAGCAACACTTCAATTTTTATAGATGTGAGTGGTAGGCTTCCTTGTCGCCATAATTTTACATTCAATTTTTCTTGCCAATCTGAATGCCTTCTCGAATGAATCAGGTTCCCAAACGTGAACTTCATTTTGGATTTTATCCTTTAACGTCCCTATGAAGAAATCAATCTTGTGTTCCTCTGGAATATTAATTACCCTAATATTCAATTTTGGGAAGTCCTCAATGTGCTCCACCACTGAACCCTTTTGTTTTAGATTTATCAATTGGCTAAATAGGGTGTTTCTCTTTGTATCGTCATAATGTGTTATCATTTCCACCATATAAATTGACCAAGTGAATTTTTTCTTATGGGAGCAAAGCAATTGATACCATACAAATGTATTTTGTTCTAAATGTAAAGTTGCAATGTGTACCTTTTGTGTGTTTTGTACATTAGTGAGATCAAAATATTACTCCATCTGTAGTATCCATGTACAGGATCCTCGCCATCAAACTTCCTCATATCCATATTTTGAATATGGTGGTTCTTCCATCCAACATTAGAGTTTATGAAATCATGATTAACATTTATTTTGTTCTCATCATGAGTTTCCTCTAGTATATTTTTTCCATTCGGAAACATTTCTTATATTAACTTTTTCAAAACTTCCATGTTTGATTTTAGATCATTCTTCATGTTTTCCATGTTGTCTTTCATTTTTTCTTCCATGCGTTCCATATTAGCTTCCATGCCCTCCATCTTAGCTTCCATGCCATCTATCTTAGATTCCATGCCTTTCTTCAAACCATCCATCTTAGCTCTTTACGAGAGAGAAATTTGGTGCACTTGATCTTGCAATTTTGATATGTCATGTTTCCATTCTTCATCTTCATGAGTCATAGTAGAGCCTTCTAAAGGCTTAATGGGTGTTGAATTATTTTTAGGGGGAATTTTAGAACCCAATACTGATATATATTCTACAATATGCCCTTGGAATCAATTCAAACTGATTTTTCACACCTTTTTCTTGCTTTTGAGGAGCTCGATATTGAAACTGAATAATATCTATGATTTCAAATATTCAATATTATAAATTCAGCCCTGAAGTAGCCCTCTGAAGCTTATTTCAAATTCCAAAAGTCTGACTTGATTTGGATTCTTCAATGCAAAGTTATGCCCAATCTCCCACAATGACCTAATTATGGGCTAGTTCATTAGAGGGAACTTGTACGACGTGCCATGTATCACTTTTTCCTCAATCAAATCTAAAATTGATACATAGAAAACTAAAGTTTATGTACTTGAGCCCACTTTTTACATAAATTCCAATCTGATCCTAAAAGAGAGAGTTATGATGACTCTCCCACGGTCAACTATTTGAGATGAAATTCGGGAGCCTAAAAAGACCCTAACTTCCACATATCATATCTCCAAAAATATTGTAAACCAAGATCTGAAATATCTAGATGACATTGCTCAGGATTTCAAATTCTCTCTTTGAAACGTTCAGCTTCTGAAACTTTGTAGAAAAAAAATTATAGAAAAAATTCCAGGATGACATGTTTGGGTTAAATTCGGGAGCCTAAAAAAACCCTAAATATCATAGATCATATCTCGAAACTATTGTGAACCAAGATCTAAAATTTTTACTTGATGTTCCTTAGGATTTCAGGTTCTCTCTGTTAAAATTTCAACTTTTGAACCTTCGTAAAAATTTTTTGTAGTGCAAATTCCACGATGACCTATTTGGTGTAGCGAAACCCTAGAATCCAAAGCTCTGATACCAAATATTATGAAATTGGCTCCAAATATAGAAGAAAAGAGAGATAAACGCCTTAGAAATAAGCCACTTCGAGGGGTAAACCTCCTTTAAATTACATAAATGAACAATTCTTTGATGATACAAATGAAAAAACCTCCTTGTATATATAGGAGTCCATGGGGTCACAGTATAATCCTAGCTGACCTAACAGTAATAATGTAAGGGCACAATAATATCAATATTGGGGTTACAGGGGTACAAAAATAACAATAAGGGAGTTATAGTAATAGAAATAGGGGACTATACTAGTAATATAGGTATATAACACTTACATAGTTTTTGGAACAAATAATATCTTCAGAAGAGCATAAAAAATGGGTCACAAAGATGTTGGGTTATGACCTTCAAATCATTTACACTAAAAGGGAATCTAAATTTTGTTGTAGATGCACTCTGAGGAAAGGATAAGGAGGTGTAAGCATTTGTGCCATTTCTATTATCCAACCAGATTGGATAACTAAAGCAAAGGAGGAATGGAAGAATGATGAAGAAGTGTGGACACTCATTCAAAAGTTGTAGCAGGATCCTAGTACATGTGACACATTTAGTTGGAAAATTGATTCCTTATGGTAGAAATATCACTTATGTATTTGTAAGAATTATCAACTAAAACAAAATATTCTTTTGGAATTGCACACCTCGTGCATAGGAGTACACTTAGGAATTTTAAAAACTTATGATAGGGTGAAGAAATAATTTTTTGTGGGTGGACTTAAATCTGATATTCAACATTTTGTGGTAGAATGTTTGGTTTTCCAACCAAATAAAGTTGAGACAATTAAGGCCCTCATTCTTCTACAACATTTATCCATTCCAAGTCAATGTTGGGAGAAGGTTTCAATGGTTTTATCACAAGTTTACCTAAGTCCGAAGGAAAGAGTGTCATCATGGTGCTAATTGATGGAATTACCAAGTATGCACACTTTTGTGCATTATCTCATCCATTTAAAGAAAATAAAGTTGCTACTACATTTATGGAAACAATTCAAAAGCTACATGGAAACCCAAAGATTATTGTAAGGGACAAAGATCCCATTTTCATTGGAAATTTTTGGAAAAAATTATTTTCTTGTTTGGGTACTCAACTAACCTATATCTCATCTTATCATCCTGAATCGAATGTGAAAATTGAGATAGTGAAATTTTTTTTGGAAGGATATATTCATTTTTTTGTATATAATAAAAAAAAACAATGGTTCAAGTGGTTACGTTTGGCTAAATGGTGGTATAACACTTCCTTCCATACTATAGAAAAAATGACCCCATTTATGGTACTTTATGGATATCATCCACTGTCCATCACATCGTCTTTAAGAGAAAATTCTAAGGTTCAAGCAGTGGAATATCACATCGAGCATCAACAAAAAGTTCTCCAACTCTTAAAGGATAACTTGAATTTGGCACAAAATTGAATGAAACAATAGGCAGATCAACATCGCAGTGAGAGAAGTTTTGAAGTAGGAGACTAGGTATTTTTTCGGCTACAACCATACAAACAAATGTCCCTCAATCAAGCTAAGAAGGATAATGAATTATATCCAAAGTACTATGGTCCTTAAAAGGTGTTGCAAATGATTGGTACTATGGAATACAAATTGGAGCTTCCTACTTCTTCTCGAGTGCACCCAATTTTCCATGTTTCATGCTTAAATAAGGTTATAGGTGAAAAAATTCCAGTTAAAACAATATTGCCAGAACTTGATGAGGAAGGAAAAATAATATTGGAACTTGAAGAAGTCATGGAATCAAGAACTCGATAGCTATGAAATCGATCAATTTCAGAGTATCTCATCAAGTGGAAGAACTTACCCACTGAAGATTTCACATGGTAGGATGAGAATTTTATACAGAAGCATCTAGATCTACTCAAGGGTTGAGGAAAACACCTTTTTGAAGGAGAGGGGAATGTTAGGTTCCTATATGAATAGTGTAGTCCCTTATTTTTGTTAGTGTAGCCCCTTATTGTTATTGTTGTTAGTGTAGCCCATTATTGTTATTTATGTACAACTGTAGTCCCCATATTGTTATTATTATGCCTGAGAAAACCCCACTATTGTTATTATTGTTAGGTAAGCTAGGATTATATTGTGACCCCATGGACTCCTATATATAGAGAGGATGTTTTGTCATTTGAATCATCCAAAAATGTTTCATTTATGTAATGTAAAGGAGGTTTCCCCTCGAAGTGGTTAATTTCTAAGGCATTGATCTATCTTTTATTCTATTTTTGGAGTTCGTTTCATAATAGATAATTTTGCATTAGATATATTTGTGCGGAGATGGCGCATGATATGATGACAAGATATTCATTACATGTTGATCAATGGTCATGTATTGACAGGTGGAATTCTCCTTAGTTGAGAGATAGTGTTAAAATAGAAACTACGGTAAAATCCCACTTTGGAAAAATCATTTTATTGAGACTATGATTTCATTGAATTATTTTTTTTGAGAGGGCTAAAATCGACCTAAAGATCACTCAAATTGGACAAGGGAAACTGTACTTATGAAGAAAATACCACATATGCACATTCGGACAAGGTTAGCCCTAAACAAAATTGGAAACCCTTGGAAGCCTGTTAAGTCCCTATATTAATAGTGTAGCCCCTTATTATGTTAGTGTAGCCCCCCTTATTGTTATTATTGTACCCCTGTAACCCCCATATTGTTATTATTGTGCCCTTACATTATTATTGTTTGGTCGGCTAGGATTACATTGTGGCCCCACTAGGATTATATTATGGCCCCATGGACTCCTATATATAGAAGGAGGTTTTGTTCATTTGTATCATCCAAGAATTGTTCAATCATGTAATGTATTGGAGGTTGCCCCCTTGAAGTGGCTCATTTATAAGGCGTGAATATCTCTTTTCTTCTCTCTTTGGAGCTGGATACACAACATTTGGTATCAGAGGTTTGGGATTCTAGGGTTTCGCTGCTCCAAACAGGTCATCGTGGAATTTTCGCTATAACGTTTTTTCTACGAAGCTTCAGAAGCTGAAATTTCTAGGGTGCGAAGCTGAAATCTTGAGGAAGGTTGTCTAAAAATTTTAGATCTTGGTTCGCAATATTTGAGGAGATATCATTTGTGGAAGTTAGGTATGTTTTCAGGCTCATAAACAGGTCATCGTGGAAATTGCGCTATAAATGTTTTTGTACGAAGTTTCAGAGTCTGAAATTCATATGGTGCGAAGCTGAAATCCTAAGGAAATTCGTCAAAAAATTTCAGAGCTTGGTTCGCAATATTTTTGGAGATATGATCTGTGGAAGGTAGTGCTTTTTCAGGCTCCTGAATTTCATCTCAAAGAGGTGATCGTGAGAAAACTTCAATAACTCTCTCTCTGGGCATTGGATTGAAGTGCCGTAAAAAGTGGTCGCAAGTACACAGACTGAAGTTTCTTCTCTATCAATTTCAGAGACAAAGGACAAAAAAGTGACACGTGGCAATTCGTACAAGTTCGCTCTACTGAACCAGTCCAGAATTAGGTCATTGTGGGAGATTGGACACAAATTTGTCTTGGAGAATCCAAATCAGGTCAGACCTGTGGCATTTGAAAGAAGCTTCAGAGATCTACTATAGAGCTGAATTTCAGATATCGAAGATTTTCAAATACAGAGATAATTCAATTTCAATATCGAGCTCCTAAAAGCTAGTAAAAGGTGTGTATTTTTTTTTTCCCAAATTGCATAAGTCTTGTTTGAAGAATCAAGTTGAATTGATTCCAAGGGCATATTGTAGAATAGATATCAATATTGAATTCTAAAATGGGCCCTAAAAAGAATTCAACACCCATCAAGCCTTCAGAAGGCTCTACCATGACTCATGAAGATGAAGAATTGCAACATGATCTATCAAAATTACAAGAAGAAGTGCAACAAATTTCACTCTCGCAAAGAGCAGCAAAAAATGAAATGGAAGTTTTGAAGAAAGGTGTGGAAGTGAAGATGGATGGTTTGAAGAAAGGCATGGAAGCTAAGATGGATGGTGTGCAAGCTAAGATGGAAGCTAAGATGGATGGTGTGCAAGCTAAGATGGAAGCTAAGATGGATGGCATGGAAGTGGGCATGGAAGCTAAGATGGATGACATGAAAGACAACATGGAAAACATGAAGAATGATCTAAAAGCATACATGGAAGGCTTGATGACAAGCTTAAAACCAGAAATGATTCCTAATGGCGGAAATATAGGAGAAGAACCTCATGATGAGAACAAAATAAATGTTAATCGTGATTTCATAAACTCGAATGTTAGTGGGAAGAACCACCATATTCCAAAAATGGATATGAGGAAGTTTGATGGAAAGGATCCTGTAACATGGATACTACAGATGGAGCAATATTTTGATCTCCATAACGTGCAAAACACACAAAAGGTACGCATTGCAACTTTACATTTAGAACAAAATACATTTGTATGGTATCGATGGCTTTGTTCCCGTAAAAAATTGTCACTTGGTCAATTTTTACGGAGGAAATGATAGCACATTATGAGGATACAAAGAGCAACACCTTCTTTACCCAATTGATAAATCTCAAACAAAAGGGTTTAGTGGGGCAGCACATTGAGGACTTCCAAAAATTGAGTATAAGGGTAACTGATATTTCAGAGGACCACAGGATTGATCTCTTCTTAGGCGGTTTAAAGGATAACATTCAACATGAAGTTCGTGTTCTGGAACCTGATTCATTAGAGAAGGCATTCAGGTTGGCAAGAAAAGTTGAATGTAAAATTATGGCAACAAGGAAGTCTACTACTCAATTCTATAAAGAAGGAAGTGTGGCTACATCTAGATTTCCACAACCTACCAGGTTGACACCACAACAATTGGAAGAAAAAAGAGCAAAAGGGCTTTGCTACAGTTGTGATAGAAAATACACTAAAGGTCATAAGTGTGCTGAGAAGAAATTATTTTACATAGATTGTGAAGAGGAAGAAGAAAATGAACAAGAAGAGGATATACACCGGGAACCAACCCTAGAAGAGGAAGAAATGAATCCGACCATATCGTGTAATGCACTGGCAGGAATTACCACTCCTCAAACTCTCAAGATACAAGGACAAATCAAGAAGAAAAAGGTAATAGTGTTGATTGATTCGGGTAGCACCCATAATTTTATTCATTGTAAGGTAGCCAAGGAATTAAATTGTTTCCTATACCCAGCACCAGAATGTCAAGTGATGGTTGCAAATGGAGGCACTATAAATTGCTCTGGAAAATGCAATAACATCAAGCTAACCATGGGGGAATATGTGTTGACTAGTCCAATGCTTTCCATTCCTATGGGAGGTGCTGATGTTGTACTAGGAGTACAATGGTTACAATCTTTGGAGACGGTAGCTTTTAATTTTCAAGAACTTTTCTTGAAATTCTTTTCAGAAGGAAAGGAAGTCGAACTACGGGGTATTGAAGGGAAGCCAGGAAGGATAATAAGCTCTAATGGCATGAAAAAGCTTCTAAAGAAAGAACAACGAGGCGTAATTGCACAATTATGCTCACTAGAAGTTCCAACATCAAAATCAATTTCTGCAGATCTCCAGCAAGTCTTGGACAATCATTCCAAGGTGTTTGAAACTCCCAAAGGACTCCCACCTATTCGTGATCATGATCATGCTATTCATTTGATTCCAGGAAGTGTTCCTCCAAACATACGGCCTTATAGATATCCTTACTTCCAAAAGAGCGAAATTGAACGTATGATTGCAGAAATGTTAGAGGCGGGTATAATTCAACCTAGTCAAAGTTCTTTCTCTGCTCCTGTAGTATTGGTACACAAGAAAGATGGATCATGGCGAATGTGTCCAGATTATAGGGAGCTTAATAAGCTCACCATTAAAGATAAATTTCCCATTCCTGTGATTGATGAATTATTGGATGAATTACATGGAGCAATTTATTTTACCAAGTTGGATCTTCGTTCAGGATATCATCAAATTAGAATGAAGACTGAAGATATTCCAAAAACAACATTTCGAACTCATGAGGTCATTATGAATTTTTGGTCATGCCTTTTGGCCTTACCAATGCACCTTCTACATTTCAAGGGTTGATGAATTCCATTTTCAAACCCTTCCTTAAAAAATTTGTGCTAGTATTTTTTGATGATATACTAATCTATAGCAGGTCTTGGAAGGATCATGTTGAACATGTTGATAGGGTGCTCAAACTATTGCAAGAGAAACAATTATAAGCAAAAACATCCAAATGTTTCTTTGGAGTACAAGAGGTGGAATATCTGGGTCATATTGTATCTCACGAGGGTGTTAAAGTAGACCATAACAAAATTAAAGCCATTAAGGAATGGAAAGTCCCCACAACCATAAAGCAGTTGCGAGGATTTCTCGGGTTAACAGGGTATTATCGCAAGTTTGTTAAGAATTATGGGAGAATAGCAGCACCTCTAACAACATTATTGAAGAAAGATGCATTTTCATGGACTCCTGAAACAACTAAGGCCTTTGAACATCTTAAAGAGGCAATGTGCCTAGCACCGGTCTTAGCTACGCCAGACTTCACAAAAACCTTTATTGTGGAATGTGATGCCTTAGGAAATGGAATTGGTGCGGTTTTAATGCGGGAAGGAAGACCCATTACTTTTTAAAGTCATCCAATCAAAGGAAAGTATTTACAAAAACCTATTTATGAGAAGGAAATGTTAGCAATACTGCATGCACTAAAGAAATGGCGAACTTACCTAATGGGAAGACACTTCAAAGTAAAAACTGATCATGATAGTCTTAAACACTTTTTGGAACAAAGACTATCTTCAGAAGAGCAGCAAAAATGGGTCACAAATATGTTGCGTTATGACTTTGAAATAATCTACAAAAAATGAAAGCTTAATGTTGTTGCAGATGCACTCTCAAGAAAGAATGAAGAGGTGGAAGCATTGCTTTGTGCCATTTCTATTATCCAACCAGATTGGATAACCAAAGCAAGAGATGAATGGAAGAAGGACAAAGATGTATGGACACTCATTAAAAAGTTGCAGCAAGATCCTAGTACATCTGATACATTTAGTTGGAAAAATGATTCCTTATGGTACAAAGATCGCTTATATCTTTGTAAAAATTCCCAACTAAAACAAAAGATTCTTTTGGAATTGCACACTTCTCCTTTAGGAGGACACTCAGGATTTTTAAAAACTTACCACAGGGTGAAGAAAGAATTTTTTTGGGATGGCCTTAAATCTGATATTCAAAAGTTTGTGGCGGAATGTTTGGTTTGCCAGCGGAATAAAGTGGAGACAATTAAGACCCCGGGACTTGTACAACCTTTATCCATTCCAAGTCAACGTTCGGAGGAGATTTCAATGGATTTTATCACAGGTTTACCTAAGTCCGAAGGAAAGAATGTCATCATGGTGGTAGTTGATAGACTTACCAACTATGCACACTTTTGTGCATTATCTCATCCATTTAAAGCAAGTACAGTTGCTACTACATTTATGGACAGAATTCAAAAGCTACATGGAAGCCCAAGGGTTATTGTGAGCGACAGAGATCCCATTTTACTGGAAATTTTTGGACGGAGTTATTTTCTTGTTTGGGTACTCAATTAGCTCATAGCTCATCTTATCATCCTCAATCTGATGGTCAAACTGAGATAGTAAATAAATGTTTGAAGGATATCTTCGTTGTTTTGTATTTGATAAACAAACACAATGGGTCAAGTGGTTACCTCTCGCTGAATGGTGGTATAACACTTCCTTCCATACTGCAGCAAAAATGACCCCATTTATGGCACTTTATGGATATCATCCACCATCCATCACATCATCTTTAAGGAAAAATTTGAAGGTTCAAGCAGTGGAAGATCACATCGAGCATCAGCAAGAAGTTCTCCAACTCTTAAAGGATAACCTGAATTTGGCACAAAATCGAATGAAACAACAGGCAGATCAACATCGTAGCGAGAGAAGTTTTGATGTAGGAGATTGGGTATTTTACGGCTACAACCATACAAACAAATGTCCCTCAAGCAAGCAAAGAAGGATAATAAATTATCGCCAAAGTACTATGGTCCTTACAAGGTGTTGCAAAGGATTGGTACTATGGCATACAAATTGGAGCTTCCTGCTTCTTCGCGAGTACATCCAGTTTTCCATGTTTCATGCTTAAAGAAGGTTATAGGAGAAAATCTTCGAGTTCAAACAATATTGCCAACTTGATGAGGAAGGAAAAATCATATTGGAACCAGAAGCGGTCATGGAAACAAGAACTCGACAACTACGGAATCGATCAATTTCGGAGTATCTCATCAAGTGGAAGAACTTACCCACTGAAGATTCTACATGGGAGGATGAGAATTTTATACAGAAGCACCCAGAGCTACTCAAGCGTTGAGGACAACACTTTTTGAAGGAGAGGGGCATGTTAGGTCCCTATATTACTAGTATAGTCCCTTATTGTTGTTAGTGTAACCCCCTTATTGTTATTATTGTACCACTGTAACCCCCATATTGTTATTCGCCCATTGCCCTTACATTATTGTTGAGTCGAGAGTTTAAGTTACATTGTGGCCCCACTAAGTTATATTATGGCCCCATGGACTCTATATAGAGATATATAGAAGGAGGTTTTGTTCATTTGTATCATCCAAGAATTGTTCATTCATGTAATGTATTGGAGGTTGCCCCCTCGAAGTGGCTCATTTATAAGGCGTGAATATCTCTTTTCTTCTCTCTTTGGAGCTGGATACACAACAAAGCCTATAAATACAAGTGACCTCAAGCTTATTTGGACATCTCCAAGAATGATCTTTTTCTCTTATTCATTGATTGGCTCACACAGGTCTAAGGCAGGGATGCCAATAAAAGTTCGCAAAAGTCTGAAATTACAGGGTTCGAGGCTCACACTTTTTTTAAGGTTCTGGGATTTTAGTTGGAGACATGTCATAGGGAAAAATTAGCCATAGTCACTAGCTTGCTGGCATCGAGGGTGTGTTTGGAAGCCTCTGGTCACTTACACAACTCCTCATGCATGATACTGGGAACTTTCACTGAGATTGACCATTGACCGAAGTTGACCACAGTTGGCTGCAGATGGGAAAAGTTTTCTGTAATATATTTTGATGGGAATTTATTTCTGGAGGTTGTAGGGTTTATTTATCATGATATTTTATTGGGATCATTGTACTTTCTACTGAAAATTTTATGACAATCTAATAGAACAATAATTTCAGAGGGTTTTCCCCCTTGTGGGGTTTGGCCCTAGTCTTTGACCAATCCTGGTGTCTCTTTTTGATTTTTTGATTGTCCCCTTTGTCATTGTACTTATTGTTCTATATTAAATTACTATTTATGAATGGATAGACTGATTTTAATTGGAAATATTTCTAATTGAATTATTGGTTTGGGCTAAATTAATTGATAGAACATAGAACAATCTAAAAATTTAACAAGCAATATCACATGAATTTTTTCTTAGAAATCGAAGGGTCACCCACTAGATCATAATTTATGAATCCCTCCTCTACATTATGGAACTTTTAGGAGTTATTCAGGCCTTCTAATGGCCCTATTTCCCATTATTTTATCATTTCAGCTAGCTTTGAATGTATTATCTTTCACTTCATGAGCTATTTGTTGGGCTTGTAACCAAAGACATGTTAATTTATACATTAAAACATTATTATGGGATATATTAGACTAAATCTAAATTTAGGTGCGTCGTATAAATAAAAGAGGCCTCATTTTGTATTTCATCATCACTTGGAATTTGATAGCTCTTCTGAGAAACTTGAACATGCAACATTGGAAAAATTTTGGATGTTTGGATGCATTTTAACATTTGTAAATCATTGCTATCTTTTCTTGGAGATTCATTTTGCAATTTGGATGGATGGATAAATTCTCATTGTCTTGTAGGGAGATTTTGATGCTATATTTTAAACTGATTATTGTGTAATGTATGGAATATCATTTCATGATATTTAATGTGCCCTAGTTAATGCTAAATTTTAATAAATTTAAAATTATTTGAAGTATTGCATGCATTGATCAGATACAATGATGAATTAATTTTCCTAGGGGTTGATATTGCATCTTGCATCCTTGAAATTCTACCAAACATTGTAAACGAAGTATAAAATAATACAGTAGTTTTGTATCTACCTCCTCTAGGGTTAGCAAAGCTATTAGGTCTCATTAAAGAGAGAAATTATCAAATCAATGTAATTATTGACTCTATTTCTCCCAATAGCTAATCAATGGACTAGAATCCTTGGTGATCTATTAGGTCTCATTAAAGAGAGAAATTATCAAATCAATGTAATTATTGACTCTATTTCTCCCAATAGCTAATCAATGGACTAGAATCCTTGGTGATCACCTTCTAATCGACAAAACAATATTTCTTCACCTCTTTCTCTCTTTTTTCTTTGTCCCTGTAAGGAGAAGGAAGCCCTTTAGGGTTTGATGTAAAATCATATAAGAGAGTGAATTTTGAATTAAATCTAGATATTATTATTATGTAGTATCTCCTCTAGGAATTTTCAAGCCTTGAATGGATTTCAAAGCTAGAATCTCATTTTATTCGATGCTCTAGCTATCACACCAAGTGGGAACCCTTGAAGCTTCCCTTCAACTTAGGGATTTACTGAAGGTTTGTACATTAGTAGAATATCATTAAAAAACTTGTATATTGAGTATATTGACCCTGGATGAACTCTTATCTCCTTAAATATCTAAACCGTAAGTATCATATAGTATTTCTCTCAAGAGTTTTCCATGGAAAGTCATCCTAGATTCTTTGAAATCTTATACCTCAATTGAACCTTTCCATTGAATGAGCCATCCTTGCCTCACTTTTAACCCTAGCATAGACATATTAACCATAATTGAGGGATACTCACACTCCTCCCTTTGGTGAAAATCTAAGAAGAGAAGGGGACATATGTTGTGGTGATAGTGGAACTTTGTCCGAACAAACTAGTAGGCCTAGCATATAAGCTAGAATTAGAGGGAACAATAGTACCATACAATTATAAAATCCCATATCATCACCACTCTATTTATCATATTTTGAAAATTTTCTTAACATAGGCATGCCAAAAATCCCTACGAATCTCATGTTCCAACTATACCCAAGCTAAGGATAAGAAATTATCATGATTCTTGACTCCTTCAGGAATCAATTCTTGATAACCATTGAAAATTTTGTGTTAAAATTAGCCAATCCATGTTCAAGTGATGGTTTACTTCAACATTTTTCTTCCTCCAAATATTATGCTTCTCTAAATGGTTAATCTAACAAGATGCATGAAGACCATCTATCCTACTAATTTGGGAAAATTATATGTTTGTTAGGTGATAAAGGTCTTTGTTTGGAACTATATTAGCAATATGGATATGGAAAAATATTGATGATTATTTATGCCTGATTGATGAAATTTTTTGAATATTACAAACTTAAATCCTACTACAGTTAGCTGATTTGCATTACCTACTTATATTTTTCATTTAACAAGTTATTTACAAAACTATTCAGCAAATATTAATGCAAATAATTTTCAACCTACACCAATATACAGATCAAGTATTGAAAAATAAATAAGGCAATCACATAAAGGACACACTTATTTTTTGAATAAAATCCCTAGAAAAGACCAATGCAATAAAATAGGTGTAACAGAGCTAAGGGTTTGTATTATTATGCAAAAAGATTCTGAGTACAACTTGGGTACCAAATATGGCTCAACCAAAAGGGAAAATAATCAACAGAAAGATAAAATAATGGTTTTTACCTCACAGTGCCAGTACAGTCTGATCCAATATTTGAACTAGTGAAACCCCAGCTCCCTTTACACTACCTCTACATAGTAGATGTGTAGGCCTATGTGGGTATGGTTGAGGACTGGACCACCTATTATCTATGTTGGTGTACCTCTAATAAAATCGAGTTTTAGTCATCTTAGCCCAGAAACCCAGATATTAAGTAAAATTAGTAATGTCCCTTGGAAGCTCCACAATGTCCCTACATGAGCCCTACGTGGCCTTGTGTCACCCTTTTTGGAGACTGTGTCACCTCTCCTAGTGGTTGCACTGCTTCCTATGATGTCTCTGCTGCCTCTCTGTTATGTACTCTTGGTCCTCCGACCAAAAACTACTTCTGCCCCTCACTGTTGCTGAATCACTTAGATATTATTTTCATCCGAGAACTGCTCTTTCAGAATAATGCGATCTCTAGATTCACTCACTATGTGTGTTCTCCAACTAAATTTCAAGACTTCCTTTATAATTTTCTTGTTTATGAATCCATGGCCATGATCTAATCTTTAATCAATGGATAATATTAAAAAAAACTTGATCCTTGTCACTTAGAAGCTTCTCACCCACATTTAAATTAATTTAATTTGATTATTTTAATTTCCTAAGTTTTAACTTAGGCTCCATTAAAAATTAATAATTATTTGAATAACTTTTACTCCATTTGGAACTTCTCAAAAATATTTCTGGTTCTTGGAGATCTCATGTGTTCTAGTCCTTCCACTAAATTTTGGAGCTAGAGCACATCTGATGCTACCCAAAAATAAAAATCCCCTCTTAGTGAGGAATTTCCTCTGGAAATACTTCTTACGAGAAGCATCACCCTGGTACATGACATTAATCCTGTTTTCTCCTGAGGCTCAGCCTACAACCCCTCATCCACTGCGCTACTGTAATATGTATTGTTGCCCATCACTCTACCACTATCACTATTGCATATGTACCGCAAATCCCTTTCAATATGTTGCATCATGCTGCCTATAGCACTGCCACTGGTAATTTATACACTGAATTGTTGAGAGTTAAGAAACTGAAAGACATCACAAATCCTGACATATTGGTCTATCTAGATGTACCTCCATTCTAAAGCTTCCTCTATTTCTAATCTGTGCTGACCCTCTGATGATACTACACTATTGTTGTATCTGCGTTGTGCCTCCCACACTGCTGCAACACTCCACTTTGTTGCTTTATAATTTGGCACTCTAGCTCTGCCATTGTCACTTCATAATCCCTCACACCAACTAACTCCCATCATTCTGCTACTAGCATTAAAGGATCCCCTATACATATCTGATCTAAGAGTTTGGTCACCTAGATAATCCTGCCCCACACTGTAGCTTAAATATACAGCTCCATATCTCCCTATTTCTTAGGTGCATGAGCATTCATGACACATCCATCGTCATCCTCCTTATCAAACTGAGTTAGAGAAACCTTCGAGTCAGATTCTTATTTTCCCTTTTTTTTTAGAGGGCCCTGCGTGGCATAATGTCCCATTTCCCCACATCTAAAGCATCTGACCTTTGAGAGGTCCTTCTTCTTCCTTCTATACTACCCTTTTTGTCCCTTATATGCGAGAGCCATATATTCCTCTTCCTCCTTAAATTTGATCCCTTTACCGTTGCTTCCTACCTTGGTCCATCGTCTTATCTCTTCTTATCGAAGCTCCTCCATCATCTCCTCCCAGCTTGGAAGAGAAACCATGCCAAAAAATATTTGGAAAAAGGTTTCCCAATATTTAATGATTGCATTCATGGTAGTCCTTACCATAAATCCAACATCTAGTGTAGCCCATATAGAAGCTAGTTGATCTCAGATCCCTTGCAATCTGATAAGGAAGGGATCTATCTCTTCTCCCTTCTGCATCCAAAACAATCTCAACTGATTCTTAAGAAACATATTTTTCTGGATGGAAGATCCCTCGTACAATGTGGTCATGGCCTCCCACATTTCCATTATTGTGTTCTTCTCAGTAATATGTCAGATCACATGATCATTGACTCTATCCATGATCATGCATTTTTCTCTTTCTTGAGCCACCTGATACTTATATAGAGGACCAACATTAGATGGAACATAAATCATGTTCAAGGCATGATCCTTTATATGATGGTCATCCAGAACTGCCAGGATCCTAGCCTTCCAGATGAAAAAGTTGGATGCTCCATCTAACCTGTCCTGATCCCTCAGTCCATTCATGACCATATTTTCTCAATTAAGTGTTGAACACATTCCTTTATCCCTCTTCCATTTCTACCCCAAAAATACTTGGATCTAGATATATTTGATTCTAGAAATCCTTTAAGGAAAAATATCCCTCTAAAATCTAGTTTCCTTTACGAAAATCATTCTTCCAACAATTGTCAAAGAACTCGTATCTAATCTCTTGTTGTTGCTACTCAAAACTAGATCTAAATTTCTTGACAAGAATATTCCGAGGAACTTATTCCCTCTACTTTTCTTCTGCCCAACTAGAAACTATTCTGCACCAACAGAATCAGTGCCCCATCAGCAACTTCATTTAAAAATATGCACTACACCTCTAGCCATGAATACTGGAAAAATGAGACTCAATAGCCTCTACGTTGGCCTAAAAACCACTACACTGCCTTTTGTAGCTACAACATCACCCTAGAAGGCTGACACAGGCTCTGCGTGAGCCTTCCCTGGCGATTGCGTCACCCTTCCTCTGCTTCTTTGGTTCGGAACAACGCTTCCACTCAGGACAACTTATTTCCTACAACAAATTTCCTTTTGTCATTTTGTTGATGGATTTTTTCCTCCTTGACCTGCAATTTATCTGAAACCATGTGAAATTTTTCGAATCTTACAAACAAAAATCCTACTACAGTTAATTGATTTTCATTACCTACTTTAATTTTTCATTTAATAAGTTATTTAAAAAAATATTCAGAAAATATTGATGCAGATACTCTGCAACCCACACCAATATACAGATCAAGTATAGAAAATAAATGAGACACACTTATTTTTGGAGTAACGTCCCTAGAAAAACCCAATGCAGGAAAACCGGTGTAGCAGATCTGAGGGTTTGTATTATTAGGAAATATTATTCTAAGTACAAATTGGGTGCGAAATATATCTCACCAAATAGATAAAATCCTTTGAATATAGATAAAATAGAGATTTTTATCTCACTGCAAGTCCTGGCTGATCCGAGATCTGAACAGGTGAAACCCCAACTCCCTCTACACTGCCTCTATACAATAGATGCGTAGGCCTACATGGGGATGGCTGATGACTACATCACCTCTTCTTTGCACTCATGTTCCTCTAAGAAAATCGAGTTTCAACCCTCCCATTTTAGAAACCCTGATCTTCAGGAAACTTTGGACTATCCCTTGGAAGCTCTACATTGTCCCAATGTGACCCATACATGGGCCTACGTCACCCATTTTGGGGACTACGTCACCTCTCCTAGTGGCTCCACTACTTCCTCTGTTGTCTATGCTACCTCTCTACTATGTACTCTTGGTCCCCTAACCAACAAATTCTTCTTCCCATCACTGTTGCTAAATCACTTAGATCTTATCTTCGTCGGAGCACTGCTCCTTGAGAAGTGTTCGATCTCTAGATACACTCACTCTATGTGTTCTCCAATTGGCCCTCAAGCCTTTCTTTATAATTTTACTATTCATGAATCAATGATTCCGATCTAATCTTTAATCAACAGTTAATATTAAAACAGACTTGATCCTCGTCACTTAAAAGATTCTCGCCCACATTTAAATTAATTCACTTTAATTATTTTAATTTCCTAAGTTTTAACTTAGGATCCATTAAAAATAATCAATTATTTGAATAAATTTCACTCCGGGTGGAATTTCTCCAAACAATTTATGGGTCTTCGAGACCTCATGTGTTCTAGCCCCTCCACAAAATTTAGGAGCTACAACACATTCGATGCTACTAAAAAATCAAGATGATGATCATATAAAAATATTTATTCTTCCTAATTCCCATTTAAAGGATTACATTTCTATGCCAATTTATGTTTCTTCTCTATTCGATAATAGAAAGGTTAGTTTAGAGTTATATTTCATTATTTCAGGTAACTATTTTGGGATTTAATCCTTCATTATTGAATGGAGGATCCCCCTAACTAAATTTAGACAATTAACCTAATATATTAACATATATTTTATGTAGTTTTTTTATACCCACTACCATTGGAAGTTATGAATTATGCTCCCCCTAAGGGAAGTCTCAAGTCTCATCATCCTTTCCTTTTTTGACCTTATCCATGATTATCAAAAGCCACCTCCAATATAGTTTAATACATGCTACATAGTCAATTGATTTAAACGGAATCTTTCACCCTTGTGGTTTCATCATCATTCCTATCAACACCAACTCTCTTTCTTCTAGAAATTTTTAGATATATTGATTATTATTACTCATAAAAATGATAAAATTTAAATGACATATATATTCATTGGTGCTCTTTACTTTCATTACCCCCCACGATGTTCAACATCAGAAGATATCTACATCACAATAGTTCTTACCTTATAACATTTGTGGTCTCCAATTAAAGTCAAAGACCCCTAGCATTGGTAAGTGAGAAATGGCACCAAGTACAAAAAATTAAGATTAGTGTTTGTCCCAATTTTAGGAAATATTCTCCTCAAGATAGTGCTTTACCATCGTCGACACCCGTGAGGGTGATATAGACTTCTATTTCATAATTTATATAGTTAAAATATCTCTTGTGCTCTTTTGAACTCTTGTTATGCTCATAAAATAACCAACTTCCTCATGCCAACTATTGTAAAATATTTTGGTAATTTCATGAGCACTGACATGCTTGTCTTATTTATAGAAAGAAAATAATATTTCTTTAGATGATTTTTTTGGAGGTGGATTTTCCTTCTTCCTCCAAGGAGTGTTCTTACACTCATGGTCTCTCTCTCTCTCTCTCTCTCTCTCTCTCTCTCTCTCTCTCTCTACACAAAGAATCATTTCAATAGTAGTAGCTAAATAAAATAATGACATATTTTAGGTACATGTATTCTCCTAACCTCACACATCATCGGGAAATCGTTATCATTTAAAAACCACTCAAAAAGTTATATCCATGATTACCACATAATTCATTGATACAAATAGTAAAGTGTTATTACAGGGAAATCTACCATAACCTTCAATGGAGCACCAAAACCTATTGAACATGGATACTCATGTTGTTGCATGACTTAGTATTTCTAATTTTTCATATCATTTCCCTCAATATTTCATGAATACATTGTTTTATATGAAATAATAATGTTAGAGGTGCTCTCAAAGTGGTGCACCAGGATGGATTTGAACTACGTTTCCATTAATGGTGATTTTTTTGGCAGTTCCATGCCTCTTTATATGTGAAATCATTATTCAAACTTGTTTTTTTCACATTAGAAACTATTTTTTATGAATGGTGAAGATATCCTATAAAAGGAGGCCATGGGATAGAATTTGAAGGAGAGAATAAAAAGCAAGGTTATGTGATTTGAATGATACTTGAACCTCGAATAGTCTGAAGTGGTCACTTGGAGGACCCATAGCCACTAACTTCTACTTGAACCCCTCCTGTGAAGAGCTCAATCACATTTCTTTGCTAGATAAAAGGAATAGATTCCAAGGAACACAAAAGAACCCTCCCAAGGAGGAAGGGGCACTTTACCTACACTCACTCATTCTCTGTGTCATCACAATAATGTTCTTCCCAATGGTATATGGGGATCATTACTTTTCATGGTTTCCATTCCTTTCGTTCATCTTTGTGTTATATATTTCCAATGATATTTGTGTTATTGAAGTAACACTCTGATCAATTATTTTTCTTTAGTGTAGTATCCCGAGACTATAGAAATTTTTTTTTTCTCACCTTAGTGGAAAAAAAAACTAAACCACTAACCGCATCCCTCACACAAAACCCATTTCCTAATACTATTAGTGTATTTCCCTCATACAACAATCCCAACCATATGACTACTCAAGGAATCATATTCCTTTATATACCACACAAATCCTCAAGCTCAATCCATTCCCTTGAGGGATTCAATGTAAATTAGATAAGATAATTATGTACTAGTATTTCCCTCCTAAAGTAATTCCAACCATCTAGCTCAATTACCCCTGTAGTCTACAAAATCCAAGGAATAGGATCCCCTTCTCTACCACATTTCCTCAAGATATCTTCATGCCCTCTAGGGATTCAACATAGATTGGCTAAGAAATTTAGATCTCCTTTATCTACGTTAACATAATGGACCCATGCTAAGGTTACAATTAGCTCCAAAATGACCAACAAAAATAATTGTAGCGCCCTCCTCCTTGACTCAAGGAATGGAAAAATGTATACAATGGTTTCATAGTTGATTTGAGTTGAGGTAATTTATTCTTGAATTAAGATAAGGAAAAATAAGTAAAATTATTTCTTCCTTTACTCTCCTTGAAAAATGTAAGGTAAAATAAAGAAATGAAATCACACTCTCAAGAATTGAAAGACCTTTATAATTGAATTGAGGCTATGTAACATGGGAATTTATGATATTTTTTTCAGTCATCACTTCTAAGGTCAAACACTGAGTTTTATGTACAAAGCACCTTCAAACATGTATTGAATAAGTTTCATCATTAATGAGTCATATATAATTAAATATAATTGTTTTTAATTCATAAATATTTGAAGAAGAGAGGTTAGTTTATAGAAATATCTTACAAATAAGTGAAAACTAGTAATAAACAATTGTGCCCTTGGAATTTAGTAGTCTACATATGGGCATCATTCACACTCAAATTACCATAGTGATAATGATGATGGCTACTATAGGGAGGAATATCAAAAATATTTGTAACAATACGTATCTCTCATAAATAGGGTTACTTGCATTAATTTAATTGAAAGATGAATTTTCATATTCTCTCTCTTACCGTTAGATTCACAATCCAGTTGCAAATCCCTTTTCAATTCTGACTTAAAAAAGAGAACCATTCAATCTAAGCAACATAAAATATTAAACGAGAATGGAAACGAGTGCCCACTTTGTTTAGGTAGAAAAAAAATTGCCTCATTTTGAAATTTGTTGATTCAGAATACTCTTAATTTTTTAGCATGTTTTTGACACATTAAATTTTCTTATGTACCAAATATAAACATTATTTTTAAAATGTTAGTGACTTTTATGTTAATTTTGAAAAGTGTTGATGCGAGCATCACCCCCTTTTTTTAGAAGACTTATTTTTGACATTAAATTTTATAATGTACTAAACTCTAGTGATTATTTTCTAAATTTAACAATTTTGGAAGTATTTGTCTCCTTCCTCTTCAGTTACATAATTTTTTATGTGTTTTTTAGGTATTTTTTTTCTTTTCGTTTTTTTTTGTAATGAGATATTTGATTTTTTGCAGTGTAAAAAAAATGCCAAAATTTTAAATTTTCTATCTTCTATCTAATTATATATTTTTAAATACCATTCCATTAAACATGAAATAATTTTCACTAAAAAAGCAAGAATTTTTAACAATTTACATGAAAATACACATTTTGAATATAGATATAACTAAAAAAATACACATTTCGAGTTTTTTTGCTAAAAGTAACATGTAAAATAAAAGATTTTTATAGGAAAAAAATAACAAAAAAAAGTATAAAGATTAACAAT